>CM076187.1:42132146-42490392 GCA_038277355.1 Encarsia formosa
TAGAAGGATTCAAGTATTGTACAAACTCGGACATGTCGAAGGTTGCCTCCAACACATCCTCGTCCTCCTGCAGGTCAGCGCTGATGACCTCCATAACGTCATCTAGGAGAACATCATTCGACTCCTCTTCCTTCTCGTTGACGTCCGGTTTGATGACCTGAAGATCTAGGTTTTTTTCACCGAAAATTTCCACATTGTGGGTTAAGCAAGTTCCGTTCGTAGTGGCAGCTTTTCCATCATCATCCTCAGAAGTGAGCCGGAATTGTCCTTCCGCACCAACCACGAGGAAGTTGGATGCTGGTTGCAGGTGGTAGTACGTCTCATACGGCAGCGAGGAAAAATCTATTCCCTGCAGTGGCATCAGGAAGTCGTGCTGCTGCTCGACCGCGGGAGGAGGTGTAGCTGGTGGTTGTTCTGCGGCATCCATGTTCTCCAGCGCCACCATGAACTCGGCCTCGTCAGCGAAGATGAATCCGTTTTGCCGGAAAAAGTCGAGGAGTCCGTCGTCTTCCATCTCGAAGGTTGATTTGAAATAAAAAAAATCCTAATCGCGCGACTTATATAACTCCTTGAACTTGAGGTGTTACCCCCCACCCTGCGTGATGTTGAGAAGACTGTGCAACCCCCCCCCCCACCCTCCTCCCACTGTGCTAGGATTAAAGGAATAAAAGAAAGCTCTTCATCAAATTTTAATCATTCTTTTGATTAACTCTCCGTCACCATGAGCTCCCTTAAGATTAAGGTCTTGCTAGATGTCCCCGAGGAAGTCAACGACTTTGAGGTGGAACTTATTCTTCCTCCAGGCTTCAACAGAGTTGAATCACCTCCGCCCCTGATGACTCCACCACCATCTCCAGAAAACGTCATCCAGGTCAACATCGGGATGACTCCGATCACAACGGAGAAACAGACAACTTCAACTTCGAGGTGACTTCAACCACGGAGGAGCAGGATGCTCTTTCAAACGCCTCGACTGAGGTTCATGATGGTAGCCGAGAGGAGAGCAGCGAGGAGGAGGAGGACCTCGATGAAAGAAAAATACCCGGGACCGCACACTATCTGCAAGCATTGAGAAGAGCTGCAGAAAACTTACCGTCGGACCTCGTCAGGGATTTAATATTGCATATTAGAGACCATCCAGAAAGATTCGCGAGTCTCGAGCAGGAAGGGAACTTCTTGGATCATTGCACATTTATGCACCACAGTTTTAAAAAACAATAATTTGATTTATGTGTTATTATCATTAAAATATTGTAAAAAAAAAGCCTTTTTCTAGGCTAAAAAATGTATATATGTACTATAAATAAAAAAAAATTAAAAAAGCCTTTTTCAAGGCTAAAAATATTTCAAACGTAAAATAAACTATTTCATGAAAATGATCAAGGTCATATCAGCACCGTTTGTAATTAATTCGTAAGAATGAATTTTTTTAATGTAATTTGCATATTTTTATAACGTAGCAAACTGTCATTTTTCACAAATTTAACGTTAAAAAAAAGCCTTTTTCAAGGTTAAAAATATTTCAAACGAATGAATAATATATTAAATTTAAAAAAAAATGTGTGATGTTAAAAAAACTGCTCCCCAGACCTTGGAAAAACTGCAGCATCGTCTACGGGTACAACTAACCTCACCTCATCATCGGGAGGAAAAAAAAGAGTCATAGCGCTGCATCCGTCCTTGGAAAAACTGCAGCATCTTCTACGGGTACAACTAACCTCACATCATCATCGGGAGGAAAAAAAAAGTCATAGCGCTGCATCCGTCCTTGGAAAAACTGCAGCATCGTCTACGAGTACAACTAACCTCGCGTCATCATCGAGGAAAAAAAAAGTCATAGCGCTGCATCCGTCCTTGGAAAAACTGCAGCATCGTCTACGAGTACAACTAACCTCGCGTCATCATCGAGGAAAAAAAAAGTCGTCGAGCGCTGCATCCATCCTTGGAAAAACTGCAGCATCGTCTACGAGTACAACTAACCTCGCGTCATCATCGAGGAAAAAAAAAGTCGTCGAGCGCTGCATCCATCCTTGGAAAAACTGCAGCATCGTCTACGAGTACAACTAACCTCGCGTCATCATCGAGGATTAAAAGAGTCGTCGAGCGCTGCATCCATCCTTGAAAAAAAAGCTGCTGCATCGGCTACGGGTACAACTAACCTCACATCATCATCGGGAGGAAAAAAAAAGTCATAGCGCTGCATCCGTCCTTGGAAAAACTGCAGCATCGTCTACGAGTACAACTAACCTCGCGTCATCATCGAGGAAAAAAAAAGTCGTCGAGCGCTGCATCCATCCTTGGAAAAACTGCAGCATCGTCTACGAGTACAACTAACCTCGCGTCATCATCGAGGATTAAAAGAGTCGTCGAGCGCTGCATCCATCCTTGAAAAAAAAAAGCTGCTGCATCGGCTACGAGAGAAACTAACCTCGCGTCATCATCGAGGAAAAAAAAAGTCGTCGAGCGCTGCATCCATCCTTGAAAAAAGCTGCTGCATCGGCTACGAGAGAAACTAACCTCGCGTCACCATCCACGACTGCAGCGCACCAATCAGAGCGAGAGCTACAGCGCACCAATCAGAATGCTCCCCGGTGCTAGCAGAACCGTGCTGGTACATGAAAAATTTCTGGATCTCATCAGGAATAAATTTTTAAACTTACCTTCCTTCACTGAAATAAAAATTCAATAAAACAAATATTTATTTAGGGTAAGGTAGGATAATCTTTTATTTAGTCCTTAAAAGGACAGGTTTATCTATAGATTGCTCATATGTTTAAAAATATTGTTGGCCCTGAAAAGGGCCGGGGTGAAAAAACTGTAAAAATATATAAAATGACTGCAAAAAAATAGAAAAAGAAGTAAAGGGTAAATTGTGTAAAAAAGTTTGTAAAAATGAAAAAAAAAGATAAAAACTATTGCGGAATATAAGACATTATGTACTCTCGCTGTTTTTTCACCGATTTGATCTCGTCGATGTTCTCGTCAACCAATCTTTTAAGAATCTTATGCACTTCGGTGATTGATTTGTGCTGGCTCAGTTGCATGATAGAGCTGATGAACTGCTTTTGTTCGTCAAACTCAGCGTTGAAATTTTCAAATTGCAGCTCCTCTTGCAACTCGCGAACTTTTTTATTAACGAATGTGATCTCCTCGGATAGATCAATAAAGGCAGGGATCTCCTTCAAAAGTAATTCGCGCACTATTTGTGCGGGCACTTTTTCAAACGCGCTATGCACTGCACGGATCCACTCCAATACGATTTTAAAATCAGTCCACGAGGATACTAGATCGGCTACTCTTTTGTTGATTTCAGGATTGTACTCGTAGTACCCAAAATCATCGTACTCGTATGGTAGTGGCGGATCGAGTTTGGAATTTTTTTCCATCGCATCCAGTATTTTCAGGTTAGGCCGAAAATCATCCATGCTGCGTGGATGCCATGGATTGATGACAGAAGCTTTTCTTTCAAAGGTGATGTCTATATCCTCCCAATACTCTTTCCTCGGGGCTTCCATTTTGCTCGGGACTTCCAAAAAAATACACGTGTTGACAGCAACGAGAACAAAGGCACGAGTTGACTGCAACGAGAACAAAGGGATACTGACGAGCTCGCGAGTCTGCAATCGCGGCGTAGTAGTGATGGCGCCACCTATACTGTTAATACAAGTTTGTAGTACTGCTTTTCAAAAATTTTTAAACAAATGAAATTTTTATTTGAATTTAATTACTTTCGAAGAAAAAAAATCAATTTACTGAAATATTTAGTAAAAAAAATAATGCCAGCTACATGCAGTGCAGCAAGAAGTCAACGTACATCATTGCATTGACATGCGCTCCACACTCATCACTTCTTTCCCCAGCAGTTGATGCCTCCGCCGTATAGGGAATGCATAAGGCATCACTGGAGACTTGTTTTATTCCACATTGAGTGTAGAAGGATTTATTATGTTTATTATTTCATATTACATTAAATTTTTTTTTATCATTCTGCAAATAGTAGATAATCTACTTTATCGACCTCGGATAATTTTTAAATATTTTTTATGATTTTAAATTACTTTTCAAAACTATTTTAAACAATAATAAGAGATTTATAATTTAAAACAAAGATTAAATAAATAATTAGATTTTCAATAACAAATAATTTGAAAATTAACCAGTATGAAATTTATTATTAAACTTTTAATTTTATCATTTTAAAAACTTTAAGAATTTTTAATTTTATAAAGTAAAAATATATGACTCACAAGGAAAAAAAAGTTAATCATAATTTAAAGTAAAAAAAAATTTATTGAAAACAATACATTTTACGTGTACATAGAGTAGATAATTTCTTTATTTTTAAATTCATCAATTTCATCTCGGTCTTCCATGAAACCATCTGAAGCTGCACGCTGACGGCGAGATAAAAGTACATACTTTTTTATCGCAAGCGCGTTCCTCAAGGCACAAATGTTCTGGTGCGACGTGTGATTGCTGCATGGCACGTTGACGTTTTCCACCATAATTTTAAGCGCGGGTGCGTTGAACTCTTCTTCTTCAAGGTCTCGAACG
The DNA here is from genome assembly GCA_038277355.1 of Encarsia formosa. Lineage (NCBI taxonomy): Eukaryota > Metazoa > Arthropoda > Insecta > Hymenoptera > Aphelinidae > Encarsia > Encarsia formosa. The sequence continues at coordinate 42,136,701 of CM076187.1, forward strand.
ATTCTGAAGAAAAAAGGAGAAGTTTTTCATAAAAAAGTGAAATTTCAAAAATTTCATGTGAAAGTGCTATAAAATTTACTTACTTCTCAGGCAATAATTCCTCCAGCAGTCTTTTTTTTTGATAGCCCTTGACGAAGATGCAGGTTGAATTTTTCAAATTCCTGTGTAAAATTTTAAGCAGGTCAGATGCAGGTGTTGATCCGCTATTGTACTGAATCTTGTGCAGATAATTCTGCGCAAAGTCGTTGACTTTCTTCTCCGACGGTAAAAGTTTCTTGTAAAGAACCGCCGGCTTGAAGAGCACCGTCACCGGATTTTCATCTTCAGCTCCGATGGGGACAATTGCAAGCTCCTTCGGCACCAGGATGTTTGAGCTTCTGACGAAGGCCTGAAAATCCACGGCGTGCTGCATGGCGTGTGTTTGAAATCTTGTCGGTCAGATGAGTTGAAGATGAATGTGCTCTTCGTCAAATTTTGGACCTCATTATATACTTTTTTTACTACCGATGCACCACCCCCCTCCCACCCAAGAAGGGGTAGGAAGTGTATAAAACAGACAGGACTCAAGCCGAAGAATCATTCTTCTCCTAACCGAGCTAGCAGCATCATCCTTCGAACATCATTCTTTTGAAATTTTTTTCAACATGGACATCAACTATCACGAATCTACAGTGAAGCTTTGCATGAGCAGTCTTCGAGAATTTGCCGACACGGCGGATGTCGAAGACTTTCAAAGATGGATGAATATCGTTTCTACAGCCATAACGCAATTGGAGAGCGAGCTTGAAAATAATAAATTTTCGAGACACATAAAGCAAAAAATTAATACTTGCCTGTGTCAATATTTATATATTAAACAAAAGCTGCTTTTTTTAATAAAAAAAGCACAGCAACTTGCACACGTCCATGATGCTCACCAACAGGTACACATCGTTGACGTTCATCGTCAGGAAGAAGACAAGTCGGATCAGGTAAGTAGAGTGCTCGAACAGCAGCACTTCGCAGACGCACAGGAGGAAGAAGTGCAGCACGTTCTCGACGAGGAGGTCGTCGACGTGCAGCAGGACGGTATCGACGGTGCAGGCTGGATGTGGGAAATTCAAGACCGAGATTTAAAAATTGGAGGCGATCTGCAAGCTGCAGAAAATATCGGCGATTTGCGAGCTGCGGAAAATATCGACGATTTTCAAGCTGCAGAATCAACAGCTGGTGTAAGCTGGGATTTTTTGAACTCTGCTTTTGAAAACAGAATAAGGTCTGCGGTAATTTCTAACCTATCTCACATAACTCTTGAATCTTTTTTCGAAGAGGCGAAAAAAGTTTTCGAATCGAAAATAAAATTAGTCTTAAACGAATTTCCTTCGATTAAATGCAACGCTGAATTAGCTGCAGACTTTGTTTTATTAAAATCAGACGAGGAATCGGAACCTCAAACTAAGTTTTTTAGTACTGCATACGCGTCGATTTATCAAAGTACGAATCTGAATGAATGGTTTGAAAATAACATCGCGGCGTCTATAAGAAACGAAATGGACGATTTCGAGTCGAGGGGAAGTGGCTTTTCGCTGTCTTCTATTCTTCGATTGACAATAAATATCGCAGAATTAAATCAACTTCGCGCAAGCTCTTACATCGATCTGCCTGAAAAAATAAAAAAAAGGAGAGCTTGCATCAATATTCAAAATCGCGATCAGAAATGCTTTCTTTGGTCAGTTCTAGCTGCTTTACATCCAATTGAAAGAAAAAATCATGCTTATCTCTCGTCTAAGTATAAGCAATATGAAAACGAGCTTAATTTTGAAGGAATTGAATTTCCGGTAAAACTTCGTGACGTGCCCCGCTTCGAAGCTCAAAACGAGATTTCCGTCAACGTTTACATGTTGAAAAAGAGTAAAGAAACTTTTAAAATAAACCCCTGTCACCTTACTTCAAAAAAACAAGAAAAACACGTTAATCTTTTATTGATTCAAAGATCGTACTTCGATGATGAAGAAATGGAAGAAGTGGAGGAAGAGGAGGAGGAAGCTGATACTGACTGGCACTACGTTCTTATTAAAGACATATCAAGACTACTTTCGGCACAAGTTTCAAAGGGTAAGAAAAAAGTTTACGTGTGTCCGAGATGTATGAATTGGTTTAAAGCTCAAGAGAAACTCGATTCTCACGAGGTTCAATGCGAACTTGTAAATAAATGTAAAGTTAATTTACCCGACAAAAGTAACAATAAATTAAAATTTTCAATGTTTAACGCTCAACTGGAGTGTCCCTTCATATTGTACGCCGATATTGAGTCTCTACTACTACCCGTTAACGAAGGAAAAGCTTTTCAGCAGCACCAAGCTCACAGCATTGCTTTTTATTTACACTGCAGCTACGATGATTCGCTCTCCAGATATGAATCCTATAGACAGAAGGATGAGACGTGCATGACTCCAGCTCAGTGGTTTATTTTAAAATTAGTTGATATAAAAAATCAGGTAGAAGAAATTTATAAAAACATAGTGCCGTTAGAGCTTACACCTGAGCAGCAGCGAGCTCATTTTCTTGCCGATACGTGCAGCATTTGTAAAAAAAAGTTTAAGGTAATTTTTTTTATGGAAAATTTTTTTTTTTATTGAATATTTTTTTATTAATTCATAATTTTAAGGTTGGAGAGGTTAGAGTAAAGGAGCATTCGCATCTAACTGGAGAATACAGAGGATGTGCCCACAACTTTTGTAATTTGTTGTTTAGAGAGAAAAGGAGTCTGCCCGTCACTTTTCATCGATTGTCCTACGACTTACATTTTTTAATCAAAGAGCTTGCGACTTCAACGGTTTTGGACGGAAAAATTGAACTTCTTTCCAAGTCGAAGGAGAATTTTCTTAGCTTTAAGAAACATATCAAGGGTAGTAACATCAGTTTCTGTTTCATAGACAGTTTCAGATTTCTACCTGCAAGCCTCAATTGTCTTGCAAAAACGTTGTCTAAACACGACATCATAAAAAAAGAATTTTTCAAAGATGGATACAGCGCCGATCAAATCGAATTGTTGTTAAAAAAAGGAGTGTACAGTTACGACTTTACGGAAAATTTCGCCTCTTTGGAAACCACGAGATTGCCCGACAAAGAAAGTTTTTACAACAAGCTCAATGAAACACACATCAGCGACGAAGATTACTCTCATGCGAAAAAAGTGTGGGAAACTTTTGAATGTAAAACTCTAGGAGAGTATTCGGACTTGTACTTGAAAGTGGACGTGATGCTTTTGACTCAGATCTTTCAATGCTTCAGATCGATGAGTATGGAAAGCTATCAGCTCGACCCGGCATATTTTGTTTCTACTCCTTCGCTGACTTGGCAAGCATTGTTGAAATATAAGAAAAACGAAAATGATCCGGATCTCGAGCTCGAGCTTTTAACCGATATTGACATGCTTATGTTTGTTGAAAAAGGAATAAGAGGAGGTTTATCGCAAGCTTCTCACCGACACGCAGAGGCGAATAACAGGTATTTAGACGACTACGATCCTGAAAAAGAAGAGAGCTTTTTGCTGTACTTGGACTGTAACAACCTTTATGTTATGTATTCATTTATTATCGTTTATTATCATTTTTTATGACAAATATATAATTATATTTTCTCAAACAGGATGTGTTATGACGTCCATGCTCCCCTATGGCGGATTCGAGTAGGTGGAGGACGTAAGTGATCCACAGCTTTACAATTTACCCGATGATTCTCCCGAGGGTATGTTTTTAGAAGTTTCAATGACGTACCCGGAAAAGCTTCACGACGAGCACAATGATTTACCGTTTTTACCCGAATCACGTGTGCCACCTGGGGGATCAAATCAGAAAAAACTTATGACTACTTTTTACGACAAAGACCGCTACGTCCTTCATTACACCGTATTAAAGCAAGCCTTGCGAAATGGTTTGGTTCTAAAAGAAGTACATCGAGCTTTGAAATTCAAACAAAAGCCCTGGATGAGAGATTACGTTCTGTATAATAATGAAAAAAGAAAAAACGCAAAAAACGAGTTTGAAAAAAATTTTTACAAGCTGCTCGTCAACAGCTGTTTCGGTAAGAATTGTTTTAATTGAAATAAAAACTTTGTTTGAACGAAAAAAATTTTCTAGGTAAATCGTTAGAAAATCCGAGAAACAGACAGTGCGTTAAACTCTGTCACAAGTGGATCGGGAGATACAGTGCAATGGCCCTTATTTCTAGACCAAACTTCCACAGCGTTTCCATAATAGACGAAAATCTAGTAGCAATTCAACTCGCTCCAACCGAAGTAACGATAAAAAAACCTATATACGCGGGTCTGTCGATCCTTGAAATTTCTAAAACTATAATGTATGAATTTCATTATTCATTCATTAAAAAGAAATTAGGCCCACTGGTTACAATGATGTATTCAGATACTGATTCATTTATATATCACATAAGGGGAGTGAACTTTTATGAATTTATGAAACAAAATCTAGATAAATTTGATACGTACGACTACCCGGAGGATAACGTGTTTGGTTTACCGCGAGTCAATAAAAAAGAGCTTGGACTATTCAAAGATGAACTAAAAGGTATAAAAAAATTATAAATCAAATTCTTTTTCTCTTCATATACTTTTTTTATGCTAAGGTGCACTGATTAAAACTTACGTTGGGCTTCGCGCGAAATTATACAGTTTGAAAATACAAGGTCAAGAGCCTTTAAAAAAGGCGAAAGGTGTAAAACATGGCGTCGTGAAAAAGCAAATACTTTTCGAGGATTACGAGTACTGTCTTTTCAACGAAACGCAAAAAAGAGTCGTTCAAAATAATATAAGGTCTAGACGTCACATTGTTCGAACCGAGAGAGAAGAAAAGACGGCTATTTGCCCAATGGACGACAAGCGGTATATTTTGAGTGAAAAAACTCACACGCTTGCATGGGGGCATTACATGATCCCGGAGAATGCTTTGGAAGAAGAAAATGGCTGCACTTTGCAAAAAGAAGACAGCGATGTTGACATGTTTCCGGAGGTAGAAATGTTCTCTCAACAGGACGACAAAATCGAGCAAGTGGAAGAAGAAGAAGACGATGTACAAGTAATTTACGAAAGGGTGGGGGAAGCTCAAAATAATGTATTTAAGCAGGAGACCCAAGACTCGGACCCCATTCTCATCATAGATCTCGACAGATACGAACCTCCTCCGAAGAGACGTTGCATATAAGCTAACCGTAGTATCAACATTAAAGGTGAGCTATTTAATATCAAAGAATCTATTTAATAATCATCTATCGAATAGTACACAGTGATTTTTAATAAAGTTTGATTTTTTTGTTACAGAAAAAATGGATTTCTCTCGTGCAAATCTCGTTGGTGGAATGACTTTTTTACCCAAGAAAAAGTTAACGGACTTGAACGTTTCAACGCAGTACAAAGTGACTGCTTTTAGAGAAGTAAAAACAAGATTTGGACCTTAAGTGGTCGTATCGCTGGATAAAGAGTTTCAAGTTTTTCTTCCGTCCAGATTTCAAACCCTTTTCGAGCAAGAACCGAAGGTTCTGAAAGATATGAAAACTGCTGCTGAAAGTTCTAATCTTTTTTTAAACTATCTAGGTGATGGTAAAATTAAATTTGCAGATAAGAAAATGTAAAACGTATGTATATTTAAAAATAAAAATTTTTATTGATCCAAAAGCTACAATTCTTTTTATTTTAACAAGTCATTTTTATGTATCCAAGTTTTCTCATTAATACCATGCCATTTTACATAAACCATATCATTTTTTCTTTTGAGAACTTTTTCAATCAAATAAATATCAGGACAATCGGTTTTCATCATTTCTTCCTCGTAAAAACAGCCAACGATAGGTTGATCACTGGCGTCTTTCAACTTGTAGGTGGGAGGATACGTTTTATTTACATCAGTTACGGTATATATTTCATTACTCCAGTTGGGGACGAATCCTTTTTCGAAAATTTTTTTTACTTTGCTGATTCTAACTTTATCGTTGATTTTAAACTTTGGTCTTTTTTTAACTTTTATTTTATTCAATCTTTTCAAAATTAAAGGTACATTTTTAGCGTTAACTTCTTTTGGTTTCATACCTATAGTACGATGCTTGCGATTATTATAAGAATCTATTAAATCCTGTAGAATATCTAAATATTTGTAATTACCATTGAGACTGAAACGACGCCACATCTCGCTTTTGAGCGTGCGATTGAACCTTTCGCAGATCGATGCTTTCAGACCCGTGTAAGTAGAGTACATATTTATTTTATACTTATTCATAAGATCTTGAAAATGTTTATTGTAAAATTCTTTTCCCATGTCAACGTGAAGATTACACACCGGAGAATTAATTTCTTTCAACACCGATTCCATGGCGTTTGACACGTCCAAACCACTTTTGGTTTTAACCGCGCGCGCCCACGCCATTTTTGAAAACGAATCGATCACTGTAAGTAAATAACGCATACCTTTATTTTCTCTAGAATATGATTGCATCTCTATCAAATCGGCTTGAAGCGTGTCCAAAGGACGTACCATTTTGACTTTTCTACGAAGAAAGTTTCTGCGTGCAGGGCGATGGATTTCATTCACGACTTTTTCCATTTTCTAAAATTTGCTTGATTTCCGTTTTAAATGTAACCAACCAGTCGGATATTTCTTTTTTTAACTGAAGATGATCTTCTTTTATGGATCGTTGAAGCTTGCTTAAATTAACCGCGTCACCCGCGTTAGCAGGCTCGGCCAAGTTACAAATTCTTTTATTTACAACGTCGTAATTTCCGTCTCGAGTAAGCTTGAATCCGTTGCCAGGAGGACCTTGTCTGCTTGCTATTTTTTCAATTTTTCTTCCGAATACGTCGGTAGGCATTGCGATAATGATGAAAAATTCTTGCGTGTTCAGTATATATACCCACCCTCCCTGAGCTCTTCTAAAATCGAATGTACTTCATTGGTATGACTCAAATTACCTGCAGCTTGCTCGGCTATTAATAATCGTAGTCTATCAACGAGCTCGTTTGCATCATCCCAAAAAACGTACTGAAATTTATTGTCACGTTTGGCAACTTTAAATCTAGGTATTATACCTCCTCCTCTTTTCACTGGAGTCGACGATTTTCGACTCAACATTACAGTTTTATGTTTTTTAAAAGGTGTTCGTGATTTTATAGGACTCGCTTGAAAGAGATCCGCAATTATATTTCTATATTTATTACTAGCTGCATGTTTTTTTAACTCACCACCTGGTTCGTTTCCTTTTTTATGCGCACTAGTTTGCTCGAGAATTTGTTTATAGTAAGTAGTATCGGAAATGTCATAATTTTTCGGGTTTTTATAAACAACGAGTTCGAACAGACCTTGAGTTCTGGGATAAGTTTTGTTATTAACAATTATATTATCTTTTTCAAATTTCACAATCGCATTTCCAAGTTGATATCCATTTTTCGTTCTTTTCTTCAAGCCATATAAATTATCTTGCTCGGCAGCTTTGATTTGTATTACTTCACCAGCGCTATTCGTATTTTCAGACTGATTAAAAAATTTGATGGAGTCGTGATCTTCATTTTCATCAATAATTGATTTTTCATTTAACGATGAATCTGCAGTTGAAAAATTTTGATCCGATACTGAGCTTCGATCAAAGCTTTCATCTAATTTTATACGTTTTTTGTTTTCAACCAATTCATAGAGCGGGTCGGTAATGGGTTTAAACGTTTCCTGTAAAACACGATCGGTGTAATCCTTTTGAAATTTAATCAAGTCATACTTTCGTTTAACTGCTTCGCGAGCTTTTACAAGCTCTTTGAGAATATTTTTCTCGCGAATAAAGTCAGCCATGCTATCGCTATGACGTCTCGCTGCAGACTGATGAATTTCAAGTTACGTTATATTTATTATAAAACAATCGAATCCTTTTCTGTAACGTCCTTTATTAATATCTTTTTCTTTGTCTATGACTAAAAAACTATGTTTATCGCTCCAACACTTTGAACTTATTTCTTTAAATTTTTCAAATTTCATATCGCTGTTGACGTGATCGTCGTAAATGTGCTTCAAGTTCATTTCATCTTGACGAAATAAAATTAAAAAGTTTACGTTATCTCTCACGAGATGTTTTGGAACAGCGGCGTAAGACTGACAAAGATAAAAGCAGTCTACGTTTTTGTGACGTCCCATGCAAAAGAAAGCTTTTACGTTAGCTTGCGAACAGCTAGAAATATCATCGAAAATAAACACCGAGTTTGGTAAAGCTTCGGATGGTGCAATGACTTGTTCGCTATCCGAGAACGGAAAATATTGAAGACCTTCGATAGGTTCCAAAAGTTTCTTTAAAAATTGATACTTTGGTTGGTTCAATGACTTTGAATATACGTATACGTTTTCAAATTTTAATCCATTGGGATGTACCAGCAGCGTTAGCATGCTGTTCGTTTTTCCATACCCCGACGGACCAGAAATGACCGCTCTAATGCTGCTCGGAAGCAAATCACCGTGACGATTTTCTTTTTTTCCCCGTTCAGCGAGGACGTCAAAATTTCCCACTGGTAATTTAACGTTATTTTAAATAAATTCCATGTTGATCGTGTGAGATTGTAAATGAGAATGAGGTGATTGGTATAAATACTTTGTTTTTATAGATTATAGTTTAGTCGTAAATCGACCTTCGTAAAGGAATGATCATATACGGTAAAAAGAAAAAGAAGCGAGGATACGGGTTGATAAATAAAATTATTAACAAACTTCCCTTCGAGCTTCACTTACCTGGATATAATTACTGCGGACCCGGCACAAAATTAGCCGCTAGACTAGCTCGCGGTGATCAACCGATTAACCAACTCGATTCTGCGTGTAAAGAGCACGACGTCGCTTACTCGAAAAATAAAGAAAGTATCGCTCCCAGAAACGCAGCAGACGGAGTTTTAGCTGATAAAGCTTGGGGAAGAGTCATTTCCAACGACGCGTCATTAGGAGAAAAAGCGTCCGCGTACGCGGTCACCAATATCATGAAAGCAAAGTCAAAATTGGGTATGGGTTTGAAAAAATCCAGAAAGAAATCTAAAAAGAAGTGTAAAAAAAGATGTAAAAAAATGACGTCGTTTAATAGTATAATAAAAACAGCTTCTAAGACAGGAGTTGCAGGTAAGTCACCGAAAAGTGTAATCACTGCAGCACTCAAAGCTGCTAGAACCGCCATAAAAAAATCGGGAGGTAAAAACAAAATAAAATTTCCACGTATTCTCCCGGTGTCGTCAAAAATAGGAGGTTTTTTACCTCTTGTGCCTTTATTCGCAGGACTTAGTGCAACCGGGGCTCTCGCAGGAGGAGCTGCAGGGGCTTACAAAGCGATCAACGAAGCTAAATCAGCTCGTCAAAATTTGGATGAAAGTAAAAGACATAATAAAACCATGGAAGCAATAGCCTTGGGAAAAGGTTTATACCTGAAACGATACAAGACAGGTCTTGGTTTGTATTTAAAACGATATAGCGGCAAGGGTTTAAAAAAAAAAAGCCGGAAATAAAATTACCCGATCGTCCGCTGACAAATTTTGATTTAATCAAGTACGCTAATAAATTGAAAATTCCTCATTTTCGAGGCGTGTTTATGAAAAATAAATTACCTTTATCAAGTCCTCGTTATCGCGAATCTGGTATTATAAACCTTGATAACGATAGCGGACCTGGTACACATTGGTGTGCATACCGTAAGCGAGGAAAAGATGTCGTTTACTTCAATAGCTTTGGTGATTTAAGCCCTCCGATTGAATTAATGAATTATTTAAATGTAGACAATATAAAATATAATCCTGAAAAATATCAAGATTTTAATACGTATAATTGTGGACATTTATGTTTGAAATTTTTAAGCGGCCAGATAAAAGGTATATAAAGAGCTGCTTTAGCTTACCCGCTGTCAAACTATCATGGACTCTTTTACGCTTACTTTGTCAGCATTTTCTTCAGTTTTAGAAGCTCAGTATTACCCTCCGATTGAATTATCACCACATAAAAATTACTCTTTGGGATTAGTTAAATTTTTAACTTTCAATTCTACTCCAAACATCGACTTTGGGTGCAACAAATTTTATATCGGCGATCAAGTGATCGAATTTCCAATCGGTTGTTACGAAATTAATAACATAGAAAAACATATTCAAGAAACTCTTAAACAGAGAAAAATAAATACTGGACTCTCTTTAAAACCTAACGAAACCACGTTACACTGTGAAATCAAGTGCACTGCTGAAATTGATTTCCGTCCGCGAGATTCAATCGCTAGAATATTAGGATTCAGTCATCGTCTGCTTTCCGCAAATAATCATCACATTTCCGACACACACGTAAATATAATTACAATAAATTCAATAAGAGTCGAGTGCAACATCACGAGCGGAGCGTACGTTAATAACAAAAAAGTTCACACAATTCACGAATTTTATCCAGTGGCTGATCCTGGTTTCAAAATAATCGAAATTCCTTCGCAAGTAATTTACTTACCTATAACAGTACCCTGTATTGATTACATTCAGTTGCGCGTGGTCGATCAAGACGGTGAGTTGGTTAACTTTCTCGAAGAAAATATAACGATTCGACTTCATATAAAAGCTTCATAATGGGTATTGTCTTTCACGGTGGAGGATTCCAAACCAAAACATATAAAAATAACACAAAATGCACTTCTTCGGTCAGTCGCCAACGAACTCTCAAAGTGTTAACACGAGCGAATATCCAGTTTCTCAAAAGTCTAGGCTTAAAAGTAGTTCCTGGTGGAAAGTAACTTGCATATTCTTTTGCTGTTTTAAAAAAAATGGAAGACATTCTAAGCATTCAAAATCCTGTAGCGTTTGATGAAAGTATCTCTCATTACGAGATACACGCTCACCAACCGTATACAGCAGCAAATTATGGCAACAGTGATGAAATTCGTATCGCTATACAACATCAAGATCTGTGCCTTTTACCATCGCGGAGCATTCTTCATATTTGCGGTCAACTCACCGATACCGCTACGAAAAAAGCACCAAAAAATACATTTTTTGTTAATAACGGTATTTGTCATTTATTCGACGATGTTCGATTAGAGTTAAATGGAATTGAAATAGATCGGTGTAAAAACGTGGGTTTAACCACGGTGATGAAAAATTGGTTATCTTTTAATCCTAATCAAAGTTTGATTGCTGAAAATTCAGGATGGTATGGTCATTCGGATGATAAGAAAAAAAAGATACTCAACGAGGATGGGTACTTTGACGTGTTCATTCCTCTCAGTTATATATTAGGTTTTGCAGAAGATTATCGTAAGATTGTAGTTAACGTGAAGCTCGAGTTAATCATCACTCGATCGAGAAATGATTTGAATGCTATAATACAAACAAAAGCAGGTAACGAAGCATTTGAAGTCGTCGATATTAATATCTCAAAGATTGAATGGCTAATGCCTTACGTTTTAATATCAGATTCACACAGAATAAGTTTGCTTAAATTTCTTGGAAAAGATCGTGCAATTACCATGAGTTTCAGGTCTAAAGAATTTTTCGAGTATCCATTGCTACCCACAACAACCAAACACGTTTGGACTGTAAAAACTTCAAATCAATTAGAAAAACCTCGTTTTGTCATCGTAGGTTTACAGACCAACAAAAAATCAGTGAATAGTGAAAACTATAGTCTTTTCGATCACTGTAATTTAAGTAACGTAAAACTTTTTTTAAACTCTCAATACTATCCTTACAATAATTTAAATCTCAACATCAATCAGAATGAGTACGCGATACTTTACGATATGTACGCCAACTTTCAAATCTCGTATTATGGAAAAGATGCTGAACCAACGTTAACTAAAACAGACTTCATCGAAAAAATTCCTCTCATTGTAATCGATTGCTCCAAACAAAACGAATCTTTGAAAAGTGCACCGGTCGACGTACGAATAGAACTCGACTCGAGAGAAAATTTTCCTGCACAGACTGCTGCTTACTGTCTAATTTTACACGATCGAATCGTACAATACAATTCGGTTAGCGGGGATGTAAAAAAGTTAGTATAAAAGAAAGGTACAAGTTTTTTTCATCACGCATTAATCTTCAAGATGCGCTACGTGGTAGACATGACTTGCTTCGTGCAGCCTGGAAGTACCATAAAAGAAGGACGTAATATTCGGAGAGAACACGAGTACATCATCAAAGAGTTTTCATTCGTACCACTCGATGAAGATGCAGACCCCGTAGTACTTTTTTTCAATGCACCCTACTCGTGGAATCATCTAACAAAAAATTATAAAAATATTAATTCCGACTTGCAGCGTAACTATCACGGGTTAGATTGGAACACTGGTTCTCTTCCCTACACGTCGATAGGAGAACTTATTCGTGATTCGTTCAAAGACGCCACTGAGATTTACGTTGCAGGTTCGATGAAGAAAAAATGGTTGGAGCGCTTCAGGTATAACGTAAAGGATGTGGCTGCGTACTCGTATCCTCCGTTGAATGAAATTAAATTAGTGACAATTTGTGAAAATCATAATGGAAAGTTTAAAACGTGTTGCGCGCTGCACAACGTGAGACTTTTAAAAAAATTTATTGTAGAAAAAGAAGCGCAAGAATCGGAAAAACCCATGGAGTGGGTATAAATACATTTGGTTTTCTCAATTTTATTCACTTCACATTCAACATGGGTCAAAAGCAGAGCTCCTCCGGCTACGAAAGAATGAAAGATGAAAAATCCTCAGGTTTTAAAAGTTATTCCGAGGAAAAAAATCGACAAGATGATCAATATAAAAGCTTTCAAAAACTTCAAGAAGAACAAAAAGCTTATGAAAAGAAAAATGAAAAAAAGATTAAATTTGAAAAAATTAAAGAAAAAGAAAAAAATTTAATTGAATTGTAATAATGTTTTAAGTTAATAATAATGTACCATAGTTTTAAGTAATTTTTTAATAAATGATTTTTTTAAAAATAAACTGTTTTTCTTAATTTATTTCATTAGAAATAATTCAATAAATTTGTTGTACGTTGAAAATATTGTTGGTCCTTAAAAGGACCGGGGATTAACTCATTAAATAACTTTCAAAGCATCTAATACTCTGATCAGGCTGCCGTAAGATAGGCGCTGGTCAGCGGCTGCAGCATGCGAGTGGCAGAAACTAGTAGGGGAACGAGGCGAGCGGCAGAATAGCTCGAGGGCGCAGTAACCGTAGCGGCTGCAGCATGCTCGCGGCAGAACGAGGCGAGCGGCAGAATAGCTCGAGGGCGTAGTAACCGTAGTGCGCAGTACCCGCACTGTGCATGGCCCGCTCTGCTGCGTGGCCCGCTCTGTGCATGGCCCGCTCTGCTGCGTGGCCCGCTCTGGGCATGGCCCGCTCTGTTTTATCTACTATCTTAGATTCAACATCGATCACTTGAGGTTTTTTAAAATCTATTGTGTGTACTGTGTCTTTCACATGTTTGTATAAAGCGTGATCTTCTTTCTTCTTTTCAATCGCATGTTCGTGCTTTCTAATTTTAAAATATCGTTTGCTCTGACCTATATAGTAGGGTGAGGCGTTTTAGGGTCATTTTCGAAAATCGACTTCTAATAGCGATAGAAGTTTGACTTCACACCTAACTTGAAAGTACGTGAAGTCTGGACCCGCTAGGATGAAATTTTCTGTTGTACCAAGCGATACATATGTGACTTTTGTCGTATTTTTTGCTACTTTGATAATTTTTTCAAAAATCTGCTTGATTTTCATAAAAATTAATTCTTTTGAGGCCCGTAACTCATAATTTCAATGAATATGCATCTAATAAACACCTTTTTACGATTACAGAGTCCAAAAGTGTCGTTACAAATTCTGTACATGCCTAAAAAGACGATTTTTTCACTCATTTTGGCCATTTTTAACAATTTTTGATAAATTTTTAAAAACTGAAGAAACGGTCTTTCAGAGTGTAGTAAACGGGATTTTATTCCTCAAACATTATTTTTATTTGAAAAAAATTTTATGGACAGCTCCATTAAGCCCTGAAAAAAATTGGCGGGCCTAAATAATAAGAGTATTTTGCGATAATACAATTACTTAACAAGTATTTAATTACTTATACTTGGCGCTCTCGAGTGAAAGAGAAAAATTTTTTTTTTGCATTTTTTACTATACTGAGTAATAGATGAACTTAAGAGCATTCAAAAAAACTAAAAATTTTACTCATTAATTTCTACTAGTAATAAAGTAATAAGCGTTCAATGATTTTAAAAAAGTTGCTAGCCTATAAAATAGAGACTTTTTAAAGAACATTTGGACTATCGAAGAGAGTAGTGTAGAAACTAAAAAATTATAGTTTCAAACCAAGTTTGCATTGTTCTTTTATAAAAATAATCCTGTAGTGCTTTATTTACAAAAAAATTTATAATTAAATTAAAATTTGTTTTACCGCGTTTGAATGAAATTAAAAAAAAAAAAAAAAAAAAAAAAAAAAATCAAGCAATTTTAAGTACTTTAGAACAATGAAAAAATGAAAAAGTTAAAACCATATTAAATTACATAAAATACAAATAATTTAAATATGAAAAATTTATTATATTTTTCAATAATTATTTTGAATCAGCCGCTACAACATAAATGACCAAACCATTACCATAGTGATGCCACTGTTTTTGCAATCCTTTTTACCATGGTTTATTCATGATGTTTATAATAATGAAATTTCAAAATTGTTTAATAGTTTTTTGTGCACATGAGTATGATTAAAAATTGACAGTTTTCTTAGAGATAGACAAAAATGTTTATTATTGTTTAGATTATTTATATTTTGAGTAATTTATTTAGTTTTAAGTTTTTTCATTTTTTCATTGTTCTAAAGTATTAAAAATTGCTTGATTATTTTTTTTTTAATTTCATTCAAACGCGGTAAAACAAATTTTAATTTAATTATAAATTTTCTTTGTAAATGAAGCACTAAAAGATTATTTTTATAAAAGAACAAAGCAAACAAAGCGTTTGAAACTATGATTTTTTAGTTCCCAAACTACTCTCTTCAATAGTCTAAAAGTTCTTTGAAAAGTCTCTATTTTATAGGCAAGAAACTTTAAATCATTGAACGCTTGTAACTTTATTACTAATGGAAATTAATGGGTAAAATTTTTTGTTTTTTTTTTGAAAGCTCTCAAGTTCATCCATTACTTAGTAAAGTAAAAAATGCAAAAAAAAATTTTTCTCGTCCACTCGAGAGCGCCAAGTATAAGTAATTAAATCCTTTTAAGTAATTGTTTTATCGCAAGATACTCTCATTATTTAGGCCCGCCAATTTTTTTCAGGGCTTAATGGAGCTGTACAAAATTTTTTTTTTAAAAATAGAATGTTTGAGAAAGAAAATCTCGCTTGCTAGACTCTGAAAGACCGTTTATTCAATTTTTAAAAATTCATGAAAAATTGTTAAAAAACGGCCGAAATGAGTGAAAAAATCGTCTTTTTAGGCATGTACAAAATTTGTAACGACACTTTTGAACTCTTTAATTGTAAAAAGGTGTTTATTAGATGCATATTTATTGAAATGATGAGTTATGGGCCTCAATAGAATTAATTTTTATGAAAATCAAGCAGATTTTTAAAAAAGTCATTAAAGTAGCAAAAAATAAGACAAAAATCACATATATGTTGCTTGCTACAACAAAAAATTTCAACCTAGCGCGTCCAGACTTCACGTACTTTCAAGTTAGATGTGAAGTCAAACTTCTATCGCTATTAGAAGTCGATTTTCGAAAATGACCCTAAAACGCCTCACCCTCCTATATAGTTCGGCTTACAACTTTTACAATTTATTTTATACACTAAATTGCTCTGTTGGTCAATATTTACTCTATCTGTTCCTAATCTTATAAAACTATTGGATTTATTTATATTCCTGTTAACCGCGGTCAAATTCCGTTCCCTGAGAAATTCTTAACATACCGAAGTATCATTAATTTGTCAGGTTTATTACTGTCACTGTCGCTAATGTCATTGTTATTGTTATTATTGGTAGTATATTTAATTGTCTGTAGTCTTGTTTTGATGTGTTTGTGTATAAAATAAGTTTAGTAATTGTTCAAAAGCAAAATATTCTCTATTATTTCTAAATTCTTCTCGTGAAATTTACTATCAGATAGTTTTATACCACGATTTACTAAATCCTAAAGCGCGGTAGTGCTTGACGGCGATTGAGTTTTTTTTAACAACAATCACAACGAAAAAAACTGCCGTCAAAGTGTACGCTTTATATACTTTGAATTCACGGTTAGAGGTTAGGTTGGTCATGTAAAAAACTATGTTGCGAGGGTTATTACAAGTTTAATATGTACTTCCTACATAGCTGATGATCCCCCGAGTAATTAAAAAAAAAATTGTCACAAAACATTCTCTCGTTATAAAGTTATCGCCGTTTCAATTTTGAAAAGTGCCAAAATCATCTCGATAAAAAGTCAGGCGATTTTGGATTTCAGTCGAGAGCATCCAGTTAAACAGGAAAACGTGTATCGCTGTCTCTCTCACTCCCAATGCCCAGCGAGACATTTTCGAAGGAGCGCGCGATGCGGCTGTCTACAGTAGTACTGAGTATAGCAGACTAGCACAATTATTATCCCGAGCAAACATTTTAATGCGGCGTGACTTCGGCCCGAATTCGTATCCGAACTATCGAAGCGGTGCCGAATTCGGCTGTAGCTCGGTCGGGGGCGCGGCTAGGGTTTCGGCCCGAGCGCGGACTGGTGCATCTAGCCGAAGTTGCGGTATAAAGATGATTCCTACAAGAGGTTAGAAATCCAGTGTAGTCAGGGTGGACACATAGTACTGCAGGAAATAGCTTCCCCAAGACGTTTTGACTTCAAGAGGATGAACATCTGGAGCACCTGGTGGTAAGTATCCTGTAAGATGATTTCTCCAGTAAGTTTCGACTCCAGAAGGGTCAGGGTGGACACCTCGAGCACCTGGTGATAGTTACGCCTTGGAGATGATTTCCTCGGGAAGTTTTGACTCCGGAAGAATCAGGGTGAACACCTGATGCACTTGGTGATACTTACGTCTTGGAGACGATTTCCTCGGGAAGTTTTGACTCCGGAAGGGTCAGGGTGGACACCTGGTGCACTCGGCGATAGTTACGCCTTGGAGAAGATTTCCTCGGGAAGTTTTGACTCCGCAATGGTCAGGGTGTACATCTGGTGCACTTGGTGATAATTACGCCTTGGAAGTTCACCCTGACTCTTCCGGAGTCAAAACTTCCTGGGGAAATCATCTCCAAGGCGTAACTATCACCGAGTGCACTAGGTGTCCACCCTGACTCTTCCGGAGTCAAAACTTCCTGAGGAAATCATCTCCAAGGCGTAACTATCACCGAGTGCACCCACCCTGACTCTTCCGGAGTCAAAACTTCCTGAGGAAATCATCTCCAAGGCGTAACTATCACCAAGTGCACCAGATGTCCACCTGGACCCTTCCGGAGTCAAAACTTCCCGAGGAAATAATCCCCAAGGCGTAACTATCACCAGGTGCTCAAGGTATGCACCCTGGCCCTTCTGGAGTCGAAACTTACTGGAGAAATCATCTTCGGGGATACTTACCACCAGGTGCTCAAGATGTTCACCCTCTTGAAGTCAAAACGTCCTGGGGAAGCTATTTCCTGGAGCGCTATGTGTCCACCCTGACAACACTGGATTTCTAACCTCTTGTAGGAATCATCTTTATACCGCAAGTTCGGCCAGATGCACCAGTCCGCGCTCGGGCCGAAACCCTAGCCGCGCCCCCGACCGAATTCGTACCGTGTTCGGAAGCCGAATTTGGCCCGACTTCGCGGCTACGGCAGCCGCATTACAGTGTTTGCTCGGGATAGCAGCCACTCTAAACCATAATATAACCTATGTTTCTCATCTATTAATCGATTTTTATTATTTAATGTGTAAACATTGGATAAAATTTTTTCTAGCAACATATTTTTGAGTTATCATGCATAACAAAAAATGAATTGGGTCATGTAAAAAAGAATTTCTTGAAATAAGTGTTTTTTTTTTTCTTGTGGAAAAAGTAATTTTACTATCACATTTTTTTGGTTTTTCTACTGCGGAGTTGAACTAAGTTTTTATTCAAACTAATACCTATGTATAAATTGAATGAACTGCAAATCCTCTTAAGCATAATACGGATCCCAGCTGAAAAAATCCATATGGAAATCCGTAAGGAAACCCGTACGGGGACCCGTAAGGGTTCCCGTAAAGGACCCCATACGGGTTTCCGATACTGATATTTGGTCAGGGTTTCCGTACGGGTTTCCATACAAGTTTTTTTTTTTTCATTTAATTTTATTTTCACACTATTTTTTTATTTATTTAATTTAATATTATTATTAGATATTGATATATTATTCTTTATAAGATTTAATTATTAATAATAAAATTATTTTGAATAAAATTATCGAAGAAAAAATTTTGTTCGACTGAGATTCGAACCCACGACCCCAGGCATGGCAGGCAGACACTCTACCAACTGAGCCAATGAGCTAGCTTGCTCGAAGACTTTAATTAAACTACTTTAACAACTGTTTTATATTTGATTTTTAACTAGTCTCTCTCAGCGCGCAAACACGAGCAATTGTATTACATTATCTAAATCTAAAACAAATTTTGTCGAAGCTTCATCTAAATTAAAGGGCTTAACCGACAATACGTTGTATATTAAAGGAGTTTAATTGAGGTCTTGATGCATGCTAGCTCAATGGGTCAGGTGGTAGAGTGTCTGCCTGCGATGCCTGGGGTCATGGGTTCGAATCTCAGTCGAACAAAATTTTTTTCTTCGATACTTTTATTCAAAATAATTTTATTATTAATAATTAAATCTTATAAAGAATAATATATCAATATCTAATAATAATATTCAATAAATAAATAAAATAGTGTGAAAATAAAATTAAAAGAAAAAAAAAAAAAAAAAAAAAAAAAAACCCGTATGGAAATCCGTATGGAAACCCTGACTAAATATCAGTATCGGAAACCCGTATGGGATCCTTTACAGGAACCCTTATGGGTCACCGTACGGGTTTCCTTACGGATTTCCATATGGATTTTTTCAGCTGGGATGAGTATTTTCTCCTTTATTTTCTGTGTAATTTATATTTAAGTGCATTAAAAAAAGAGGGCCTAACATAATACTAGGTTATACATTTTCAATAAAATTTATCAATGATTTTTATGTTTTCTGAAAATTTTAGTCTTTTTTGTTCTCTGTAAGCAAGCTTAAGTTATATGGTCAAAGTGATTTTAAAGTTCATAATTATTGGTTACAGTGCTAGTTTTTTGAGATAAGGGTTAAGAACTACATGTCCAAAAAAAAAAATAGATAGTTTCAGGTCTAGATATCCAATGGACTAGTAATTACATTTAGCATGGATTTTCTAGGTACGGATAAACATTTGCTCTATTATTTTCTAAGTTAATTTACATTAAAGTACCTATGTATTAAAAAAAGAGGGATAATATAGAGGCATAATACTAGATTATACATTTTCAATAAAATTTTATCAATGATTTGTGTTCTGTCTGATGATAAAATTATATTTCAGAAATTTGAATCAGAAAAACTAAGCATATTTAGGTCAGCATAAGTCAATTATTGAAAATTTTAGTCTTTTTTGTTTTCTGTAAGCAAGCTAAAGTTATACAGTAAAAGTTCAAAATTGGTTAGTTTTTTGAGATAAGAATCAAGGAACTATATGTACAAAAAAAAAAAAAATAGATAGTTTCAGGTCTAGACATCCAATGGGCCAGCTGTTATTATAAATTTCTATTAAGCATAGATTTTTTGAGTACGGATGAGCATTCACTCTATTATTTTCTAATTGGATTTACAATAAAGTTTTTCCATCTATAATATGCAAAGTGCATTCAAAAGTAGGTAATAAAACAGTAAATTATATATTTTTCAATTTTCAATAAAATTTATCAATGATTTATAAAATTATATTTCAGAAATTTGAATCAGAAGAACTAAGCATATTTAGGTCAGCATAGATCATTTTCAATAAAATTTATCAATGATTTATAAAATTATATTTCAGAAATTTGAATCAGAAGAACTAGGCATATTTAGGTCAGCATAGATCAATTATTGAAAATTTTAGTCTTTTTTGTTTTCTGTAAGCGAGCTAAAGTTTTTCGGTCAAAGTGATTTTAAAGTTCAAAATTGGTTAGTTTTTTGTGATAAGAACCAAGAACTACATGTACAAAAAAAAAAAAAAAAAAATAGATAGTTTTAGGTCTGGATATCCAATGGGCCAGCTGTTATTATAAATTTCTATTTAGCATAGATTTTTTGAGTACGGATGAGCATTTGCTCTATTATTTTCTAATTGGATTTACAATAAAGTTTGTCCATCTATTATATGCAAAGTGCACTCAAAAGTAGGTGATAACAACAGTAAATTATACATTTTTCAATGAAATTTATTAATGATTTTTATGTGTTCTGGCTGATGATAAAATTATATGCAAGAAATTTTAATTAGAAGAATAAGATATATATCTAAGTTAGCATGAATCAATTGATAAAAATTTATATCTTTTTTTTTGTCATTTAAAAATCAGGTTAAAATGTTAAATTAATTTTTTTTTATATGTATGATTATTGATTTACCTAGGACTTAGCTAGTATGAAATTATTAAGAATGTGAAATCATATGTTCAGATATATTTATGGAGGTTGGTTTTTTTGAATATGTTGACAAAAAGGAGATACATTTAAATTTACCGAATCTACGCAATGAAATCTAAAAAAAAAAAAACTTTTCAAAAAGTACTTTAACGGCGATTAGTTTTTTTTAAACGGAGTCCATAAATAAAAAAGTATACGCTGAATATGCTAATATTTTTTTTTGAAAATGAACTAATGAAAGAAGTGAAATCAAAAATTTATTACGGACGACTTTGACTAAAATTACTTATTATTTAAGAATAACTTTCTCTAATCCAAGAACATATTATGTTGAATCACTGTAAATATACGTAAAATTAACAATTTTTCAAATCAAGTAATTTTCAATATCGATAACCACCATTCGAAATTGACGGAGCTGCTTTAACTTTAACTAAGTTTTTCAAGCCGATAGACTTGTGAGCCGACAGGCGTAGTCACCAGGTAGATTTATTTGTTTACTTTTTTGGTTACTTTTTTTGTACTTTGTTCAGCCGCCCGCGCGATCGGCCGAACTTTAACTCAATCGCCGAACATGTCCGCTAATGACTTTTTTTGTTTTGATTAATTTGATAAATAATTTGAAATATAAAATTAATTTCCTGGTGTTCGTTATTGTTATTGTTTGAGTACGCCTAAATAAATATAAAAAAAACTCTCATCCTCCGCTCGGCTTTTCCTCGACTAGTAATTATCGAGAGAAACATATTCTCTTTGTTTGTTTTTGGAACGAAGATCCTTATCGCAGGTTCTGGCGCAGGGAGCTATGAAAAAAAAATGGCGAAGAGTGGGGGGTGACCGCCGCGTAGCCAGCAGGCTCTCTCTCTCTCTCTCTTTCTCCACGCAGACGCCTGATGCGGCCGCGCGCGTCTGGGCCTGCACGGCTCGAGCATGCCCAACCGCTTTTTCAAAAATGCTGTCAATTTTTTCCTATTTGAAATATTGCTTTGAAAATTTGCAAAAAGCTTTTTCAAATCCTGATGAAAAACTTCTCCGCTGGATTTTTTTTTCAAATATAAATTTTTATAGTCTTTTTTTTAAACCAAAGTTTCAGGTTAGAAACTGTTAATTTTTTACTTTTAATAATTTATTGTACACTTCCAAAAGATTTTAAAAATATATAAACTGTGCTATTGGCAACAAAAAGCGTTCAAATATACGATGCTAAGGTTTCATTAAAAAATATCCAGTAATTTCGGAGATCATGCGGTGAGTTGAACAAAAAGTTAAAATTTTCTCGATGTATGCATTTTTCGTTCAACTCGCAAGATCTCGGAAACTACTCAATATTTTATAATTAAACTTTAGCATCATACATTTAATTTCTTTCCACTGCTAATATAATGGCTTGGATTTTTTTAAATCGTTTAACAGCCGTATGATAAGCTATTAAAAATCAAAAATTAGCAGTTTCTAACCTAACTTTCATAGTTTAAAATAAAGAGTATAAAAATTTATATTTGTAAAAACATCCAGCGGAGAAGCTTTGCATCAGGCTTTGAAAAAGTTTTCTGTAATGTTTCAAAGCGATATATCAAGTTAGAAAAAAATGACAGCATTTTTGAAAAAGTGGTTGGGCCTGCCTGAGCCGATTTACGAGAGTCTTGGCCGCTAAGGCGGCTTTAACATTTTTATTTATTCCTTACTTTTTTAAAATATTATTCCAAATTTAACTTTTATACTTTATTATTTTCACGCGTTCATGCAGTTTTTTTTGTTATTTTGAATTTAGCTTGGGGGAATTTCACCCCGCCCACTACCGGCAATTAAAAGTTAGCTCGCGTGCGCGTCTCCCCAAGCATGGCATAATTCTTTTCAGATACCAATTAAGCTGAGAGTACTCAGGACGGAGTACTCCAGGAAGATCTTGTAACTAGTGAGGAACTCATTGCCTACCTCGGATGAGCACTGTTACAATATACAGCACTGTTTTTCGGAATTACATTAAAAATCAATATTCTCTAACCATAATCAAAAAAATTGGTATAATTTACAAACTTGAAAGCGCGAGATTACAATTATAAAGCTAATCCGGCCCTCAGATGATCCGCCAGTGTAGAAGAGGCACTATAATAAAAATGAAAGTAAGTTAGTTTTTAATAATAAATTATTATCACTTGATGTAGTAGTTAAAATATCTTGAGTGTAATTGTTGTTAACTTTCTGTGAAAAATCAATAATTAAAAAGAATAAAAATTGATTCTAAATTGAGTAGGGCAACTTAAATAAAATATCCAAAAATATCAAATAAAGTAGTATTTCAATTTTCAACATTATTTTAAAATTAAACTATGACTTCATTGGCTACTAGTCCTTCGATCCGCTCCATCTTTTCATGCCTCTTGACCCATATCCTGGTGACGTCCTCGAGGGCGAACCTCAAAACTTCCTGGACGTCAGCGCATGGGATTTCGCCGGCTTTCCAGAGTATGCCATGATAGTGTCGCGTCACCCAGGAGTTCTCACTGCGGTATTTTCCGGTAGACTATTCCAGCTATACAGAGGCTTGAACATCACTACCTCGAAGAGAGTTCCGAATTGACCGTGGCGCCGTCAACTAAACAAACGGCCGGAAAAAAACCAATCGATCTACTATACCGGCACGCAGGGCCGACGCTCGCTGAAAACATCGGATGGGGGCTTGGGCCTTGGGGCTCCAAGAAATTTTTAATTCAAAATTATTTTCGAAGCAGTACATAAAAATAGTTAGAGCTTCAATAATAATTATTTAATTCTTTTTTTTTTTTTTTTTTTTTACACTTTTTTATTGTGTGGATATAATTATAAATTAGAACGTACTAATAAAATAATACTTCATACAAAAAAACTGAAGACTTATAGCTATTTTGATGTTTCAATTCAGTTAGAATTTAGAAACAATCATGTTAAATTATTCTAATTTGGTTAAAACACAATCGGCATTTTACCGGTTATATTCCGTATTGACTTTCAGAGTTGGGCCGAATGACGCGCAGCTATTTTTTGACTCGAGATCGGACGACTATCGGCTATCTCTGTGTTCTTGCCACGAACTGGGCCATGGTGTCGCGCCAGCTACTCCGATCACGACAAACCAAACGTTCTCCGATTTCTTTTACTTATAGCAAGATTTTTTTCTATTTTACATTTACTCGATACTTTTATTTTTTTAGCTCCAATCTTTTATACATTTGTGAAATCTTTTCATACAGCAATTTTTTTATGTCAGAAGCAATAAAATTTGGTGACCGAAGATGTTTTTAATTAATTGAACATACACAAATCATATACCATTAAAAAAGGTATTGAAAAAAGGAAGTTTTCTGCGTGAACTACACCTCGATAACTTTAAAATTACCGTCGCGCGGTTTAAAAAACCAACTAAAAAGTCAGTTTCCAATCAGTGAGAAATCGCTTTTTTGCGGAACGGAGATGTTTTTAATTGATTGAACCTGCACAAATCATATATCTTCTAAAAGGTACTGAAAAAAGGAAGGTTTTTGCGTGAACCGCACCTCGATAACTTTAAAATTACCGTCGTGCGGTTCAAAAAACCAACTAAAAAGTCAGTTTCCAATCAGTGAGAAATCGCTTTTTTGTGGAAAACGATATATGATTTATGCAGGTTTAATCCATTAATAACATCTTCGTTCCACAAAAAAGCGATTCCCATGGATTAAAAACTGAAGTTTCAGTTGGTTTTTTGAACCGTGCAAAGGCAAATCCAGAGATACCGAGATGCGGTTTACGCAGAAAATTTTCTTTTTCCAATACCTTTCCAAGAATATATGATTCGTACAGATTGAATCAATTAAAAACATCTCCAATCCGCAAAAAAGCTTTTTTTCACGGATTGAAAACTGATGTTTTAGTTGGTTTTTTGAATCGCGTGAAGGCAATGCTGAAGTTATCGGGGTACGGTTCACGCAGAATTTTTTTTTTTCGATAACTTTCAGAAAACATATGATTTGTGTAGGTTTAATCAATTAAAACCATCTTCGTTCCGCAAAAAAAGCGATTTCTCACGGATTGGAAACTGATTTTTTTGTTGTTTTTTGAATCGCGTAAAGGCAATTTTGAAATTATCGAGGTGCGGTTCTAGCAAAATTTTTTTTTTTTTTTGATACCTTTCAGAAAACATATGATTTGTGTAGGTTTAATCAATTAAAAATATCTCCATTCCGCAAAATAGCGATTTCTCACGGATCGGAAACTGATTTTTTGGGTGACAACCGTTTGAGCACATCCGTCGTATTAGTACTTAATCTTTTGTACCGGTTGAGCACAAATGACTTGGACCGGTTGAGCACAGGAGGAAGGGGCGGAGCAAAAGTAAAAGTTGGTCAACAGTAAAATTGAATCACAGATCTATTCATAAAAGTAATCTACTTACATACGTCACAATAATTTAATATATATCTTATTTTATTACATCTTTTTTTCTTCATATCATTTCTTGCATACGTTACAATAATTTAATACACTATTACATATTTATTAATATTTTTTCACTTCTTTATTTTATTTTTTTAACGTTTGGAAGCCTCTTTAACAAAAGTAAGCCTGTCAATATTCTTGAGTTTATATTCCTGAATTAAAAACTGCAAGTCTACATTTCTTTTCAAGTATACAGCGTTGTGAATTTTTCTTGGTATATGAGTACTTTTAATTAAAATATAAACAGTTTCTTGAAACAATTTGATTACATCTGTGGAGACAAAAATATTTGGATTGTGGCTGATAAAGTATTCATTAAATTTGGCGTGAAAAGACCCGCAGGCATTCGTTGTGTTTTCAGAAGAATGTGTATTAGACGCCCACATGAAAGGAGGAAAAAGTGAATCCTGCTTAACGTAATTTTTTAATAAATAATCAGTGAATGAATAAATATCCTCTGGAGCGTTTGACATAAGATCTTCTATGAAAGAATCCTCTACTTCCAAGGGATCTAAAAATGATAAACCGAAACACCAACGAAGCCAAGAAGCACTGTCAGAAGTAAAGTCTGAATACAAATGTTGGAGACGCAAAAATTGAATGTATCGCCACCAAGACTGCGTTAGGTGAAAACGACATCCTCTCAAAAGTACTCCAGACCAACGTGCACTAGCTGCCTTATGAATAGCAGTTTCAAAGTCTACAACAATAGTTCTTGGATAAAGAACATCGCCCATGTCTCTGCACAGTTGCACTAAACGGTCAAATAATTTTTTATAGCTTGTAGTAGTCTTATTAGGCAAGAAACAAAAAAGAAGCGGAATATAATTTCCATTTTCAACACCATGTATCGTAAACAGTTGTTCAAAAAACATTGTACAGCATTTGAATGTGCCGTCCATAAAAATTTTTTTCATTGTACATAAAAATCGTAGAATTTGTATTGATCCAAAAATAACAATATTATTGACGTCATCGTTCACTAATAAAATATTTTCACCATCTGCGCACTCAATCTTCATTTTTTTTAATGCATCGTAAACTTCCTGCAAACACTTTGGTAATCGCGGATTTTTCGATCGCCTGCTTCTATACACACTCCTTTGAGCATTTTTTAAATCGTCTCTGAGTAAATTGCTTCTCACGCGCGAAGGACATTGCTGGACTTCCTTCCTGACCATTTTTGCAGGTTTATTGCAGTTATCTTCTGCTGCCTTTCGCTTTACCGAATTTGCGATGAACTGACGATCCAAATGTTTGTCGCGCTCATGATGATGTGCAACGGTAGGAGCTTTTAAAATTTTTTCACCCTGCATGTCGGTTACAAAAAACACGTAGCAATTATTTACAACACATCTTCATTGCTGTCCATCTTTTAACGCTCGACCTTTCCGAAACTTGTATTTGTTTATTACGAGCAACGGCTTGCCAAACTTGCTAAGCATAAAGTCCATGGTGAATTCAAAAGCTTTCGCTTTATACTGACCAAACAAAACCACAGCACAGTGTCTTTGGAACATTTGATATTTCCTGTAATGACTTCTTAATAAGCTCCGTCCCCTGTGCTCAAACGGTGAAACTCTCGTCAGGTCGTTTGCGCACAAACGGTAGAGTTTTCTAATCCTTGTGCTCAAACGGTATTCTCCCGATTTTTTAGTTGGTTTATTTTAATCAATTTCAAACATCTCCATTCCGCAAAAAAGCTATTTTTCATGGATTGAAAGCTGATTTTTTCGAACTGTGCAAGAGCATTTTTAAAGATGCAGGCTTTCGGTAGTTTCAGAAAAATTTTTCTTTTCATTACCTTTATAAAGATGTATGATTTGTATCGGTTTTATAAATCTAAAACATCCCAAGGTACTAGGTGGGCCGACAGAGCTCTTTCTTAATGTTTAGTGCTTAATAATTAATTGCTTGGCCTGGTGGTTAAGGTGTCAGACTTCTATTTTGCCGTCGTCGGTTCAAATCCTGACAACGACTTTTTTTTTTTTTTTTGTTCTTTCAATACATTTTTGTGGAACCCTGATCATTTTAATGAATTTCTGGACATTTTTTTACTTGAGTATATTATGCAACCAGTGCGGTATCGTCACCAGGGTGGTTTCAAAGGCGCCAAGTACGAAGCGTAGCACGAGTGACTTTCAGAAGCCCTGGTGACGAGCTGCACCCGTTAATATAAAAAAGTGTTTCCCATATTCTGACGTTAATTTTGATCCGATTTCGATGGGATTGGGCTTAAAGGATAGCTTAAGATAGTAGCTTGGGTGCTACAGACCCTTTTTTTTCATTTTCATTTTAGTTTAATTTTAACTGATTTTGAACGCGAATCCTGAAATGACTCTAACATAAGGGGAAAAAAATCAAAATTAAAAGAAATATTAAATTCTTACGAAACTCTTTCTTATTTTATAGATTATCTTTACACGTTGAAAACACTTTGTAAAAATAATATTTCCTACGTATGTACCAAGTTCATTTTAACGTTTTATTGGTAATAAGTACATTGACTATTAAAAAAAAATGTTTAATAAGTAAAATTAATGTCCAGAAAGACATTAAAATGATCAAAGTTCCACAAAAATGTATTGAAAAAAAAAAAAAAAAAAAAAAAAAAAAGTTTTTGGGATTTGAACGGCAAAATAGATGTCTGACACCTTAACCACCAGGCCAAGCAATGAATTATAAATCTATTACTAGAACTTATATTTAAGGTGTGTCCCTTCGGGGCTTGATTATAAATGCTTAATTATGTCGAAATGTTATTAAAATGTTTATTTTGTTAACTAATTTGACCGTTTATCGATTAGTAAGTATATTTTTGGTTTTTAAAATAGAAAATAATACCAACGTACCAAGTTTATTTTAACATTTATTCAGTAAGACCTACTCCCGCCTTTCCAATTCACAGAAGAAAACTAAGGTAATTCTACGCCACCTTTGAAACCGCCGTGCAAGCGGCTGTCTCTTCATTGTACCTCTGTATAACTCTTTAAAACTCTTTGGAGTTATTGCCAGAGTCGGGAGTTGATAACCCCAAAGATTTTGAGTGTGAAGCCTCTGAGATGAACATTTCTTTATTCAACTCTACGCCCAGAATATTTAGGTTTAAAGGCTTGGGATATAAACAATAACTTCTTTTATTCAACTCTACGCCCAGGGTATTTAGATTAAAAGGGTTGGGGTATGGACAATAACTTCTTTTGTTCACCTCATGCCCAGGGATTTTTAGTATAAAGCCTCTGAGATGAACATTTCGCTTTTTTATTCAACTCCACGTTCAGGATATTTAAGTTTAAATGCTTGGGATATAAACAATAACTTCTTTTATTCAACTCTACGCCCAGGGCATTCAGGTTTGAATGCTTCGGATATAAACAAAAACTTCTTTCATTCAACTAACGACCAGGGTTTTTTAGTATAAATCCTCTGAAATGAACAATTCGCTTTTTTTTCAACTTTACGCCCAGGGTATTTAGGTTCAAAGTCTTCGGGTATAAAAAATTACTTTCTTTTTTCAAATCGACGCCTAGGGTATTCAAGTTTTGAAGCTTGGGGGATAAACAATTACTTTTTTTAATCAACTTACGCACAGGATGATTTAGAAAAAAGCTTTCAAAATAAACAATCACTTTTTTAATCTTAATCATGCCCTAGGTTTTTTAGTATAAGGGCTCTGAGATGAACATTTCGCTTCTTACTTCAACTTACGCCCAGGGTATTTAGGTTTTAAGGCTTGGGATATAAACAATAACTTCTTTTATTTAACTCTACGCTCAGGGTATTTAAGTTTTAAAGCTTGGGGGATAAGCAATAACTTCTTTTATTCAACTCATGCCCAGGGTTTTTTAGTATAAAGCCTTTCAGATGAATATTTCGCTCATTCATTCAACCATACGCGAAGGGCATTTAGATTTATAGGGTTGCCATTCGCTTTTTTTCAACTTTACGCCCAGGGTATTTAGGTTCAAACGCTTGGGGTATAAACAATTACTTTCTTTTTTCAAGTCGACGCCCAGGGTTATCCATTTTGAAGCTTGGGAGATAAACAATTACTTTTTTTAATTAACATACGCACAGGATTATTTAGTATAAAGTTTTCAAAATAAACAATTACTTTTTTAATTATAATAATGCTCTGGATTTTTTAGTATAAAGCCTCTGAAATAAACAATTCGTTTTTTTTCACCTCGACGCCCAGGGCATTTCGGTTTAAAGGCTTGGAGATAAACAATTACTTTTTTTTTTTTTTTTGACGCTCAGGGTATTTTATATTAAATGCATGGTGGATCATTCCCTTGATCATCAATCATTATTTCTCGGAGGTGATTTTTTAATTTTTGTTACAATCTTAAAGAGTTATTTGTAAGCCTAACCTCTCACTTTGCACACCACGTCAAAAAAATTTAATCTTTGTGCATCAGTCTTTTGCACAAAATATTTTCACACAATTTTTAATAGTATATTATGCAACGGGTTGCAGTATCGTCGCCAGGGTTGTTTTAAAAGTACCGAGTGCGAAGCAAAGCGTAGCACGAGTCACTTTATTGTTCCCTAAAGTGATTTCTAATAGAGGGCAAAATTTTTTGCTAATTTTTCACTCCAAGCATGAGTTTTTTTATCTTATTAGTTCCAAGAACAAGTAGATACACCAGTTTGATGATTGGGGGCTTTATCTCCGACTCCATTTCTCCGGCAAACAAATTAATGATATACCATTTCTCTGAAAAAAAAAAATCTGACAAATGTTTCTCCAACGAAAAAACTTTCCGACGTACTATTTATCCTGCACATATAAACATCTGCAATTACATATTTGTCGTTCGATCGATCCAGTGGTTTCAAAGGTCACTGTTTATTTATTTACAGGCCACAGAACCTACAAATTTTTATTAATTTAAAATTATCAGTGTCTAGATAATTCGAGCTAAAATTATTAGTGTAATAGTGTTAAATTAGAAAGTGTAAAGTTCATGTATTAACAGTGTTAAATTATAAGTGCTGAAATAGTGGATAACAAATTAATAGTCGGTAATGTCTGATTAAATAAACTCAGGTCTAAATACGTGACTAATTGTAAACACAGGTAACCCCAACAATTTTTACTCAAGTTTTTACAATATTGGGTACTCGCGAGAGACGAAGAGACACAACAGAAACATGGTGTTTTTATACCATTCGCTTACGCCATATTATCGTCGTAAGTAGAGGCGCAGTATACAGAAGTCTTAAAAGCAGTCAAGGATGCAGCGGAGAAGTATGGCATTCGAAATTTTGGCCCACAGAAGATAATCATAGATTTTGAAAAGAGAATAATTAATGCATCGTTAAAAAAATTCTTAGATTCTAACATAAAATGTCGTTTTTTCCACTCCAAGCAGTCGTTATATCGAAAAATATAAGCCAGTGATCTCCAACTAATACAATGACGAAGGTGACGACATGATCAGAGTCAAAGTGAACAGGGTAGAGGCGCTAACCTTTGTCATAACGGAGGATGTACCTCGTGTCTACATACTTCTATACGATGAGTTAGAAAAGGACTTGCTGGAGGTAGTGCAGTTCTGTGGCGAATCGTACTTCATCGGAAGGCCAGCAAGAGGACGTCAAGAAGCAGTAGATCGTGATATTGCCCGCACTATGGAAACAATACGCTGCCGCCTTAACAGTAGAGCACAAAACGAATAACATAAGTGAGGGCTGGCACAACCGCTTCAATATTGTGGTAGGAAAAGTGCATCTGGACCTATGTTCCGACTTGAACGGTCTATTCATTTAATGACTTTTTATGCCGGGGTAATCTGGCAGGCAAGGGTTATTTAAAGAAGAGAGAGAACACACCAGATAAAAAACAAAAACAATATTATTCATAATTTACAACAAATTTCACCCTTTACAAAATAACAGTGGTTTTAATACAGTTTAATTTATACAAAAAAAAATGATCAAAAATTTAATTTAAATATGTGATTAAAGTTAAATAATAATTTCAGTGTGAATGAAATTATTGAATTGGAGAAATACCACTCTGTACAAAACTACTTACAAATTGAATTATATTAATTCGACTTATATATATGAGTTAGTCAGCATATAAATGAGATAAAAAAACAACAGAGAATGGCCTTGAAAGGAGAGAGAGAGATTGATTGATTGTATAAGAATTTTTATTTCGACCAAGGGTAGAACCCTATGTGGTCGCGTTTGCGATACAAGACGGCCTAAAATTAAATTCGGGAAAGACAGTAACCATGCTATTTGGTAGCGCGCAGTACCTTGCCAAGCCCGAGCTCGCCTCACCACCCCCGATCCGCGTTGGAGATGCAACCGTTGCTTTCTCCTGCTCCCTTAAAAGCCTTGGCGTCACCCTTACTCCGTCTCTCAACTTTGAATGTCACATTAACTACATATGCTCGCGCGTGTTTTCTTCGCTTCACAGTCTCCGTTACTATAGACACGCCCTCTCGCGTACACTCAGGAAGCACCCTGTTGAGGCTCTTATCTTACCCCACTTTAACTATGCCTGCACTGTCTATAGTAACCTGACGGTGAAGCAGAACCTCAGACTCAACCGCCTGCTGAACGCCTGTGTGCGTTACGTCTACGGTAACATTCCTTGGATGGCACACGTCACCCCCAATCGCCTCGCCCTTGGATGGCTGTCGGTCGCCCGACGCCGAGACTTCTTTATGGGTAACACTGCCTTTAAGGTATTACAGGATGGAATCCCCCCCTT
The DNA here is from genome assembly GCA_038277355.1 of Encarsia formosa. Lineage (NCBI taxonomy): Eukaryota > Metazoa > Arthropoda > Insecta > Hymenoptera > Aphelinidae > Encarsia > Encarsia formosa. The sequence continues at coordinate 42,168,523 of CM076187.1, forward strand.
TCTCTTTAAGAGACTCGTCCCTGCTTACACCTCCACGCGTTCCTTTGGGGGCTACTTCCTGCTACCCCCTGCCCGAGGAAAGACCCTGGACAACTCCTTTACCCACAGCGCCATCCGCTTCATTAACTCTATGGGCATCAGGGACCTCGACCTGCTAACCTTTGGTGCCTTCAGAACTCGGCTCTGGGATCACTTGCTTTCCCTCGACAGGCGCGACTGGATCGCGCGGGCTCAGCACGAGGGCCTGGCGTCGGTGCCTGCCCAACTCACTGTCTTACTTAATTTATCCCCCGCGCCCCGGGCTCACCTTTAAGGGGTCTCATTCAGCCCACCTCGCCCTGCCTTGGTCACCGACCACCCCCTGTCACTGCACTTGACGCATTGATCATGGGACGATTGTGTAAACCTGGACCTGCCCGCACACCTACTATTTAACCGTGATCTCTACTGTACCTGCTGATCTCCAACTAAGAATATAGATTTGTCTTTATATATATATATGATGATTGTTACTTTTTATATTTGGTATATTTGAAATGATAATTATTAATTTAACTTTGTATCGCAAACGCGGCCACATAGGGTTATACCCTTGGTCAAAATAAAAATTCTTATACAATCAATCAATCTCTCTCTCTCTCTCTCCTTTCAAGGCCATTCTCTGTTGTTTTTTTATCTCATTTATATGCTGACTAACTCATATTTATAAGTCGAATTAATATAATTAAATTTGCAAGTAGTTTCGTACAGAGTGGTATTTCTCTAATTCAATAATTTCATTCACACTGACATTATTATTTAACTTTAATCACATATTTAAATTAAATTTTTGATCATTTTTTTTTTAATAAATTAATCTGTATTAAAACCACTGTTATTTTGTAAAGGGTGAAATTTGTTGTAAATTATGAATAATATTGTTTTTGTTTTTTATCTGGTGTGTTCTCTCTCTTCTTTGAATAACCCTTGCTTACGAGATTACTCCGGTATAAAAAGTAAATAAATTAATAGACCGGTCAAGCCGGAACATAGGTCCAGATGCACTTTTCCTACCACAATATTGAAGCAGTTGTGCCAGCCCTCACTTATGTTATTCGTTTTGTGCTCTCCTGTTAAGGCGGCGGCGTATTGATTCCATAGTGCGGGCGTTATCACGATCTACTGCTTCTTGACGTCCTCTTGCTGGCCTTTCGATGAAGTACGATTCGCCACAGAACTGCACTACCTCCAGCAAGTCCTTTTCTAAATCATCGTATAGGAGTCTGTAGACACGAGGTACATCCTCCTTTGGGACAAAGGTTAGCGCCTCTACACTTGGACTGAGTCAAAATTTTTGAAATCGGACAGAAAAACAAAACTTTCGAAATTCGATAGCCTTTGTACACAAAAGTTAAGTGTTATGCTTTAAAAAAAAGCCAGTAAAGTTTTTTTTTTAAATAATAATTTTTCTAAAAGTTATAAACAATTAAACTTTTGGGTGACTATTTTTTTAAATCGCCATTTCTAGAGAACTATTGAATAAAACTTTACAAAATTTTAACAACGACTTCACAAATAAATAAAGTATTGAATGATAAATAAATTAAAAAAAAAAATTCAATTTGTTTATAAAAAATTAATTTTTTAACAAAAAATTGAAAATTTAATAAACTTCTCATATGGGTAGGGCAAAATTTTTTCAACGATATTGTTCCTTAAAGTTTTACCTAGAAGTACGTAAAAAAAAATTTTGGTAATATTCATAAGAACAAAAGTTGTGAATTTTTAAAGACCGCAAAACTAGCACTGCGACGATCGTGGCGAGGTGATGGAGCCACGGCGCGCCCTGAGGTAATTTTTCGGTATCTGCAGAAAAGTAATTATATAAAAAAGGGACGTGCTAGAAATATGCGGTTTGGTGGAAATTGAAGAAAAGGGATGAAACTATTTGGGGAAAGTCAAAAAATGCATGATATTTTCTTATTTTGGGGTTAAAATCAATTTGAAAAAAAGGTTATGTTTGACAATAATGCTATCGGCTTGATAACTATCCTAGACACTTTTTATGAGTTTTTCCAGATTATTTTAATCATATTTCGTCATTATTTTACTTATAATTATTTTTCAAACATCTAAACTCTTAATTATTTTAACCCTTAAAGTACACACCCAAATCCAGAACTGCCACACTGACAGTTATGTGGGGTATTTTACACCCCGTGTGTACTTTAAGGGTTAAAAAATCCATGAATTTCTCAAATCAATAAGTGTTATGAAAACTGAAAGAATTATTTCCATTGATAGATTTTTTTGCTGAGAAATCATCATTAAATTGAATAATATTAATTATATTCACTTGATAAAATATCAATAGAACCAATAAAACTAAAGCTAAGAACTTTAGATCACACAGAGACAATATTTTATCATCTCGCGAGTAACAAAAAAAAAAAAAAAAAAAAAAAACGTATAAGAAAGGAAAAAATGACAGTATTATTAATTTAACTGTTTTAGATTAAATATTCATACGTTTTTTTTAGTTATGAAAAAAAAACGTATGAAATATGATATATGAAATATGATTAAAATAATCTGGAAAAACTCATAAAAAGTGTCTAAGAGAGTTATCAAGCCGATAGCATTATTGTCAAACATAACCTTTTTTTTTCAAAATTGATTTTAACCACGAAATAAGAAAATATCATGCATTTTTTGACTTTTCCCAAATAGTTTCATCCCTTTTCTTCAATTTCCACCAAACCGCATGTTTCTAGCACGTCCCTTTTTTGTATAATTACTTTTCTGCAGATACCGAAAAATTACCTCAGGGCGCACCGTAGCTCCGTCACCTCGCCGCGCTTGTCGCAGCGCTCGTTTTACGGTCTTTAAAAATTCACAACTTTTGTTCTTATGAATATTACCAAAATTTATTTTCACGTTCTTCTAGGTAACACTTTAAGGAACAATATCGTTGAAAAAATTTTGCCCTACCCATATGAGAAGTTTATTAAATTCTCAATTTTTTATTAAAAAATTAATTTTTTATAAACAAATTAAATTTTTTTTTTTAATTTATTTATCATTCAATACTTTACTTATTTGTGAAGTTGTTGTTAAAATTTTGTAAAGTTTTATTCAATAGTTCTCTAGAAATGGCGATTTAAAAGAATAGTCACCCGAAAGTTTAATTATTTATAACTTTTAGAAAAATTATTATTTAAAAAAAAAACTTTACTGGCTTTTTTTTAAAGCATAACAATTAACTTTTGTGTACAAAGACTATCGAATTTCGAAAGTTTTGTTTTTCTGTCCGATTTCAGAAATTTTGACTCACTCTGATCATGTCGTCATCTTCGTCATTGTATTAGTTGGAGTCCACTGGCTTGTATTTTTCGATGTAACGACTGCTTGGAGTGGAAAAAACAACATTTTATGTTAGAATCTAAGAATATTTTTAACGATGCATTAATTATTCTCTTTTCAAAATCTGTAATTATCTTCTGTGGGCCAAAATTTCGAATGCCATACTGCTCCGCTGCATCCTTGACTGCTTTTAAGACTTCTGTATACTGCGCCTCTACTTACGACGATAATATGGTATAAGCGAATGGTATGGGAACACCATGTATCTGTTGGGTCTCTTCGTCTCTCGTACCTAATATTGTAAAAACTTGAGTAAAAATTGTTAGGGTTACCTGTGTTTACAATTAGACACGTATTTAGACCTGAGTTTATTTAATCAGACATTACCGACTATTAAATTGTTATCCACTATTTCAGCACTCATAACTCAACACTGTTAATACACGAACTTTACACTTTCTAATTAAACACTATTACACTAATAATTTTAGCTCGAATTATCTAGACACTGATAATTTTGAAACAATAAAAATTTGTAGGTTCTGTGGCCTGTAAATAAATAAACAGTGGCCTTTGAAACCACTAGTTCGATCGAACGACAAATATGAAATTGCAGATGTTTATATGTGCAGGATAAATAGTACGTCGGAAAATTTTTTCGTTGGAGAAACATTTGTCAGATTTTTTTTGGCAGAAAAATTGTACATCGTAAATTTGTTTGCCGGAGAAATGGAGTCGGAGATAAAGCCCCCAATCATCAAACTGTCGTATCTACTTGTTCTTGGAACTAATCCACTATTAAAAGTATCGCAAACGCGACCACATAGGGTTCTACCCTTGGTCGAAATAAAAATTCTTATACAATCAATCAATCTCTCTCTCTCCTTTCAAGGCCATTCTCTGTTGTTTTTTTATCTCATTTATATGCTGACTAACTCATATATATAAGTCGAATTAATATAATTCAATTTGTAAGTAGTTTTGTACAGAGTGGTATTTCTCCAATTCAATAATTTCATTCACACTGAAATTATTATTTAACTTTAATCACATATTTAAATTAAATTTTTGATCATTTTTTTTTGTATAAATTAAACTGTATTAAAACCACTGTTATTTTGTAAAGGGTGAAATTTGTTGTAAATTATGAATAATATTGTTTTTGTTTTTTATCTGGTGTGTTCTCTCTCTTCTTTAAATAACCCTTGCCTGCCAGATTACCCCGGCATAAAAAGTAATTAAATGAATAGACCGTTCAAGTCGGAACATAGGTCCAGATGCACTTTTCCTACCACAATATTGAAGCGGTTGTGCCAGCCCTCACTTATGTTATTCGTTTTGTGCTCTACTGTTAAGGCGGCAGCGTATTGTTTCCATAGTGCGGGCAATATCACGATCTACTGCTTCTTGACGTCCTCTTGCTGGCCTTCCGATGAAGTACGATTCGCCACAGAACTGCACTACCTCCAGCAAGTCCTCTTCTAACTCATCGTATAGAAGTATGTAGACACGAGGTACATCCTCCGTTATGACAAAGGTTAGCGCCTCTACCCTGTTCACTTTGACTCTGATCATGTCGTCACCTTCGTCATTGTATTAGTTGGAGATCACTGGCTTATATTTTTCGATATAACGACTGCTTGGAGTGGAAAAAACGACATTTTATGTTAGAATCTAAGAATTTTTTTAACGATGCATTAATTATTCTCTTTTCAAAATCTATGATTATCTTCTGTGGGCCAAAATTTCGAATGCCATACTTCTCCGCTGCATCCTTGACTGCTTTTAAGACTTCTGTATACTGCGCCTCTACTTACGACGATAATATGGCGTAAGCGAATGGTATAAAAACACCATGTTTCTGTTGTGTCTCTTCGTCTCTCGCGAGTACCCAATATTGTAAAAACTTGAGTAAAAATTGTTGGGGTTACCTGTGTTTACAATTAGTCACGTATTTAGACCTGAGTTTATTTAATCAGACATTACCGACTATTAATTTGTTATCCACTATTTCAGCACTTATAATTTAACACTGTTAATACATGAACTTTACACTTTCTAATTTAACACTATTACACTAATAATTTTAGCTCGAATTATCTAGACACTGATAATTTTAAAACAATAAAAATTTGTAGGTTCTGTGGCCTGTAAATAAATAAACAGTGACCTTTGAAACCACTGGATCGATCGAACGACAAATATGTAATTGCAGATGTTTATATGTGCAGGATAAATAGTACGTCGGAAAGTTTTTTCGTTGGAGAAACATTTGTCAGATTTTTTTTTTTCAGAGAAATGGTATATCATTAATTTGTTTGCCGGAGAAATGGAGTCGGAGATAAAGCCCCCAATCATCAAACTGGTGTATCTACTTGTTCTTGGAACTAATAAGATAAAAAAACTCATGCTTGGAGTGAAAAATTAGCAAAAAATTTTGCCCTCTATTAGAAATCACTTTAGGGAACAATAAAGTGACTCGTGCTACGCTTTGCTTCGCACTCGGTACTTTTAAAACAACCCTGGCGACGATACTGCAACCCGTTGCATAATAAACTATTAAAAATTGTGTGAAAATATTTTGTGCAAAAGACTGATGCACAAAGATTAAATTTTTTTGACGTGGTGTGCAAAGTGAGAGGTTAGGCTTACAAATAACTCTTTAAGATTGTAACAAAAATTAAAAAATCACCTCCGAGAAATAATGATTGATGATCAAGGGAATGATCCACCATGCATTTAATATAAAATACCCTGAGCGTCAAAAAAAAAAAAAAAAGTAATTGTTTATCTCCAAGCCTTTAAATATAGCTCCAAGCCTATAAATACATTGGAGGCACCTGCTTCAAGCCTAGTGCTGCTCCAAGCAGCGATGTAAATAACCTTCATTTATTAATATATTGCTTAACCATATTTTTTTTTTGTTCTTATTGTAAGATTACAGTTAAAATATTGATCGCTCCTCTGGATCCATCAAGGAGGGCGGAATAATCAAAATCTCGCGCCAACCTGGCACGACGCTGATCGACCGAGCGACTGACGCCTTGCCGCTCAGCCAACAAGACTTCCTGCGTCATGTCAGTCGTCGCCTAACCACTCTCACCCCTACGTCGATGTGCAACGTTGAGCCGTTTAATACCAAAAAGTGCGACTTTCTACCGAGGTAGAGAGGCTCCCGGCCAAAACGGCGAGTACTATCTCCTCATTCTTTGTAATAACGCCTATTACAAAACCCAATAAATAAGTTTTCCAGCATAAACCAGTGAAGTGTCAAGCCTTTTTCTTTCCTTGTTCTTAACTTTCCGCTCCCCGCTGACAATTTAATCGGAAGATGACTTTTTTCATTTTCAGCGGCAGATGTGATGACTAATTTGTACAGTTATATATGTAAAGTACAGAGTTAAAACCCGTTACGGAGCGAACAATTATTTCACTCCAGACACATCTTCGTGAACTTAAAATTGTAAACTTTGCAGACTGCGTGACTCCATCTCATGGATTACGAAAAACAACAAGGTACTGACTACTGATGCCCGCGTGCTGCACCTGCGCAGCTGTGTTTGGAGCTTCTGCTGCGGTTATTGCCGCTGCCGCCCGCTTTGTAGTTTTTCTCTATTCATTGTTCTCTCTCTCATTTTGACGTGATTTGTCGTTAGCAGCAGAGAACTCTTCTGACTGTGAGTCAATTTTCTTGTGGTTTTCTCTTGACTTTACCTTTGTTTTTTTTGCGTGTGTTCCTGATGAAGTGTAACTTGTGGTCCAGCGCAGCTTCATGATTGCAATCAATGATATTGCAGTCAAATCTTCTTGGTTTCTTTTATCAGCGTGCTCACTGGTAATTTGCTTCAGGAGGACCACATTTTTTATTTCACGGGACACCGTTATCACAGGATATCTCCAGATATTTTTCGGCTAAGTAACAATAATTTACTTGAGCCACTCATTGTCATTAATGTAACGTAATTAATTGCTGTGAATTATCTTTGCTCTTTAAATGTGCCTCGCACATGGCCATTTTCTTTTTTTTTTCAAATCTGATCCTGGAAACAGCCCGTTTCCATGCCTCAAAACACGGTCGGAAACGGACCTTTTCCACCATAGTTTTTGTTTCCATGGAAAAAACAAGCACGATGCTGAATCAGCTTTTCAAAACCTCAAATATTAAAAGAATTAAAAAATGAATGATTTCAGTTAATATGATTATTGGTTCTTTCAATGAAAAGTTTATGTTAAATTAATACTTAACACGATACAAATAAAAACTTTTACCGTAAAAAATTTTTGAATAATAAAATTAATTTTTTTTTTATTTTGAAGATTGGATTTTGAAAAAATTAACAATGTATTGTTGTTGACAAAAAATTTATTGTGCTCCGTGCACGAGATGAATATTAAATTTTTAATAATTATTACAAATACGCGTAAGGTTAAAAAACACCAACAGTATATATAATAAAAGGGATAAAAAATAAAAATTTTAATAACTGTGATTTGTTAAAAATTCGCGTGCAACAAAATCACTAAAACCGCAATGTTAAAAATTAAGGTAGGTAGATGATTGTGAAGTATCAAGTAGGCACTTTTAACACAACACTCAAATCTAAAAGATCATTTGAAAATTAGCTCGCGTGCGGGTCTCCCGAAGCATGGCATCAATTTTATTTTCAGGTTTAGGATTAAGCCGAGCGTACTCAGGACGGAGTACTCTAGGAAGTCTTGTAAGCAGTGAGGGACTCGTCGACGCAGGTCCTCACCGAGCGGTGACATGAGAATATCATCTCGGACGAGCACTGTTACAGTAGCTGATTACTAATCTAACCTTCTCTGTTATAGCTATACTATATCATTCAATATGAAGATGATTGATTAATATTTTTGAAAAACGTCATTTTCAATTGACTTGTTGGTTTGACGGAAAAATTATAAAACAAAAAAACTTTTGAAAATCTTTTAATTCATTTTTCCACCTATAATTTGAATGATTGAAAAATTATTGTACTTTATCTCAGTGTCGCTCTTATTTAAATTTCACTTAATAAGACGTGTTTAGTGGCTCACGGATTGTAGGGCACGCAATTTCTATCGACTTTAATAATTCATAACTTTGATTCTAATATAAATTTAAGTATAAGATCTGATACCGTTAAAAAGTTCTTGACTTCTGCTGTAATTTAATGTACCGTATTGTCCGGCGTATAAGCCCCCGTGGAAGCCCCCAAAATTGACTTTTAAAATTAAGGGGGGGGGCTTATACGCCGAGTACACAGTTTTATAAAATTTATTTTGAGCTGAGTCTTAAATCAAATAAAAACAATAGTTATTTGTAAATTTTGTAAATGTTTAATTTAGAAACACTTTTGTACGTAATTTTGTACATAGATTCTTTTATACATAACATTTCATTTCTAAAAATTTTCATTATTTTTAACACAATAAATTCCAACATAAAATTTATTCTAATTTCAACTCATTGCCTATCTTTTGCATGTAATCATTTAACTAAGAATAATTAACATAAGTATCGTAGTATGGATCCCACTCTTCTGCTTCATCTTCAACTTTAAGCGTTGCACTTTCTTCAATGTCATCGTTCCATAAAATATTGTCTTCACTACCGTCCAAGGCGTTTGAAATGCAACATTTCTTTAAAGAATTTATAGCGCTTTCTGTTTTTACTTGATTCCAAGATTTTATAACAAAATTGCAAAAAAAACATCTGAGCCTGGTGCTTTCATATTTCCTGATTTTATGAACTCCTTAGTTCCATTTATCATCCAGTCGTTCCACATTTCTCGAAGATAATGTTTGAAAGGTTTATTTAAACAAACATCCGATGGTTGTAAAACGGATGTTAAGCCGCCTGGGATGACTGCCTGCACAGTTCGCTTTTCGTTCAGATCTTCCTTGATTTTATCTGTAAAATGGCTTCGGAACTTGTCCCAAACTAGCAAACTTTGGTTGTTAAAATTACCAGGTCGTTTATCCCAAATTTGACTCAGCCATATTTTTACACCATCTTCATTTATCCAATCGTTTTCTTGCACGTGAACAAGGACACCTGGAGGAAATTTGATTTTTGGCATGGTTTTTCCTTTAAAAATCACCATCGGCTTTAATTTTACACCATTGTAAAAACGATAAGACTACAGTGAATCTTATTTTTTCATGTCCAGTGGATTTAACAAAAATTGTTTTTGTTCCTCTCACATCCTCAGTGCAGTTACCCAAAATGTCAAATTTGGCGTCTTGACCATGTTTATAATACTTCCCAGTAGAAAGTAAAAATCTTCTCTTAACTTGATTAAATATCTTTGAAAAACGAAATTCAACCTTTCCATGAAGCGGGGACACCAAGTAACTGTGGCTGTAAAATTTTTTTTCTAAATTTGGATTTTTCAAGGCCCATTTCATAGCTTTACTTCTAATTAATTTTCTGGAGACGAAGATACCTTCTTTTCTTATATGTAATACAAATTCCTTGTATTGTTCTAATTCGGGCCATTTGGCAGTACCAGTTCTGAGCGCACACTTACGTTTAGGCATTTCTTTTATAATAGTTTCACTGTAACCCACCTACGTACGTTTTTCCTGTCAACGTCAAATTTTTGTGCAGCTTGATGGTTGCTTCTCTCTTTTGGATACTTTATAACTTTTAATTTAAAAGCAGCGTCGTACTTTTACCTAGTAGTCATTATTACGCAAATTATTATAATAAAGTTAATATAATAAAATTAAATACAAATCACTAAGACTTACAATTTAAAAGCACGATCAGAACGAGACAGGCTTCAAATGCTAACTGTAGCAAATTGTGTTTCTTCACGGAAGCAGTAATTAAGTAATTAAGTCTCTCTTATGTAAACAAATTTGTGGGGGGGCTTATACGCCGAGTATATACAAATTCGGAATTCTCGATAACGAAATCATGGGGGGGGGCTATACGCCAGGGGGGCTTATACACCAGACAATACGGTCATTCAAAATAGTTCTTGGCGCTTTTTTTGTTGATAAAATTAACAAAAACGATAATCGTAATCTATTTGAAAATTATTTTTGGACGCTTTTTTCACAAAAACCTGAAAAAAATTACTTTAAACTCAAATACAACAAACAATTTTTTAACATACATTAAAATTGGATCCTAGAAGAAATCGAAAAATGCAAAAAAATTAAAATCAAGAACAGCTTTTTTGGAATCAGCTTTTGATTATTCTAAGCATTGTTTGACTGCTGTATCGACTCTGTAAGACATAAAAATACGAAATTTTATGTTTTTAGATAGACTTTGGTATCTTCTTTCGAATAAGACAAACTGCGTTGGAATCGGTTCATTTATTTCAAAATAGCAGCAAAAACAGTGAAAAAAAGTTATAATTTTTCCTTAAAACAGAACATTTAAATACAAAAGTGTTTTGCCCGTAGATGACACTAACAAATTTGTTTGGACCTTCAAATTTGGAAATCTTTTAGTTTCTTAAAACGATGCCTACATTTTCAGAAGATTTTAAAAAAGTCATAGATTTTTATGCTTTTTAAACGTGGATGTATTTTTCCGTTGTCAAGGGTAGAATCGTAATGAAACCCTCCACAGCATTGGCCAATTCTTCGATGATGAAGTGTACATTGTACCCACTCAAACCGTGCATGATAATTGGAATAATTTTGGAGTTCGTTAAGTTTATATTGCAGCAGCGGTGGGCTGAACCACAGTACCTGGAAATTAATTGAAAAAGCTTTAAATAATTTATTTTAATTATTGTAATATTAGTTCTTACAGTAAAATAATCTTGGTTTGAGGCAGACGTGGCATTTTTTTGCTGATTGATAGTCTGTCATTTCGTTAGTTAAGGCGGTCATTGGTTTTGGGTTCTCATAGTACTCTTCGAGCTCTTGGGCAAGTTTCAGCAACTTTCGGACGAACGAGGCAGCAGGCTTTTCATTTTCATTAGATTTCTGCCTGTAGAGCTTTAACGACGGAAGATTGTCATCAAGGATCAATTGTAGATAGTATGCGATGCTGTAGGGAACATGTTCATGAGTGGGGTCCCCGACATAACGTCAAAAATATTTCATTTTTTGTAATTTTTTAATCGTCATAACTAAAAAATTACAATAATTAATTTTTTCTAAATTTCATTAAATTAGAAAAATTTTGAATAATAAAAATATAATACAAATACAACATAATTATAAAATTCATTACATTATTTACATAAATTACAACCTTGCACTATACCGAACAAAAAACCACATAAATAAATTTTTTAATTATCAAAATTTGAATAAACCAAAATTTCACATTTTTATTACAAAAATTAATGAATTTGTATCATATCACAAATTCAAATATTACAAACGTAAATATAAAATATTTTTGACGTTTTGTCAATCTGACGTTTAGTTGCTGACGTTTTATCGTCTGACGTTTTGTCACGCTCCCATTCATGGCAAATTTTGACACCCTCTTACACTGGCTTGAGCATGCACTCTATATCGGCATAAATTGTGAACGGAACATGTTCACGGTTCTTACAGCTTTTGCAACTCAAGGCATTGATGTGACTGCCCGGTACTGTGACTTTTCAATGATTCATCTCGTCGCAATTCTCGCTGTGTTCAGATAATTTATCCAAGAATTCAAAGTAGGGAATCACCCATCGCAGATGTGCTTTTTCTTGTGATTTTTACTCAAATCAGCATTAACGAGTGCCGAAAGTTTTTCAATCCACAGGTAGTGGTAGTTTTTTGGTTCTTCCTGAGCATATTCATCTTAATCGTAGTATCTGTCCTCAACAAATAAAAGGTTGATGTGTTTGCCTGCTTAGAAGACGTCAGATACCATGGGAAGACTTTGAATTTACCATTACACTTTTCAAGCATGAAGAGGTTTATGGACAACCAAAGATTGAGTTTTTCAAACTTTTTGATGTCAACTGGCTTGACGAGAAATTCGATCGAGCCAAATTTGATAACATCCTTGAAGTTCTCATATTTCGATCATCATGTTCCACAGGGTAAGTGCTGAAAGAATATATAGCTGAAAGAATATGCCATAAGAAGCATTCGTCGTTAAATTTTTAACCTTGATACAGACACCTTTGTTCTCGATTGACCGAGGAAGAGTTATGTAAGATATGGGGTTGAGTTTGCTGATGTTCAGTGTCAGGTTTATTATTAAATGCAGAGTCCAGCCAAAGTCTCCCTCTTGGAATTCTTCGATGTCACTGAGTATTGGTTGATGAATGTTCTTTTTAGAGGTAAGTGAAGGTTTATCCTCTCTCTTGAACTTCTGACCAGAGAATGAAGAGCTGCGCGGAGTATCCAGCTATTTTTTGTGATTTCCGGTGGGGGTAAGCTGAGGTGACGCTAGTGTGGTTGGCTTGAGTAGGGATAGAGGTAAGTGAGAGTTGATCCTCCTTGAACTTCTGACCAAAGAATAACTTCACTGAACGTCACCAATGTTTACGCCACAGCACAATGGCATGGCAGAGAGAATCAATAAAACTTCAGAGTTAAAAATTAAGTTACTTTTAATTAGGGTTCCCATCATCCATAAGAGTCCTTGCAGTAGAAGCTGCAGTTCATTTTCATAATAGATCAACATACAAAACTATTGATTTTCAAGCTCCTTTGAGCTTGTTTGCACCCATAGCTAAATTACACTTAAGAAGACTTGGATGTAGAAGTTACGTTAAGAGCCCTAAGTCTGAAACAAAGTTTGCCTCTCAAGCCTTGAAGACAGTTGTGGTTGGCTACACAAAGACAGGGTACTTGCTGTGGCGTCCATCAACTATAAAATTCATAAATTTTAGAGAAGTTGAGTTTAATGAAGAGTTAGTTCACAAAGACTTGTACAAAACTAGCTCAGAAGCTTTTAAAATGATAAGCTCAGAGCTATCTCTTGCTGAACCAGGTTGAAACTCAGGTCATATTCTCAGATTTAATCTCAAAAGCCTAAAAAAATTGTGATATTAATACAGAGCAGCAGGACTAGGTATACAGTCAGACTGAAAATGATAAAGGTAGGAAAAGAAAATGTAATTCTAATGATAAGCCAAACCTTGCTTTAAATAAGAGACATCAACCCTCTTGGGCTGTGAACATTAGAAAAGACCACTCAACTCTTGCTAAAACTGGAGAACAGGTAGTTAAAGTAATTGACACTAGCTTTGCTTATTTTACACCTGATGCTTTTAATAAATCAGAGGTTATATTTAAGTCTCCACTTCTTTGTCACCCCCATTTTATTAATTGTATTAATGGTATTAATTTAATACCACGACAATTGCACAAGATGTCGTGGTCCCCCATGTCCAATCTGGCGCGAGTTTGCTAAAAACTCTTTGCTTTCTGACTACCTCGAATGTAAGATGTCTAAGGACCCAAAAAATACTAAGCACGCCCGTTTTTGAGGTGGAGACAGTAGGCTTGAGATTGCAACACCTCATCGTTCAGGATAGAAACACCGAGCGTCAGTTTCTCGTTGATATCGGCGCTGAAGTCTCGATTATCGCAAAAAACTCAGTCCATACTAATTATCCTCGTGGCCCTTCCCTTCATAGTGCGCACATAGGGAACCCAGTGAACCCAGTGCCAATCCGCGCGAATCTTTGAATTCTAATTAGACTGCGAAATTATTGGCTGGAAACCCAGCATACCGTGGAGCCTCTACGGTGAACTATAACCTCACACTGTTGTGGATGACTATTTTGACAACTGCCATCCCTTGTCTGTGGTTTTTATGGGCTGGCTATTCATAGTACTACTTGCTAGGCTCTTTAAGTGGTCTATACCACACTGTGGTCTGACTAATTCTTGACCTTTTTCACTTATCTGTGGCCTGACCACAGGTTGTACTTCTCGTCGTCTATATTCTCACGAGCTCCCTTGGTATTTCCCGGTGGCCGTAACATCTATTCACTTGCATCACCTGATAGCTCGAAAAGACCCGCAATGGATACCAACTCGAAGGATGCTGAGGTTTGCTCCGTCTGCAACAAACCTGCTCGGTCTAATTGCCATGTCCACACATGTAACAATTGTGGCATAGGTTTTCACCCTTCATGTGCAAAACTAGCCACTGTTAATTTGAAAGGTAAACCTGGCAAAGCCTGTCCTCACTGCATTGCGTTAGCCATTTCACTAGTCAATAAGGACACACACCGGTTACGCTCGATATCAACCTCTTCATCAACCTCGGGTACAAGTGCCAGGGAAACAATGACTGAAAACTCTCCCAAGGTTGGGAGCCTATAACTGATGAGCACCTGAAGTCAATCTTTGCTCAAATTCAAGAGATACGCTGCTAACAGGAAACGATATAACGTTATCGATGAAAAACTGAAGGACCTCGACAAGATTCCTGACCTTGTACTCAGAGTAGAAAGCACTGAAGCTGATCTCAAAGTTATCCAAGATGAGATGAAGTCCCTTCAAGAGCGGCTTGATAGGGCTAAAAGTGATGAGGACCTTCAGCGAATACAGTGCGACATTGACTCGCTATGCCAGCAGGTTGAGAATGTAATACAGGCTCAAGCATCGACCAGTAAAACTTGTCCAGGTGGAGAAGATCAACTACGCAAGGAGTTCCTGGCCCTGGAATAAAAGGAACGCGGAATTATCAGCTAGCCACAATAGGACTCTTGAGAATACCTCTGCTGAACTGGTAATTGATGGGTTAACTTTACCCATGAGTGTGGACATCAAAACCCTGGTCACCGCAGTGCTCACTACTGTCTACCCTGACTTCGTGCGTCGTAATCTCATATCTGTGAGACCAATTATTAGCAAAAGTACAGTTAGCAGTACAGTAGCCCAAGCCACAAACTCAAACTCAAGCAGTGAACCAGTCGAGGACACTCCTGCTTGCTGGTCCATAAATCACTATCTGTAAAGCATCTCTGCTCATCTACTACGGAGTAAAAAGGAAAGCCAGGTCATTCTGAATATATTCTTTATGAGGTTAGCTTCAAGGGAGGGCATCCTATTTTTGCAGGTGTGGTGTATAGGCCTCCGCATTCTTCTTTTGACTAATTTCATACCTGATATGCACTGTTACAGTACCAAGGTTATACTTGGGAATTTTAATGCTGATCAGCTATCATCGTCAGCTGATGTAGACTTCGTTCGGGCCTTTATTGCGGAGAACTCTCTTTTCTCGGTACCCTTGGTACCGAGTTCCTCTTTTTTCGGTACATTCGGTAAGTCCATCGATGAGGACCAGCTGCTCACATACCTTCAGCGGTGTGACTGGTCGAAAATCAGGGAGGGCACCGCTTCGCTTGATGACTGCTTGGAGTGTCTTGTGTCTTTATAAGAATCTTTACAATGCTCTTGATCTTTTTGCTCCACTCCAAACAGTCAAATACGGCAGGCGACGCCATCCTTGATTCACTTCATACCATCATTCTTTCATTACTGAGAGAGACAGGCTGTACAGACGGTACCGTAGAACGAACTTCGACTCAGAGCTCAGAATACTACTGGAGTCAGCTCCGGAATCTGATTGACCCTCATCAGATCTAGAAATAACTCAGACACTTCGGTATTGCCACGAAAACTAAGATCAACCTTGCAAACCTTACAGTGGAGGAGCTCAATGCCCACTTTGCCTTTATTTTATTTGACAGGTCTGCTACCGCTCTCTTTGATTACTTGGATACCCTAAGTGACGGAGGGAACGCGAGCCTTTTTGAATTTACTGAGGTTTCGTTCGATGAAATTGTGACGGCCATAAACCAATCAACCTCTCGAACTGTGGGCACTGATCATCTTTACTTAAACTTACTGATAAGATACGACGCGGCATGGACAGTAAACTGTTGACAGCTATGGTTCTCTTTGATTTTAGCAAGGCTTTCGACTCGGTTCATCATCAGACTCTCCTGAGAAAGCTTCACACTCTGGACTTTTCTACTAAAACATTAAGGTGAGTTGCATCATACCTGTGAGATCGTTCGCAGGCTGTGAGAGCAGGGGACTCTCCATCGACGACTTTTCGTCCATTAAACAGGGGTATGCCTCAAGGCTCAATACTGGGACCTCTGCTCTTTGCTCTAAACGTTAGAGACATTGCTGAGGGTCTCGATCCGAGGGTCTGTCATATTGCCTATGCGGACGATTTGCAGATCTACGTGAATGGTCGATTTGAGGACCTGAGTCAAACTCTCGACCAGCATGTTAATGCCGACGACAAAGAATTACTTACTGCGTATCATTCCTTCATTTGATGATAAATCCAGATAGTAAGGCACTTGTATGCTGGAATAACGAATATTTTGTAATCAGGGGTCATTCACAAAGTACGTCACAAATTTTTTAGACACTTCTGACGCCCCCCCCCCCCCCTGTAACAGATAGTCACATCTTCGCAAACCCCTCCCCCTAAAAGTACGTGACCATTTTATCATTAACCCCCCCTCTTTCTGGGAAATGAACTATTATAACTTTTCATAAGTGTTTAAAAAATTAACAGTAATAATAAATGAAAACAAAAACTTTTAGATGGTATGCTAAGTTTTATTCATAATTATAATGTTACTTATTTTATTATTACTTTCATTTTTATTTTAATACTTGGTGCATTAGAGTTAAATCAATAGTTAATTAAGGATGTTTGGTACTTACAAAAAAATGCAACCGTTTTGTCAATTTTAATCGAATCTTCTAATAATTTATATCAAAATAATCGTTGGAGTTTTTCCCTATTTTTGTCCGTATTAGTTTTTAGAAAAATCGAATTATTTGTTTAAACAATTGAAGAGGTGGTCTAAAAAAATCAAGCACTTTTTTTCTCAATCACTTGTAACTCTCTCAAAAATGCAGAGATCGCTGAAAAAACTATGAGGTAGTTTCGGTGACACTTCAAAGAAAATTTTAATATTTTTAAAATATTGAATTTAAAATTTTTTTTATTTAATAAAATTTTTCATAAGATTACGTGTTCAATTATTTAAACAACTATTTCAATTTTTGAAAAACCAAAACGGAGAAAAATCCAACGTTTATTTTAATATAAATTATTAGATGATTCAATTAAAATTGACAAAATGGGTGCATTTTTTTTAAGTACCAAACATCCTTAAAGTAAATTAAAACTATAATACTTTTTAGCAGGGGCGCAACAACTCCTTTCAGCTAGGGGGTGTCCTGAGGTCCAACCCCCCCCCCCCCCCAATGAAAATGACGTCTAAAAAAAAAAAAATGTTAGTTTAATAAATAGACTGGTTAATCATCCCCCAAGTTCTAAACCCCCAAATACCCTGGGCGCTCGAGGTCAACGGAAAAACTGATCAGCTATCCACCAAGTTCTAAACCCCTAAAACCCTGGGCGTCGAGTTCAATAAATAATCTGATCAGCTATCTCTCAAGCTCTAAACCCTCCAAATACCCTAGGCGTCCGAGTTCAACATAAAAACTTATCAGCTATGCCTCAAGCTCTAAACCACCAAGCCCCTGGGCGCCCGAGTTCAACAAAAAAACTGGTCGGCTATCCCCCAAGCTCTAAACCACCAAGACACTGGGCGCCCGAGCTTGGGGGATAGCCGACCAGTTTTTCCGTTGACCTCGGGCGCCCAGAGTTTTGGAAGGTTCAAAGCTTGGGGGATAGCCGAGCAGTTTTTTTGTTGAACTCGGACGTCCAGAGTATTTGGGGGTTTAAAGCTTGGGGGATAGCTGACCAGTTTTTTCGCTGACCTCGGGCGCCCAGAATCTTGGACACCCCTATGTAAGTAATTGTAAAGGGTGCCCTCTACTAGCTTAGGGGGTGTCAGGACACCTCCGCCCCCCCCCCCGTTGTTGCGTGCCTGCTTTTTAGTAATACTGAAAAATTTTGACGGTAACATACAAAACCAATTTTTATCTTTCTTTTACATCTTGCTAAGGATTTTCCATGCAATTTTCAATAGATTCTATTACAGGAATATTATATGATGGATCAGTTTTATCTATATTTGAAGAATCATACTCAACATTGGATTTTTCGATCAATTCAGTATCTTCTGCTCCTGTTTCTTGATATTTTATTATAATCATTAATTCGCGTGCTCGTTGAGCTGCAATTCTAATGGGTCGAATTTTGGTAGCACGAGCCGATGTTTTTTTGTACATTTCTTTAATGTGCTTTTTAGAACACGTGCAATCCACTTTGGTGCCATTAAATCTTGAGAAAGAAAAAGAAAAGAAAAAAATTGTATGCTTTCACAGGGCTCGAATTAAGGAATTTTATTGCTCAGAGAATCGTGATTAATCACGAGAACCTGCGGTGACCACCATCCACACTCCTCTGCCCTGTTGACAAAATCCACGGTCGTGTGCTGTAATTCAAATAAGATTTGAAAGATCTCCCCACGCGCCCGTTACAATGCATGTGCAATTTTACTTAGTTTTAAATTTTCATCAACGAGATTCATATAAGTATGATTTTTTTATTTAACTTTTTAGCAAAAAATATTTTTTTTTTCAACAGAAATCATTTCTAAAAAAATCTTTTGTTTGTTAAAAAAAATTTTTTTTTGTGACGTAACAATCATATTAACCCCTCCCACTCCCCAAGTCATCAATAGTAACATCTCAAAAACCCCTCCCCCCTTCCCCTGTGGTGACGTACTTTGTGAATGACCTCTTAAAACTGGAACTTATATTTAAGTTGAGCCCCTTCGGGGCTTGATTATAAAAGCTTAATTATGTCGAAATGTTATCAAGTTGTTTATTTTGTTAACTAATTTGACCATTTATGGATTAGTTAGTATATTTTTGGTTTTTAAGATAAAAAATAATACCTACGTACCAAGTTTATTTGAACATTTATTCAATGGGACCCCCCCACCCCTCTTCCCAATTCGTAGAAAAAAAGGCGTGTAGTACGTATCAAGTACAAAAATATTATAATTTTGGTATCATTAGTGATTAAAAAAAAATTTTTTAAGCTTGATAAAATGAGAAACAGTTTTTCAAACTGCATGAACGCGTGAAAATAATAAAGTATAAAAGTTAAACTTGGAATAATATTTAAAAAAATTAAGGAATAAATAATAATGTTAAAAACGCCTTAGTGGCCAAGACTCTTGTAAATCGGCTCAGGCAGGCCCAACCGCATTTTCAAAAATGCTGTCATTTTTTTCTATCTTGAAATATTGCTTTGAAACATGACAGAAAACTTTTTCAAAGCCTGATGCAAAGCTTCTCCGCTGGATGTTTTTACAAATATAAATTTTTATACTCTTTATTTTAAACCATGAAAGATAGGTTAGAAACTGCTAATTTTTGATTTTTAATAGCTTATCATACGGCTGTTAAACGTTTTAAAAATATCTAAGCCATTATATTAGCAGCGGAAAGAAATTAAATATATGATGCTAAAGTTTAATTATAAAATATTGAGTAGTTTCCAAGATCTTGCGAGTTGAACGAAAAATGCATACATCGAGAAAATTTTAACTTTTTGTTCAACTCACCGCATGATCTCGGAAATTACTGGATATTTTTTAATGAAACTTTAGCATCGTATATTTGAACGCTTTTTGTTGCCAAAAGCACAGTTTATATATTTTTAAAATCTTTTGGAAGTGTACAATAAATTATTAAAAGTGAAAAATTAACAGTCTCTAACTTGAAACTTTGGTTTCAAAAAAAGACTATAAAAATTTATATTTGAAAAAAAAATCAAGTGGAGAAGTTTTTCATTATAGGCTTTGAAAAAGCTTTCTGCAAATTTTCAAAGCAATATTTCAAATAGGAAAAAATTGACAGCATTTTTGAAAAAGCGGTTGGGCATGCTCGAGCCGATTTTCGAGTGTCCCGGACGCCCAAGCGGTTTTAACATCCAGGATCTCAATTATTATTATTATTATTAGTATTATTATTATTAATAATAGAATAATCTAAGTAAGACTGTGCGTATCTTTCTCTCTTGTGACTTGTGTCTCATTGCAGGCCCAGACTCGCGCGGCCGGCATCAGGCGTCTGCGTGGAGAAAGAGAGAGAGAGAGAGAGCCTGCTGGCTACGCGGCGGTCACCCCCCACTCTTCGCCTGGTGTCGTTCTTACGATTTTTTTTTCATAGCCCCCGGTGCTAGAACCTGCGATAAGGAACTTCGTTCCAAAACTGAGGTAATTATATGCCACCTTAAAACCACCGTGCTGGCGTTGAGAACCCCAGAGATTTTTAGTATAAAGCCTCTGAGATGAACATTGCGCTTCTTTATTCAACTCTACGCCCAGGGTATTTAGGTTTAAAGGCTTAGGATATAAACAATAACTTCTTTCATTGAACTCTACGCCCAGGGCATTTAGGTTTAAGGGGAACCAGCGGAAAATTTTCAGCCTATAGAAATAATGGACCTAGAAGGCTGAAAATTTTTTTCAACATGCATTTTTACGTATCTCCATTGATGGTGCATCGAGTTTTTGGTAAAAATCATTTTTGACCTTTTTTAGGTACTTTTTTGAATTATTGTACCTAAAAATTTATAGTTTTTCCTAGATAAAGAGCGTAAAAATTGCGTTAAGGTCAAACCCATGCGAGAGAATCTAGCTATTGCTCTTACGAACAATTTAAAAAAAAAAAAAATCTCAAATCGGTTGAGAAACAAAAAAGTGGATACAGTTTGAAGATGAGATGTTTTTAAAATAATTTGCTCTGGCCACTAAGAACATATTAGGCTGGTTTATTTGTCCAAATATCCATGAATAAATGTTTGATATAGATGGAACTTTGTAGATAGGATTTTCTCCGAGCGCTGAACTCAAATTTGACGTTAGTTTTTCAATTGGACCTATGTTAAGGGCAGCATTTATCTAAGGGAGGATGAAAAATTAAAAATTTTTTTTAATTATTGATAAATGTTGAGTAAGGGGGGTTTTGCTCGCGCTAAACACGAATTTGATGTCCATTTTTCAGTTTGACCTAAACTAAGGGTAGCACTTACCTAAGGACTGGTATTTTTTTTTTCTCTTTTCGATAAAATTTGGTAGCGGGGGTTTTTGCGTGCGCTAAACACGAATTTGACTAGCGTTTTTCAGTTTGACCTAAACTAAGGATAGCACTATTAGCTTAGGACAGATAATTTTTTTTTCACTTTTCGATAGCTAGTTATCTAGTTCGATAACCTAGATAATAAAAAATTGGTCCCAACTTTATTTACAGTTCAAGTGGCCTGTATTGTACTAAAAGAAATAAAACGCAAAAAACTCCCGCATATCAATTTTTATCTAGAACTAAACAAAGAAAAAAATGTTACCTTCCATTAGATAAGTGCTACCCCTAGTATAGGTCAAACTGAAAAACGCTAGTCAAATTAGTGTTTAGCGCACGCAAAAACCCCCACGTACCAAATTTTATTGAAAAGTGAAAAAAAAATTATCTGTCCTAAGCTAATAGTGCTATCCTTAGTTTAGGTCAAACTGAAAAACGCTAGTCGAATTCGTGTTTAGCGCACGCAAAAATCCCCGCTACCAAATTTTATCGAAAAGTGAAAAAAAAAACACCAGTCCTTAGGTAAGTGCTACCCTTAGTTTAGGTCAAACTGAAAAATGGACATCAAATTCGTGTTTAGAGCGAGCAAAACCCCCCTTACTCAATTTTTATCAATAATTAAAAAAAATTTTTAATTTTTCATCCTCCCTTAGATAAGTGCTGCCCTTAACATAGGTCCAATTGAAAAACTAACGTCAAATTCGAGTTCAGCGCTCGGAGAAAATCCTATCTACAAAGTTCCATCGATATCAAACATTTATTCATGGATATTTGGACAAATAAACCAGCCTAATATGTTCTTAGTGGCCAGAGCAAATTATTTTAAAAACATCTCATCTTCAAACTGTATCTACTTTTTTGTTTCTCAACCGATTTGAGATTTTTTTTTTAAATTGTTCGTAAGAGCAATAGCTAAATTCTCTCGCATGGGTTTGACCTTAACGCAATTTTTACGCTCTTTATTTAGGAAAAACTATAAATTTTTGGGTACAATAATTCAAAAAAGTACCTAAAAAAGGTCAAAAATGATTTTTACCAAAAAATCGATGCACCATCAATGGAGATACGTAAAAATGCATGTTGAAAAAAAATTTCAGCCTTCTAGGTCCATTATTTCTATAGGCTGAAAATTTGCCGCTGGTTCTCGTTAAATGCTTGGGGTATAAACATATACTTTCTTTTTTCAAATCGACGTCCAGGGTATTTAAGTTTTACAGCATGGGGGATAAACAATTACTTTTTTTGATCAAATTACGCACAGGATTTTTTAGTATAAAATCTTCAAAAGAAACCATTTTTTTTTTAATTTTACTTATGCTTAGGGTTTTTTAATATAAAGCCTTTCAGATGAACAATTCGCTTTTTCATTCAACTCTACACCGAGGGCATTTAGGTTTGAATGCTTGGGGTATAAACAATTACTTTCTTTTTTCAAATCGACGCCCAGGGTATTTAAATTTTAAAGCTTGCGGGATAAACAATTACTTTTTTTATTCAACTCTACGTCCAGGGCATTTAGGTTTAAATGCTTGGGGTATAAACAATAACTTCTTTTGTTCAACTCATGCCCAGGGATTTTTAGTATAAAGCCTCTGAGATGAACATTTCGCTTTTTTATTCAACTCCACGCCCAGGATATTTAAGTTTAAATGCTTGGGATATAAACAATAACTTCTTTTATTCAACTCTACACCGAGAACATTTAGGTTTGAATGCTTGGGGTATAAACATATACTTTCTTTTTTCAAATCGACGTCCAGGGTATTTAAGTTTTACAGCATGGGGGATAAACAATTACTTTTTTTGATCAAATTACGCACAGGATTTTTTAGTATAAAATCTTCAAAATAAACAATTTTTTTTTTTTTTTACTTGTGCTCAGGGTTTTTTAATATAAAGCCTTTCAGATGAACAGTTCGCTTTTTCATTCAACTATACGCCCAAGGTATTTAAGTTTTAAAGCTTGCGGGATAAACAATTACTTTTTTTATTCAACTCTGCGCCCAGGGCATTTAGGTTTAAATGCTTGGGGTATAAACAATAACTTTTTTTGTTCAACTCATGCCCAGAGATTTTTAGTATAAAGCCTCTGAGATGAACATTTCGCTTTTTTATTCAACTCCACGCCCAGGATATTTAAGTTTGAATGCTTGGGATATAAACAATAACTTCTTTTATTCAACTCTACACCGAGAGCATTTAAGTTTTAATGCTTGGGGTATAAACAATTACATTCTTTTTTCAAATCGACGCCCAGGGTATTTAAGTTTTAAAGCTTGGGGGATAAACAATTGCTTTTTTTTATCAAATTATGCCTAGGGCTTTTAGGTTTAAATGCTTGGGGTAAAAACAATAACTTCTTTTATTCAACTCATGCCCAGGGTTTTTTAGTATAAAGCCTCTGACATGAACAATTCGCTTTTTTATTAAACTTTACGCCCAGGGTATTTAGGTTCAAACGCTTGGGGTATAAAAAATTACTTTCTTTTTTCAAATCGACGCCCAGGGTATTCAAGTTTTGAAGCTTGGGGGATAAACGATTACTTTTTTTAATTAACTCACGCACAGGATTATTTAGAATAAAGCTTTCAAAATAAACAATCACTTTTTTAATTTTAATCATACCCTGGGTTTTTTAGTATACAGCCTCTGAAATAAATAATTCGTTTTTTTATTCATCTCGACGCCCAGAGCATTTAAATTTAGGTTCAAAGGCTTGGAGATAAACAATTACTTTTTTTTTTTATTTGACGCTCAGGGTATTTTATTTTAAATGCATGGTGGATCATTCCCTTAATCATCAATCATTATTTCTCGGAGGTTATTTTTTATTTTTTGTTACAATTTTAAAGAGTTATTTGTTTATAAAAATGAATAAATAATTTTTTTTTTATAATAACTTTACGAATCTGCAATGTCGATATCGTTCGAATTTCATAGCCTAAAACCGCTCAATATATAAAGACCTTTTGTTTCTTGGTACGATTTTACACCCTGAACACACCTTACCGTCCCCACAAAGGAATATAGTATTCAACCCTGATTTAAAATACATGGGAAACCACAATTTCAGGTAGTTGTCCGTTTATTTCTCGAATATCCGACTTAATCCGGATCAGAAATTTTAGTATTTTATGAAAATATGAAAAACTCAACTTTTCAGGGTGATTTCGTGAAGGGGCAAGGTGGGCCACCCACTTTTTAAGGTCTCTGAAAGACCTGAAATTTTTTTTTTTTTTTTTTTCAAAAATTCATAACTTGGTCTCTAATCATTCGATCGAAACCAGGTTTGGCGCAAAATTTTTGTCTTTAGTTGTACTTTTCAGAAAAATATTTGTCTCTATAATTTATAGAAGTTTTACGTAAATCGTCCATAATCTCAAAATTTTGAAAAAAACGTGGTTTTTTGGACTTTTCAATGCCGTTCTAGCTTAAAAGTAGAACAAAATATATATTTTCTGAAAGAACTCAAAAAAATGCATCTTTTATTTTCTATGATCTATATTCTATATATGCGTTTCAAGTCGATTTAATTCACATTAAAGGTAAAAAATTGAGACAGTTTGTTAAAAAACCATTTAAAACTTGAAAATTTGGCGCGTAAACCCCCATTTTTTTTTCTTACAAAGATGCCTTTTTTGCTCTAGTTTACGTTGATATATATTTTTATGTACTTTGTAATGGGGTATTCCTTAAGAAAAGGGCCTCCCTTAAATAATTAACGGAGTTTCCCGGGCCCTCCCATTACAAGGAAAAATTTACACAAAAACTCTCGGGGGAAAACTCCTTAAACTCCGGGGTAGGGTTCCCGCGAAAAGAAAACCTCCGGGACTGGTCTGTGAGCTAGAGGAAGAAGAAATAAATTATTGCAAAAATCTCGGTTGAATTTGATTTTATTCTTGTCTACAAAAAAAATCAAGTCTACAATTACAAAAAAAATAAATTTTAATTTGGGACCAAAGGAAATAAACAAAAACTATAAAGTAGTCTAAAAAATGGCGGGTAACGATGCCGCGCCAAGAAAATCTCGATCAAATTTACGTAAAGACACCTTCAATAATATACAACAAAGAAAATTTCATTCAGCATACCGATTAACCAAAATTTCCAGAAAAACATGCTTTATAAAAATTTTCGGTAGAATAATACAAAAATCTTACGTTTACCAAAATTTTCACTTATTATCCCAGATAGCACAAAAAGTTTTCAGAACGTTCTGGCAACGTTGCACAGGAACCGTCGCAACCTTTCGTTGAAAGGTTGCTGAACGGTTTGAGAAACGTTGTGACAATCGTGTAGATCTCCGTTATTAGTTTCAAAGAAAACCTTTACTCAACGTTATGGCAACGAAGTTTGTCAACCATATTTTTTCAAAAGGTGACCACAAATCGTTCTGGCAACGTTTCTAGAACCTTATGGTAAAACGTTCCTTCAAAGTTGCTACAGAGTGTTGACAAGGTTCCAAATTACCGATTTGAATTTAAAATGTTTAAGCGAGAACCTCAAGTTTGAGTAATTTAATTAAAAATACCTACACAGACAGAAAAAAAACAGGAATTTACTGTGGTAAGCTAACACGAAAAAATCGTGTGTGAACCTTACGCAGAAAAAATCCTAAGCGCTACTGTAAGAGAGCCAATCAAAATCACTCTGGTCACACCTGATTGCCTGATTGGTTCGGCTACAGTAGCGCTTAGGATTTTTTCTGCGTAAGGTTAACACACGATTTTTTCTTGTTAGCTTACCACAGTAAATTCCTGTTTTTTTTCTGTCCGTGTATGAATTTGAGGTAGAAAAATTTTATGTTTTTAATTTTTTTTGTAAATACTTCGACCAAAATTGGTAAGAACAGCTCTCAGACTAGTCAAATCATTCAAAAATTATTGAAAAGACTTTCAGTCGCTCGGCCGGAGTAACAAAATTTGGTGGGTTATATATCCACAGCTTATTACTTTGCTGAGAGCTCAGTTCTAACGGTAAGCCACCTAGCGGATGGGACCCAAAACTACTCATTTTGCGTTAGCAGTCGTTAGATCTTAAAAAGCATTTAAAGTATTTAAATATACATGTTAAAAACATACTTAGTTTTTAGCTCTTAATAATAATTTTAATTTTTAGCTAGTAATAAATTGACGATATTAAAAAGAAAAAATTAAAAAAAAAAAGGGAGGTTTAATTTTTTTTTTTCATGAAAATGTAAACTAAAAAATTTTTAAATATTCATAAATAAATAAATAAACAAATAAATATGTGAAAATATTAGTTTAAATTTATTGAAGTTAAATAAATGAAATTTTATAATCAAGCCCCGAAGGGGCACAACTTAAATATTAGTTCTAATCCATCATCTCTAACATTAATGTGTGGTTTGGTGGCTAAAGTCCCCGCTCTCTATTTTGCCGTCTCAGGTTCGATTCTATGTGCTTTTTTTTTTTTTTTTTTTTAATAAATTATACGCTCTTTAGGTGTTTTTAAGGACATTTTCTAACTTTTAAAAGATTTTATTAATATATGCATCGGTACACTTATTTTTAAAAATTTTAATTTTTTAATAACCTTGTGCAGGATAAATGAATGAAAAAAAATAATTTTTTCAGGGGCATTTTTTTATTTTGGTAATAAATTTTAATAAATATAAGAAAATATTTGATCAAGTTTATTATAGTTAAATAAATGAAATTTCATAATCAAGCCCCGAAGGGGCACAACTTAAATATTAGTTCTAATCTATTATCTCTAACGATAATGTGTGGTTTGGTGGCTAGAGTCACTGGTCTCTATTTTGCCGTCACAGGTTCAAATCTTTGTGCTTTTTTTTTTTTTAACAAATCATATTCATACGCTCTTAAGGTGTTTTTAAGGACATTTTCTTACTATTAAAATTGTTATTAATAAATGCATCAGTACACTTATTTTTAAAAATTTTAATTATTTAATAACCTTGTGGAGGATAAATGAATGAAAAAAAATAATTTTTTCAGGGGCATTTTTTTATTTTGGTAATAAATTTTTCTTACCATAAATGAACAGATTCATTATGATTCTTCATAAAGATCAACAAATAACGTTTCTAATCAAGCAATTAGTAATCCATTTTCATTGAAATAAAAGAAAATGTTTATTCAAAAATAAAGTAACTGTAGTTAAAATGCCCTCCCTCTCCTTGGTACGTTGAATGTATAGACTCTGTGACCAGTGTGTCCGATCCCGGCCAGGGGGTACAGAGAAATTTAAAAATCTTCCGGCGAAGATCAGGCAAACAAAAAACACACAAAACCTTGGGCGGCTGGGATCAATAAATAAATAAATGAAGAAATAAGTAAATAAATAATCCCCCAAACTTAACAACTCAAAAACCCTGGTTATTGAGATTAAAATAATCAATAATTAAATGAATAAATAAACCCCAAGCAAGACAACCCAACAACGCTGGTCATTCGTGTTTTTGTTTTTTTTTTTATTTCCAAATAAATAAATAAATAAACCAATAAAAAACCAAATTAATAACGCAGGGTGTTAAAGTTTTTTATGAACAATCAAAAATTAAATAAACAAACAGACAAAGCTAGACGACCCAACAGCGCTGAGCATACTGGTTTTATTGTGAAAAAATGAATTAATAAATAAATAATCCCTAAAGCATCTACAACCTAATAACGCTGGGCGTACGGGTTTTTTAAAATAAATAAATTAATGGACCTCCAAGCGCTTCAACCCCATTACGCTTGGCGTCCGAGTTTTTTTTTATTACATAATTTAATAAATAAATTAATGAACTGCCAAGCTCTACAACCACATAATTCTAGGCATCCGAGTTTTTTTAATAAATGAACAAATAAATAAATTAACAGAACGCCAAGCACTACAACCCCATACCGCTGAGCGTCCGAGTTTTTCTAATGAATAAATTTAAAAAAAAATTAACAAACTGCCAAGCTCTACAACCACATAACGCTAGGCATCCAAGTTTTTTAAATAACTGAACTCATAAATGAATTTACAAAACGCCAAGCACTACAACTCCATAACGCTGGGCGTCCGATTTTTTTTAAATAAATGAACAAATATATCAAGGAACCACCGAACAATACAACCCCCTACATTGGGCATCCGAAGTTTTCTAATAAATGAATTTATCAATCGCCAAGCACTGAAACCCCATAACGCTGGACGTCCGAGTATTTTTTTTTTTTAATAACGTAACTAACCGCCAAGCAATAAAACCCCATAACGCTGAGCATCTGAGTTTTTCAAATACATAAATTGATAAACCACCAAGCGCTACAACCCCATAAAGCTGGACGTCTGAGCTTCTTTGTTAAATAAATTAACTATCCATCAAGCAATAAAACCCCATAACGCTGGAAGTCCGAGTTTTTCTAATAAAGTAATTAATAAATAAACTCATGAACCGCAGGGCATATCAACCCCGTAACACTGGGCGTCCGAGTTTTTCTAATAAATAAATTAATAAATAAATTAACAAACTGCCAAGCGCTACAACCCCATAACTCTGGACGTCTGAGTTGTTTTGTTTAAAATAAATTAACTAACCGTCAAGCCCAAAAACTCCCTGACGCTAGACGTCTAAGTTTTTTTTTTTTAAATAAATAAATAACTAAATGAGCCACCAAACAGTACAACCCCATAACGCTGGGCGTTCTGGTTTTTTTTTTTTTTTTTAATAAATTAATTCATCACCAAGCACTAAAACTCCATATAGCTGTGCGTCCAAGTTTTTTTTAATAAATAAAATCATATATAAATGAACTACCTAACATTACAACCCCATCACACTGGGCATCCGAGTTTTACTAATAAATAAATTAATAAGCCATCAAGCGTTGTAACCTCATAACAATGGACGTCCGGTTTCTTTTTTTTCAATAAATTATCTAACCGTCAAGTGTTGAAACTCCATAACGCTGGACGTCCGAGTTTTTTTTTGATAAATAAATCAATAAATAAATTAACAAACTGTCAAGCAGTAAGACTCCATAACGCAGGGCATTCAAGTGTTTTTTTAATGAATAAATTAATAAATAAATTAATAAACTGCCAAGCGCCACAACCCAATAACGCTGGGTGTCCGAGTTTTTTTTTTCATAAATTAGCTAACCACCAAGCACTAAAACCCCATGAAGCTGGGCGTCCGAGTTTTCTTGAATAAGTAAATAAATATATGAATGAACCACCAAACAATACAACTCCATAACGCAGGACGTTCGAGTATTTTTTTTTTTTTTTTTTTTTAATAAATTACTTATACGCCAAGCACTTGAACCCCATAACGCTGTGCTTCCAAATTTTTCTAATAAATAAATTAATAAACCGCCAAGCGCTACAACTCCAAAACGCTGGACGTCAGATTTTTTTAAATATATTAAATAATAAATAAACTATCAAACTGCCAGGCACTGAAACCCCATAATCCGAGTTTTTTTTAATGAATCAATTAATATTTATTTATTAGAAAAACTCGGACGCACAATGTTATGGGGTTTAAGTGCTTGGCGTGGAAGGCTCCTGGTTTTCTTTATTTTCAGCCGGAGTCTTTCGTGCGAATTTGTGTATCGTAAGTGGACACAAAATTCGTCTTCGCTCTCTCAATAGTTTGTTGTATATGTAAGAAAAATTTAATCATAGAAAATTAACAGAACTGATTTTTATAATTCTTTATAATTTATCTTTAGACGTTAATGATGATTTCAAAAAAAAAAGTGAAAAGCTAGAAAAAATTATGTCTTACTGTTATTCGTGTTATGATAAATGTAGGTGTCAAAAATATATAGGATATTTATTGGAAAGTATCGGGTGTAGTCATAGAAAAAACTGGTTTTCTTTAATAATAATATTTATCACTTCAATACTATTCCTAATTGCATTTTTATTCGGCCATCCTATGCCTTAAATGAGTAATATAAAATTTTATTTCAACAAATTATACTTGACTAATAAGGACAGTGAGCTATTCGGATTTCCCTAGTTATTAATTAATTTTTTTTTTATAATGATCACGGGGTTCTCCCGAAAGAAAAGAAAAAAAAATGCGATCTAATAATTCAGGCCAGTAGCGAAATATCTATTTATGTGATAACAGATTTAAGTATAGGTAATGCACACAAAAAAATGAGTTTAACTATTTTAAACGAGAGAGGAAAACTTTTTGGTTTTTCGTCACTTTCTCGTTTAACAAAAAAAACTAAAAGGGCGCTGGGTAACAGGAGGTTCACGAGGAACCGCACGCTTTCGCTGTCCCTTAAACAAATGTCATTTAAGTCGCTAGTTGCGTGTTTTTCCTAATTTTCCCAACTCGGACTTGGCTGCATTAAGTTCCGCGAGGAACTCGCTCGTTCGCTGACGTGGGAAAATAGCCACCGCTAATTGAGACTAATGCGTTAGTCCTTTGAGCAATAATAAAAAACTTGTATTTATTTTCTTTTATTTTCACCGATAATAAGGGTACTCACGGGTATTAACCGGGGCGGCAACACTAGGAGATAGCACCAGGAAAACTGTGATCCAAAGTAGAAAAAAAACGCGGCGTTTTTTTTTTTTTTTTTTTTTTTTTTCTCTTAAGAGAAAAGACGCGAGCTTATTCGACACAGCACGAAGACAAAACTCTCGGAGAAAAAAAAATTTTAAACAAAAGAAGATTCAACTATGATTTTAGAAATTTGGATTTTTAGGAGCACTGTAATAAAAGTGAGCTCCTGCGCCCCGGGGAGGTCAATTTATAGTCAGGGCCAAACTGGCCCCTTGACCAATCAATCATCGACAATTGCTTTGTCTTTAGGGTGACATGGGACAGTGGGGATGATCTACCTGTGGGGCAGATCATCTCTCTCCCACTTCGCGCGCACGGTAGCCGCTTAGCCCTGCAACGCGCCTAGATTTGGGATGCGGGGAGAGGGTACTTGCATCC
Source organism: Encarsia formosa (assembly GCA_038277355.1). Classification (NCBI taxonomy): domain Eukaryota; kingdom Metazoa; phylum Arthropoda; class Insecta; order Hymenoptera; family Aphelinidae; genus Encarsia; species Encarsia formosa. Next base: position 42,199,763 of record CM076187.1, read on the forward strand.
AGCCGCTACCTTGACCGCGTGGTGGTGGTAGCGCGATGCTACTCTCGCCTCGCCTCCTGGGTTTCGATAACCCTTGCACCGATTATATTGCGATCTGTGCGGCGCACGGCGTTTAGCATACGCTCGGGCGTCGCACAGATACACCGCGAAAATTCAAAAATTAAAATTTAAGGCCGGAGCTCTCTGCGATTCCAGTATATTGATTATACTGGAACCTTGCATAGCCCCCCTTAGAATCTTTGAAAAAAATTTTAATATTGAATAATAATAATTTTTTCAAAGTTCGACAATAAAAATAAATCCATTTTGCTCACTGCCCTAAAACAAAACTTATGCTATTAGACTTAATATAATAATAAATAATATAATATAACTAATATTTATAACAAAAAAATTTTTTTTTTTTTTTTTTTTTTGTCCTTCTGAAAAAAAAACACTTTTATTTGATTGTTATTATTATTATTTTTTTTTCACTTTCACGCACTAACACTGCCTGCCGTTTGCGTCCTTGCCCTGTAGGACAATTCGGAGTGGCGGAACCTGTTGAAGCGGTGGTCTTTTGTTGAGGACTCTCACCCCTTCGTCTTCCACCAACCACCTGCTAATCACCTGGTCTCGATGACGTCGCTGCTGCTGGCATTGTCGCCTCTCCTTCTGCTGGAATCTGGCTCGCATCACCTCGTCGTGTTGGGCTCGCCTTTTTATTAGGGCTTGCTCAGCCTTTTCCTGAGCACGCCGCCTAATGGTGGCCTCGACTTCAGCGACCCAAGCAGTCTCGTGCTCAGAAGGCATGATTTCGAGCCAGTCCTTTTTCCACGCTTCAGGGTCTGGTTCTCGTTCGGCCTTCCTAACCAAACGCGGATCCTGAAGGGGAATAACTCTTTTCTTGATCCGGTCACGAAAACGTTCCCGGATCTTTTGGGCCGTGACCTCAGCCTGAAGGTCCTTAAGAGTCTTCCACTCTCCTTCGGCGCCCATGATGTTGCTGGCCTGGAGAGTCTTCCACTCGGCCTTCTGGTCCTGGGACAAGCTTCGCCACCATGCTTGCGTCTTCCGGTACTCGTGTACCTGACTATGGGTGGTTATCGACCCATGCATGAGCTGCTTTAGTCTGCTTTCTCGTTGTTGTTGTCGTTGTTGTTTGTTTTGTTGTTTCCGTTCTTGCTCCTTCTTAAGGCTGTTGATTTGTTGCTCGATTTTTCTTATTTTTCCATCCAACCGTTGCCTTTCCCTTTGTTTATTTGTTCTTGGTGTTGTTGTTGTTGTGGTTGTTTTAACGTACCATCTTGTTGTTGTGTCCTCCTCCACTTGTTGTCTAGCTGCCTGTTTGTTGCGCCGGTGCCTCATAGTACGGACGTAGCGCTGTGCTGTGAAACAGACCCTTTAAAATTTTACCCTTATTATCGGTGAGCTTGTATGTGCACTCATACTGCCTCTCCGCTATCACATAAGGCCCTTTATAAATGGGTAAAAATTTCGCTATTGTGGCCTCGTAGGCTTTCGAAATATTACAGGCTTTTATTAGTACCCTATCTGCAGGGTTGTAAACGACTAGTTGACGACTAGCGTTGTAATTTTCCGCTCACGCTTTCCCGATTTTCCTCATCCTTTCACCCGCTAATTTTAATTTTTCTTCGTAGGTTATTTTGTTTTTTTCTTTTTCAGGTATTAGTTTTGCCCAAGGGCGTATGGGCTCAATGTTAAAATGTAATTCTATCGGTGCGAAACCCGTGACCTCATGGGGTATTTCATGAAGACATGTTTCAATTTGTTTAACAAAAGATACCCAATTTTTATGGTTGTTCGAGGTTAATGTACGCATGTAACGTCCAATTTCCTTATTCACGCGTTCTACAATGTTACTCTGGGGATGTCGCACACTGGAAAATACTACTTTAATTCCCTCACCCTCAACCTTTTTAACCCAGACTGGGGTATTAAATTGGGACCCATGGTCTGACATTAGCTTTTCCATTTTTCCATGAGTAGGGATATAATCCTCGAAAATTTTCTTAAACACGATTTGGGTCGTTGCCTTTTTAATTGGATAGAGTTTTACTATTTTAGAAAATGCGTCATGTACCGCTAATATGTATCTGCAACCCCCTCGCGAAATAGGAAGCATACCCATAAAATCTATGGAGGTTAATTCTTTAATAGTAGTCGGTAATATAGGGCTCGACTTTGCCGCAGTACTCTGCGTATACACTTTGTTCCTTTGACAGGAATCACAGCATTTTACAAAGTTAGATATAACCCTTTTAAACTTTGGGTAAAAAAAATCTTGATTTATTAACCTTATCATTTTTTTAGCACCGGGATGGCAATAAAATTCGTGTACCGCTTTTATAAATTCATTCACAATTTCTCCCGGTAAGACAATTTTAGGATTGAGTTTAGCCTGAGTTTTACAAACTAACCCCCCAATTATTTCGAAACCTGGGACTGGTTCATCCCTTTCTAACCTCTGAAACACTGCACCCAACTCATCATCTCCCCTTTGAGATTCCTTGAAATTTTTTAACAATTTTTTAATCGTCGCATCTGGTTCTTTCAAAAACGCGGCTGCCACTAAAGCATTGGTTCCCCTGTCTACTTCCGGATGTCCCATCCGCGATAGCAAATCCGCGACCCCGTTATCCGACCCTTTAATGTATTCGATCTCCACCCCACGATTCTTCATTAAAGCCCACTTAATAGCGTTCAATTCCTTCTCGGTTGTAAAATATTGTTGCTCAGCTAGATTTAGAGTCTTACTGGCACAGGACACAATCCTAAGTTTGCCCACTTCGTCGTACTGAGCCAACAAACACCCCATCCCTCGATCTGAACTATCTGTGTATAAAACGAATTTTCTATCCTTCACAGGATAGTACAAACAAGCTTCCTCGCAAAACAGCTTTTTGGTTTTGTCCAAGGCTAGCTGATGTTGCTCGGTCCACTGCCATTTTATACCAGACTTCAACAAATCAAACAATGGGGTAGCCTCGTAGGCTATTCTATCCGTAAATTTAGCACAAAAATTTATTAACCCTAAAAATGCCCTTACTTGTTTAACATTTCTAGGTTGAGTGAAATCGTGAATCCCTTGGACCTTATCTGGGTCAATCACAATCCCCTCTGGGGTTAGGATATGCCCTAAAAATTTCATCTGCTTCCGGAAAAGCTCTACTTTTGAAAATTTCACAGTTACGCCCTTTTCCAAAATTCGCGCAAACAGTTTTTCTAGGTGTAAGAAATGTTCTTCAATATTCTTCGAAAATTGTAACCAATCATCCACGAAATCAATTACGCAATCCAACCCCTCTAAAATAGTCTCGGCAGCTCTGGTTAACGCGGCCATGGATACTTTGGTACCAAAAGGTACTCGCTTAAAGCAATAAGTTTTTCCCTGCCACTGAAAAGCTGTAAATTTTCGCGAACTTTCTTCCAGTTCACACTGCCAAAACGCCGCGGTTAGATCAATCGAGGTAAGCACACTAGCCCCGCCTAATCGCGATAACGCTTCCTCAATACCGACCGGATTATCAAAATCTTCGACTAACCGCTCATTTAATTCTCTCGCATCTAAACATAACCTCAAACTTCCATCTTTCTTTATTACCGCCACCAAGGGATTGATGTACGGACTCTGACATCGTTCAATAACGTCAAGGTCTAACATCCTTTTTATCTCCTTGGCTACTAATTCCCTATGTTGTAAAGGGATCGGATAGGATTTTCTCATATACGAAGAGGTGTCCTTAACCTCAAATTTATAAATGAAGTCTTTAAAAAGCCCGGGCTTATCGCTAAAAATATCCCTGTATTTATTTAATAGTTCAAATAATTTAATTTTATCACTATATTCTAATTCATTAATTGGATTTATTTTATCCCAGATTTCCGGATCCGAAATCCGCGCTTTAGAATGTACTTTCGGTTCAAAATCCTCATTTTGGATGTATGCAACGATATTAACTTTATTTATTAATTCTTTCTTTACAAAATCAATATTAGCGTTTTCAAAATTTAAACAATTATTACCGATGTTAATCTTAAAATCAAAATCGCGAGTAATATCGCGCCCGATTATACAGGAGCGTATTAATTTAGGTATTATAATCAAAACTCCGTCCCGTACAACTGGTCCTAATTGAATAGGGGCAAAGATTTGTTTTTTCAATTTAACCGTTTTCTCCCCCACGAACCCTGTTGCTTGTAACCCAATTACCGGTGGGGTGGGTAGGTTTTTCCAATTTTCCTTAAATTTAATATATAGATCTTCACTTATACAACTAATGCTACTACCGGAATCTATATATGCCATTACTTCTACATTATTTATTAAAATAGGGACTTCCGGTTCGATATCTAAGGGTCTCTTATCTGTACTATCCTCCTCTTCTAATAAAAATTCTCGCGGGCAATCAAAAATTGAAATTACCTGCGGATTTGAAACGATTTCATTATTGTCTGACCTAATATTGACCTTATCTACTAGTTTTTTCTCTAAATCTAAATTAATTGAATCCTCGACGGTATGACTTATCTCATCTTTATCCAGACTATCTGTTGTAACTAGGGGGGAATAATTATAACTTATACCCGTACCCGAGGCACCTGTTACAACATAACCTGGTTTTCCGACCCTACCGAGATTTCCTCTACACTGTCCTCGTCTACAATCTCTTGAACGCTTACCTCATTTACCTGAGCTGCTCTAGGTCCCTGACGATTATTGTTATTATTGTTAAAATTATTATTTCGATTATACCCACCATTATTCTGGGTTCTATTAAAATTATTTTGATTATTCTGGCTATTTTGGGGCCTATTTGGGGTTGAAGCTCTAAAACTCGAATTATTCTGGCTTCGATTAGTATTATTATCCGAAATTAAAATTCTACTCGGCCCTCCTCCCCGATCAAACGAAACCTCATTAAAATTTTCCCGTTTTACCGTATCCATTGTCGAATTTAACGCGCAACCGTCTTCAAAAACATCCAAAAGCTCTAAAAAGTCTTCTACCGTTCTAATATTACGCATTCTAAAAGCAGCTGCGACCTGCTCATCAAAGTGTCTGGATAATGCAAATAAAATGTAACTATCCTCCGGAGGATTATCCAAGGATTTTAAATCATTTATTATTTTAATCACATATTCACTCCGACTTAAGTTATTTTCAGCTTTATAGAAACCTTGTTCGAGATTACGTCTTATATTTAACTGTTTATCCCTACTCCAGAATCTAACCCCAAAAGCTCTCCGAAAGCTCTCAAAATCATTGATGCTATCCCCCACGAAAATATACCAATCCATGGCAATACCTTTAAGGGATTGGTCTAGAATATGTTTTAAACGTTGTGGCGGGATATTCATAGCCTCAATGTAGGCTTCTAAAGCCCTAAGGTAACGCGAAGGACGCTCACTAGCCAACCCTTGAAACGTGGGTATTTCCATCCGAATTCCCGCAAGCGCTGGGGTATTATCACGCCCATTCCCATTATTTAAAGTATTCCCGTTAATTGGTCTCTCATTGTTTAATTGGGGTATATTGTTTCTAACTAAATCATGATTGTCCCGGTCATTAGTTCGCGAAATTGCCCCTAAGTCCCGATTATTACCCTCTCGATTATTGTTTGCTTCAATTCGGGGTTGTACCTGCTCATTTTGCCCCTCATTACGTACACCAAACCGATCAATCAGTGTATTATGCATATCCAGGACCCGGGCTATGTTACGACCTTGTACACTTGTACGTTCCCGTAACACCTCCAGATCCTGGGTAAACCTACCTTGATTACGATTGTATTCTTCGTAATTCAAGTTTAATTGATCGATTCTCTGTACGCAATGATCAATTCGCTGGCCTTCCCGTTCGTTTCTTTCACGCGTTTGTGTCTCGTACACCATTAATTGGTTCGTACGACGCGAAAGCTCCGCGGTTGTAACTTCATTTCGCGTCATACGCTCTTCAGTACGCCGCTGTACCTGCTCAAGCTCTTCCCTCATCGATTGTATCTCACGACGCATCTCTTCTAGACTCATAGTCCCTACCTCGGCTAACGATCTTCCCTGTGCCTGTGAATTATTCCCATTCTCCCCCCTTAGGGTCGAATTTACAAAATTTTGAGGGGCAGGGAATTCAAAAACCTCACTACCATCATTCCCTTCTAAGGGTTGAATCCCACTAACCTCCCCTTCTTGGACATAAGATGGGGGTGGTTCAACAACCTCCTCCTCTTGTATAGACCCAGTTACCTCATCGTCTAGTGGTTCTAATGGCCTTCCCCTAGTTGGCCTACCCCGTCTACGTGTAGCCATCTTGTTTTATAACCAAAATCAAAAAGGAAAAAAAAATTTTATTTCTGAAAATATTAATATTACCTCTAATAATTATCTAGATACTTATATATGTGAGCTTGCAAGCTCCACAAAAAAAAACTCCCTTTCAAATAAATAAAAGAATGATTTATTACCTCTACCCCTTTCCCTAGTCTAAATTCAAGAACGATGCTTTAATGGCAGATAATAAAAAAAATAATAAATCTATCCATAAAAAAAAACGATTTTTAAATTATCTAATTAATTGTTAAACTCAAGGAAGCTCAACTGGCTGTTATACCCCAACGTGGGTGCAACAAGCCCCCCCCCCCCCTAGCCTCTCAATCCTCAATTTATCTTACTTTTTTTTCTAACACTCCTACTCTCTAAGGAAAAATTAATTTAAAACTCAATTATAAAATGACAATAAAGAAAAATAGAACTAAAAAAAAATAAAAAAAATTGTAATAATCGGTCTCTTTCTTTCAATCGGAAAACGAAAAAGTTTTAGATTCTTTCTTTTTTTTTTCAGTTAGAAAACAAAGGCATAGTTGAAATAAAATTTTTTTTTTTTTTTTTTTTTTTCAACCACCGAATATCGAACTCGGGTCTTCGGTGTGACAATCTAAGACTCTACCGACTTTACCAATTCTGGTTACTATTACTTAGCTTACTATGTGTCTTCATATAGTGACCGAAAGGATTTTTTTTTTTTTTCAAATTTAAATTCAAATTGAATTAATTTAATGTTAATTCTGCACAATTATCGTTTTAATTATCAAATCCCTTCATAAGTAACAATGGCAATTAAGAAAAAACTGAAAAAAATTTCCGAAAAATTTGCCAGGTCGGGAATCGATCCCTTTTTTTTTTTTTTTTTTTTTAAAGAATTTATTTGCTCAGAGGTTTTTACAAAGTTTGACATATAATAAGGCGCAAATAAAACACAAAAAAAAGCCTTGATAACGTTGAAGTAATCCGACGTATGGCTCCGAGGGAGCAACTGAGTCCGCGCTTTACATAAATAAATTAGGTTAGTATCCGTGACAGAAATAACGGCGTTGACGATTCGTCGAAAGTTGCCAAGTGGCATGTAAATAAAAGACAGGAAAATTGATTTATAAAACTAAAAACCTGTCAACAGACAATAAAAAGGTTAAGATAAAGATGTCTATGTGAAGACGGCGAATGTGATGTTCTGCAACACGCCAGGTGCATGATGGAGCTGCGATGATTGTAGGAACGTGCGGTCCGAGAAACTTCGTGGGATCTGAGGCCATGGGGGGGGGGGCGGAGACTGCCGCATGGAGTTCGTCCTGCGAGGTGTTTAGGTGACGTTGCGTATTCTACGCGCACGTCGTCTCTGCTCATCCCTCTGCTGGCGATTGGAGGCCAGCCACCAGTACTTTCTATCAAACTTTCGTTTGTCGGTGACGTCCCTGGGCGGTAGGGCTTTCGAGTGGCGATGTTTAAGCGTGTCCTTGATGAGCGCTGGATCGATCCTCTTGTTTGAAGGATGTCGAGGAGAGTGATACAGGATCGGCACGTTTCCTGCATCCTGGATACAGCCTTGCTGGTCAAAGTAGGTGAAGGCGTGGGGGTGGAGGTAGCCAGAGTCGGCTCCCTTGATACAGCGGTTAGGGTCTATCTCCGTGTACAATTTTAAGTATTTGTTGTCCACTGCCTGTAGATTGGCGAAGTAGTCACGTGCTAATCCGATCATGAACGTGTCGATCCTGGGGATTTTTGCGCGTTCATACAGGTACCTGTTGCTGATGAAGCGTTTGGAATCCTCTTTCCGATACGCATGTAAGCAGGCTCGAATGCAAGTTCTTTCGAACTTTCGAAGCCTTTCGATGGTCGAGGCGCTCGAGTTCCAGAGGATCGGCGTGGCATAGGTCAGCAAGGGCCGAATTAGCAGCATATAGCAGATGAGTTTAGCTCTCGATGACAGGGATCTGCTGAAGAAAAGTCTGCTGTATGCTCGAAACGAGTTCTTCGCTTTCTTAAGCTGCTCTAAGATGTGGAAGTTAAGCCGGAAGAGGTAATCGAGGTGTACTCCCAAGTACTTGACGCATTTCTTGTGTTGCACTATGTGGTGAACTCCGTCTCGTTCAATTGTAATCCGGAAGTTCTTTATACCAGGCCTTATGGCAGAGCTGATGAATCTCAGCGGGCGGTGAAACAGGATGGTCTCGCACTTGGATGGGTTGATCCTGAGGTTCCGTTCGATGTAAAATTTGTTGATCTGTCCAACCAGAAGTTCGAGCTTGTCCCGGATGATGCAGGGACTCTTGTCAGCAATCATGACGATGAGGTCATCGGCATATCCAACCGAATAGATCCCGGCTCGTGTGTTCATGCCGTAGAGCTGCAGCAGAGCGGCGATGAATATGATAAACAGCACCGGTGAGAGAACTGTGCCCTGCATGAGTCCCTCGAGGATGACGAACTCCTTTGACGAGGTATTCGATCCGTCCCACATTGAGAAGGAGCGACCTTGAGTCATGTGCCAAACGAGCTGGACGAAGTCAAGTGGGAATCCAAGTTCCCAGAGGATGAAGAGAAGACCTCGGATCCAGACCGAGTCGAATGCCTTCTCGATGTCGATGAGGCATGCTCCGACCATTTGGCCTTCATCCAGGTGGGAGTTGACGTCGCACAAAACTTTGTGGACCGCGTGAACAGTAGAAAGCTGCGAGCAGAAGCCAAATTGGTTATGCGGGATTATTTTCCTCTCCCAGACTACCCTTGATAAAGTCTGGTTGATCACAACTTCGTATGCCTTGCTGTCGGCGGGTGTGAGACTGATTGGCCTGAAGCTAGAAACATCCGTGCATGGTTTGCCCTTCTTAAGGATCGGGAAGACCCTGGCTTTCTTCCAGACCTCTGGGTAGAATCTATTGTTTAAACAATTATTAAAAATAATTGTGTAGTCACGAATCATACTCAGTGGTAAGTGCTTGAGAACCAGAGGAGGGATGTTGTCTGGCCCCGATGAGGTCTTGTTCGGGAGTGCTTTGAATATGTCACGCACTTTCGCGACGCTGGTAAAGTCAAGACTGCCCTCTATCCCACGAGGTCCCGATGCCAGGTTATCGTTGTCGAAGGTGGTAATGGTGTTCCCTGAGCCATGGTTACTCTGAAAAAGAGCGGTGAGAGTATCTACCTGTGCATCGACTTTCAGCTGGTAATCGGTTCCGATGTTAATGTGGCGAGGAGAGTTGACCTTTTCAAAGTACGCTCCCATTGTGTTGAGCACGTCCACAGGGGTTCGAATTTCAAGTGTATCTCCGGATACCGGGGTCGAGGCCAGGTCGATGCCCGCTCGTGCTAGAATTTCGTCCTCGGAGGACTTCATTTTGATAAGGTCGACACCTGGGTGGTCTCTGGGTCGAAAGAGGCGATTTATCAGAGGGAAGAACTTCTCAGGCTTTCTGTGGTCTATCTGCCTTTTTTGGCCATCCCAGTACTTATTGTAGGCCATGTCGTACTCTGACTTCAGATTTTTGTTGACTGCGCTGATCAGAGCTTTAAGATCGGCGATTCTGCGAGTCGAGTCGGGGTAGACATCTTTGAAGTCCAGCAGTCGGTTCAGGGAAGAGACTAATGCTGACTTGTCTCTGTGCAGCGATCTGATTTTTCTGTTCACGTAGGCGAGGACGTTGTCGCGTGGTCTGAATCTTGGTACGGAGACTTCAATCTCCTCCCGGATGGTATCCTTCAAACGGGACAGATGATGGGTTATTTCCGCGTTGGTGAGGTTGACGTTATCGGGAACGGGGCTGTTGTGCCTGCAAGCCAGCCTTCTCTCGAATACTTTCCACTGTGTTTTTTTGTATGCAAACCTGTATGATGGGGTGGGGTCGCGTTTCTCGATCGCAGACTGGAGGTCGACGGTGAAAAGTATGGCCTTGTGGTCGCTGTTGTAGTTTCGTACCCCAAGCTTGCCTCCGACTAAGTTTGTCAGCTCGAGGCGGTTATCAAGCAGGCATAGGTCAAGGTAGCTACCGCTCGCAGGAAAAGTGGGCTCGGCAGGTGGTACGATCTTGGCTCTATAAGCAAGGCCTTCGTCATCAAGCCACTTTTTCAACAGGCTACCCTTTCTGCTGATGACCGAGTCGCCCCATAAAAGATGACGGGCGTTGAGATCTCCGGCAAAAAAATAGTAATTGTTGTGTGACTGCAGCTCGAGCTCTTTGCAAAGAGACTCGAGTTCGTCGGAGAAGAAAGGACTTGACTCGTTGTTTGCATATAATGAGGCCAAGAACAGGTTGTGATGTTCTACCCTGACTTTGATAATTGTGTATTCCAAAAACTTGTTGTTGCGCGAGGAGGGCGAGTAGATTCTTTCGAACGGTATGGTTCTTTTGATAAGGATGGCCGTACCGCCGCCACCGCGATCGTTGCCACGATCGGTCCTAACGAAGTCGTAGATCGGGGATTGAATTCTCATCCTGGTGCTGAGGTGAGTCTCGCAGATTAACAAAACGTCGAGATCGTTGTCGAGGGCAAATTCGATCATGTCGGTCCTTCTGGCTAGAGAGACCAAGGAGTTTGTGTTGATAGAGGCTATCCTAAGAGAACTCGAGTCTGGCTCGAGTTCGGGTTGACGGGTTTCTTGAGAAGAATATTGTGTGCGGCTACTCTGAGCCATCATAGAGGTCTGAGTTTTCAAACAGGAATTTAATCCGAGCAGAGTTTTTGTTGACAAGCGTCATCAGTCCGGAGAGTTGGCCCTGAATAGCTTTGATGATTCGAGATTCCAATTCTGCCATTGCGGAGTTGATGTTAATGCCGGAGGTGGTGGGGTTAGCGAAGAGGTGATCGCTAGTGCTTGGTTTACTGCCCCAGGCGGTGACTTGTGGGGCTGGTAAGGGCGGGGCCCTGTTCGAGAGGACGCGTGAGGCGATGTCATTAAGTCTGGCCTGCCTGCCATTGCGGCGGGCAGCGGCGTCACGATTTTTAACATCTTTGGCGAATTTAATGAAGGGACAGCCGTGGTAAGAGGCTGCATGTCCGGTCTCTTCGCAGTTGACGCAGTAAAGAGTCGATTTATCTTCTACCTTTTCAGGGAGCTTGCATTCGCCCTTGGCATGGTCTTCCTTGCACCGGCCGCAGCGGAAGCCGAGATTACAGTTGGCACTCGAGTGTCCGAGTTGCCGGCAGTTGGTGCACTGGAAAACGGCTGGTCTTCTGAGCTTCTCCCAGCGAATTTTTTGGTGCAGGACGTACCTGCAACTAGTCAGATTTTGCGGGTTGCTATCCGGCGATAGTTGGACAAGGAAGTGCGAAGCGTCCTTGGATTGATAGTTGAAAGAGATTTCAGTCACTTTCACGATAGTGAGCTGCTGGAGGTCTAGAGCGGCAAGTTCGGCCTTAACTTCGTCTGCGGAGAAATCTCCTCTGATGCCTTTGAGGATAAGGTTCTTTGGCTTCTTACCTTTCGGTGTGTATGTAAAAAAAGAGATATTATTCTCGGAGAGAATATCTTTCACCTTAGTGTAATTTTCATCCTTCGAGACGGACAGCGTCAGTGAGTCTGGCCCGGTCTGTTTAACGTAGAAGTCGCCCTTGGGGATTTTATCTTTCAACAATGCTAGAAGTTGCTTAAGTCCGGTCCCTTCAATAAGGAACGGTGGTTGGCGAATACGTTTGGCTGAGGTAGCAGACGATTCTTGCGCGCCTGGTTGACTAGTGACGGCATCGTTGCTGTCGTGTGTTTCGGCCGCGCTCTTTCTGGGGGCGCTGATGTTGCGCTGGAGACCCGAGGCGCGGCGGTTAGTTGCAACGGGGCGACCATTTTTTTCCTGTCCTCCGCGTTTAGGTGCTGGACTGGGGTTATGCTCGAACGCTACATGCTGAGGTGCACCGAGTAGCGGAGTAAAACGATTGACTGTAGGTAAATCTCGGTCATCTGTGCTACCGCTTGATGCCGATTTTTTTGCAAATCTTTTAGGCTGGGCCCAATTAAGGTCGTTGCCTTGCGGCTCCGGGCTCTCCGGGCGGACATCGGGGTGGGTCCTTTTCAGTGATAGATTAGGAATTATGGTGGACAGTCTAGGTTGTCCGTAATCCTTCCTGGCTTGCTTGAACATTTTAAGTAGCGATGCATTTGAGATATTTTTCCCGGAGGGGATATTAGACTCAACAGAACGAGACAAAAATCTTGAAAACTCCCTCCTGTCTGTTGAGGCGGGTTGCGTGTCGTTAGCGATGCGGCCATTTTCCCCGGATGGTGTAAATGGGTTGTCGTCCTCCAGATCCATCTGAGTAGAACCGGAGGATAATTCATTCGTGCCTGGGTCGGTCATCGCCGAGAGGCGTGCCGAAAAGATTACTGGGCTTTCACCAGAGGAAATTGCAACAGAGATATATGCGAGCGAAAATCGTTATATGAAAGGTTAGGTAAAGCACGAGCAGGGCGGCGCGTGGCACGTGCGATCACTTCGGCTGCTCGAGCGCTACTGTCGGGAATCGATCCCGGGTCTCCGGCGTGGGAGTCTAACACCTAGCCCACTGGACCAAGCTAGCTTGTGTATTTGACAGTGTATCTCTACCTGAACTATGACTGCCGTGTGCAATTATTTAACAACAATTAATTATTAGCTACTCTAACCCGTGTTAGGTTAGCTTCAAAATTTTTAATTGTTTAAACAATTAATTTCAAAAAAAAAAATTTATAATTAATTGTACACGAAAATTTATTAATATCTACCCCTTGTTCCGAAAATTTATTAATAATAATTTTGCACTACTGTATTTTTGCTAACCTTTTCGCAAAAAAGAGTTTTTTTTTTCAATTATAATTTTCTACCTTTCTCGTTTTTTAAAAATCGCCTGTGAAAGGATGAGCTAAAAAAAAAAATCATCAATTTATTATCGCTTGTGGACGCCGGCTTCATGAGATTCGCTATCTCACTTATTTAAACAATAGCTCGATAGCTATATGCCAGACACGTCTTTATGCGCGCAACAAAAATTTTCAATAAAAATCGTAGCCTGCAATATTTTCACCTATGCTAATAGCTCACTGTCTCCCTACAATAAATACTATCCCAATCTAAAATATCAGCCTCTTCGCTTTACCCTTGCAGTGACCTTGCAATCACCTGACTTCGGAATGCAAATAATGTCAACAATCAGAGAGAGAGAAACGAAAAATCAGCGAGAACAATGAAATTTTAGCGATCTGTCTCTTCCTCGTCTTCCGAGATCGTTTGACCTTCGAGGGAGTTTACCCGAAGTGCGAGTTTATCGCAATCTTCCTTGATGTAATTCACGTTGCTGTGAATTTTCTTTAGCATGTGAACCGTTTTATCATAATTGACCTCAATTACTCGCTCGGTCTCTCTCGAATCTTCATCTACGAAATTTTGTAAATCCACGAGGTTTTGCTCGGAATCGCGTAGTCTATCTTCAAATAATTTGTTTTCTATCTTTAATTTTGAAATTTCGCTCTCTAAGGAATTCAACCTTGATAGCAACTCCGCGACTTCGTGTTGTTTTTCGTCCACCGAATTTTTTTCTAGAACAATTTGCTCACGAGCACATAATTTTCTTATTATCGCGCCCGTGATTTTATTCCACACGAATAATATAAACATTTAATTATTCAATCAATTTACAGATCAAAAACCGAGGGTACCACCGTTAATTCATCAACGGAATGAAAATTTATTTATAATGCCCGAGAAAAGAAAAAAAAATTCTTTTTCACGATTCCTGTGGAGATTTCTAGGTTATTCATCAATTAATGATTTTATTATTTCCCGCGGGTCCCACCGAGGGTACCATGGAAGGCTCCTGGTTTTCTTTATTTTCAGCCGGAGTCTTTCGTGCGAATTTGTGTATCGTAAGTGGACACAAAATTCGACTTCGCTCTCTCAATAGTTTGTTGTATATGTAAGAAAAATTTAATCATAGAAAATTAACAGAACTGATTTTTATAATTCTTTATAATTTATCTTTAGACGTTAATGATGATTTCAAAAAAAAAAAGTGAAAAGCTAGAAAAAATTATGTCTTACTGTTATTCGTGTTATGATAAATGTAGGTGTCAAAAATATATAGGATATTTATTGGAAAGTATCGGGTGTAGTCATAGAAAAAACTGGTTTTCTTTAATAATAATATTTATCACTTCAATACTATTCCTAATTGCATTTTTATTCGGCCATCCTATGCCTTAAATGAGTAATATAAAATTTTATTTCAACAAATTATACTTGACTAATAAGAACAGTGAGCTATTCGGATTTCCCTAGTTATTAATTAATTTTTTTTTTATAATGATCACGGGGTTCTCCCGAAAGAAAAGAAAAAAAAAATGCGATCTAATAATTCAGGCCAGTAGCGAAATATCTATTTATGTGATAACAGATTTAAGTATAGGTAATGCACACAAAAAAATGAGTTTAACTATTTTAAACGAGAGAGGAAAACTTTTTGGTTTTTCGTCACTTTCTCGTTTAACAAAAAAAACTAAAAGGGCGCTGGGTAACAGGAGGTTCACGAGGAACCGCACGCTTTCGCTGTCCCTTAAACAAATGTCATTTAAGTCGCTAGTTGCGTGTTTTTCCTAATTTTCCCAACTCGGACTTGGCTGCATTAAGTTCCGCGAGGAACTCGCTCGTTCGCTGACGTGGGAAAATAGCCACCGCTAATTGAGACTAATGCGTTAGTCCTTTGAGCAATAATAAAAAACTTGTATTTATTTTCTTTTATTTTCACCGATAATAAGGGTACTCACGGGTATTAACCGGGGCGGCAACACTAGGAGATAGCACCAGGAAAACTATGATCCAAAGTAGAAAAAAAACGCGGCGTTTTTTTTTTTTTTTTTTTTTTTTTTTTCTCTTAAGAGAAAAGACGCGAGCTTATTCGACACAGCGCGAAGACAAAACTCTCGGAGCAAAAAAAATTTTAAACAAAAGAAGATTCAACTATGATTTTAGAAATTTGGATTTTTAGGAGCACTGTAATAAAAGTGAGCTCCTGCGCCCCGGGGAGGTCAATTTATAGTCAGGGCAAAACTGGCCCCTTGACCAATCAATCATCGACAATTGCTTTGTCTTTAGGGTGACATGGGAGAGTGGGGATGATCTACCTGTGGGGCAGATCATCTCTCTCCCACTTCGCGCGCACGGTAGCCGCTTAGCCCTGCAACGCGCCTAGATTTGGGATGCGGGGAGAGGGTACTTGCATCCAGCCGCTACCTTGACCGCGTGGTGGTGGTAGCGCGATGCTACTCTCGCCTCGCCTCCTGGGTTTCGATAACCCTTGCACCGATTATATTGCGATCTGTGCGGCGCACGGCGTTTAGCATACGCTCGGGCGTCGCACAGATACACCGCGAAAATTCAAAAATTAAAATTTAAGGCTGGAGCTCTCTGCGATTCCAGTATATTGATTATACTGGAACCTTGCAGGTGGTTAGTTAATTTGTTTAAAAAAAAAAACTTGGACGTCCAACGTTATGGGGTAGTAGCGCTTGGCGGTTTATTAATTTATTTATTTGAAAAACTCGAACGCACAGCGTTATGGGGTTTTAGTGCTTGGTGGTTAGTTAATTTATTTTAAAGAAAAACTAGGACGTCCAACGTTATGGGGTTGTAGCGCTTGGCGGTTTATAAATTTATTTATTTGAAAAACTCGGACGCCCAGTGTTATGGGGTTGTAGGGCATAGCAGTTTGTTAATTTATTTATTGAATTATGTAATAAAAAAATACTCGCACGCTGAGCGTAATGGGATTGTAGGGCCCGGCAATTTGTTAATTTATTTATTAATTTTTTTTTTTTAGAAAACTCGGACGTCCAGCGTTATAGGGTTTTAGTCCTTGGCAGTAAGTTAATCAATTAAAAAAAATAACTCGGATATCCAACGTTAAGGGGCTGAAGCGCTTGGCGGTTTATCAATGTATTTAATTGAAAAACTCGGACGCCCAGTGTTATGGGGTTGTAGCGCATGGCAGTTTATTAGATTATTTACTAGTAAAACTTGGATGCCCAGTGTTATGGGGTTGTATTGTTTGGTGGTTCATTAGTACATTTATTTATTTATTTTAAAAAACTCGGACGCCCAGCTTTAAGGGGTTTTAGTGCTTGGTGGTTAGTTAATTTATTTAAAAAAAAAAAACCCAGACGTCCAGCGTTATGAAGTTGTAGCGGTTAGCGGTTTATTAATTTATTTATTTAATTATGTAATAAAAAAACTCGGACGCAGAGCGTAATGGGATTGTAGGGCATGGATGTTTGTTAATTTATTTATTAATTTTTTTTTTTAGAAAACTAGGACGTCCAACGTTATGGGGCTGT
Organism: Encarsia formosa; assembly: GCA_038277355.1. Classification (NCBI taxonomy): domain Eukaryota; kingdom Metazoa; phylum Arthropoda; class Insecta; order Hymenoptera; family Aphelinidae; genus Encarsia; species Encarsia formosa. The sequence goes on from CM076187.1 coordinate 42,216,387, forward strand.
AGCGGTTGGCGGTTTATCAATTTATTTATTAGTAAAACTTGGATGCCCAGCGTTATGGGGTTTTAGTGCTTGGCGTTTTGTTAATTTATTTATGAGTTCATTTATTTAAAAAACTTGGATGCCTAGCGTTATGTGGTTGTAAAGCTTGGCAGTTTGATAATTTATATATTAATTTATTTATTAGAAAAACTCGGACGCCCAGTGTTATGGGGTTGATATGCCCTGCGGTTCGTTAGTTTTTTTATTAATTTATTTATTAGAAAAACTCGGACGTCCCGCGTTATGGGGTTTTATTGCTTGATGGTTAGTTAATTTATATAAAAAAAAAAAAAAAAAAAAAATTCGTACTTCCAGCGTTATGGGGTTTTATTGCCTTGCGGATAGTTAATTTATTTAAAATAAAAGCACGGACGTCCAGCGTTATGGGGTTGCAGCGCTTGGCGATTTATTAATTTATTTATAAGAAAAATTCGGAAGCCCAGTGTAGGGGGTTGTATTGTTCAGTGGTTCATTGATATATTTGTTCATGTATTTAAAAAAAATTGGACGCCCAGCGTTATGGGGTCGTAGTGCTTGGCGTTTTGTTAATTTATTTATGAGTTCATTTATTTAAAAAACTTGGATGCCTAGCGTTATGTGGTTGTACAGCTTGGCAGTTTGTTAATTTTTTTTTTAATTTATTTACTAGAAAAACTTGAACGCCCAGCGTTATGGGGTTGTTGTGCTTGGCGTTCTGTTAATTTATTTATTAGTTTATTTATTAAAAAAACTCGGATGCCTAGCATAATGTGGTTGTAGAGCTTGGTAGTTTATTAATTTATTTATTAAATTATGTAATAAAAAAAACTTGGACGCCGAGCGTAATGGAGTTGAAGCGCTTGGCGGTCCATTAATTTATTTATTTTAAAAAACTCGGATGCCCAGCGTTATTATGTTGTCGAGCTTTGTTTGTTTGTTTATTTAATTTTTGATTGTTCATAAAAAACTTTAACGCCTGCGTTATTGATTTGTTTTTTTTATGGTCTATTCATTTATTTATTTAAAAATAAAAAAAAATAAATAAAAAATAAAAAAAAACGAAAACACGAATGACCAGCGTTGTTGGGTTGTCTTGCTTGGGGTTTATTTATTCATTTAATTATTGATTATTTTAATCTCAATAACCAGGGTTTTTGGGTTGTTAAGTTTAGGGGATTATTTATTCACTTATTTATTCATTTATTTATTTATTGAACCCAGCCGCCCAAGGTTTTGTGTGTTTTTTGTTTGCCTGATCTTCGCCAGAAGATTTTTAAATTTCTCGGTACCCCCTGGGCCGGGATCGGACACACTGGTCACGGAGTCTATACATTCAAGATACCAAGAAGAGGGGGGGCATTTTAAGTACAGTTACTTTATTTTTGAATAAACATTTTCTTTTATTTCAATGAAAATGGATTACTAATTGCTTGATTAGAAACGTAATTTGTGGATCTTTATGAAGAATCATAATGAATCTGTTCATTTATGGTAAGGAAAATTTATTACCAAAATAAAAGAATGCCCCTGAAAAAATTATTTTTTTTCATTCATTTATCCTCCACAAGGTTATTAAAAAATTAAAATTTTTAAAAATAAGTGTACCGATGCATTTATTAATAACAATTTTAATAGTAAGAAAATGTCCTTAAAAACACCTTAAGAGCGTATGAATATGATTTGTTAAAAAAAAAAAAAGCACAAAGATTTGAACCTGTGACGGCAAAATAGAGACCGGTGACTCTAGCCACCAAACCACACATTATCGTTAGAGATGATGAATTAGAACTAATATTTATGTTGTGCCCCTTCGAGGCTTGATTATAAAATTTCATTTATTTAACTATAATAAACTTAAACTAATATTTTTACATGTTTATTTGTTTATTTATTTATTTATGAATATTTAAAAATTTTTTAGTTTACATTTTCATGAAAAAAAAAAATTAAACCTTCCTTTTTTTTTTAATTTTTTCTTTTTAATATCGTCAATTTATTACTAGCTAAAAATTATAATTATAATTAAGAGCTAAAAACTAAGTATGTTTTTAACATGTATATTTAAATACTTTAAATGCTTTTTAAGATCTAACGACTGCTAACGCGAAATGAGTAGTTTTGGGTCCCATCCGCTAGGTGGCTTACCGTTAGAACTGAGCTCTCAGCAAAGTAACAAGCCGTGGATATATAACCCACCAAATTTTGTTACTCCGGCCGAGCGACTGAAAGTCGTTTCAATAATTTTTGAATGATTTGACTAGTCTGAGAGCTGTTCTTACCAATTTTGGTCGAATTATTTACAAAAAAAATTAAAAACATAAAATTTTTCTACCTCAAATTCATAGGTATTTTTAATTAAATTACTCAAACTTGAGGTTCTCGCTTAAACATTTTAAATTCAAATCGGTAATTTGGAACCTTGTCAACACTCTGTAGCAACTTTGAAGGAACGTTTTACCATAAGGTTCTAGAAACGTTGCCAGAACAATTTGTGGTCACCTTTTGAAAAAATATGGTTGACAAACTTCGTTGCCATAACGTTGATTGAAGGTTTTCTTTGAAACTAATAACGGAGATCTACACGATTGTCACAACGTTTCTCAAACCGTTCAGCAATCTTTAAACGAAAGGTTGCAATGGTTTCTGTGCAACGTTGCCAGAACGTTCTGAAAACTTTTTGTGCTATCTGGGATCTGATGCCCAAAATGGCCACTCTCTGGTTTTTCCAACTCTCAATAAAAGAAAATTAACCCAAGTTTTCTTGATAATCCTCTACCACCTAGCTGTAATAAAACAAAAAAAAATGTCTACAAACTAAAAAAAAAAAACTGCTGGGAAAAAGAAAACTTTGAAAAAGTCTACAAATTAAAAAAACTTAGAACAAAGAAAATCACTCTCTCAAAAAAAAACACAACCTTCTACTTCGGCTACTGAGAACAGAGCGACGCTTCCCCGCGTCTCTCTGACTCAACTTCCTTCCCTACCATCCCTTCCCAATACTCTCAACCAATCAACACTAATCTATTTCATCAAGTTTCATTCACACTTTAGGAACAGCAATGTGTCCACCAATCACATACATTCACGCCATAATATCCAATCACACTCACGTCTACAAAGTTCCGGTGGCGATCGCCACGCCACCTATACTACGCGCGAACATTCAAAAGAAAAGAAAAAAAAATAACGCACACGAGACACTCACAGCTCTAACTCTGTATCTCACATACTCTCTCTCTCGTTCTTTCTTACACGCACGCATTGTCCACGCCACGTGCAAACTACAAAAAAAAATAAAGCTACACTCACGCCCGCGTCTACTGTGTTGAGTGTGCGCGCACGCGCCTGCCGACGCAGTTGCGTCGTCTGCCGACACGCGCCGCGCACCTCCTCCGTCGTCGGAAACTCCCGGACGGAGAACCGGGACCTGTGTGCTGTGTGTGTATGTGTACGCGCGCGCCCTAGGCCGGGATAGCCTTCCCGGATGGTGGTTATGTGTGTGTGTGTGTGTGTGTGTGTCGTGGGCCCGCGCTGCTGTGGCAGCATTCAGCCGACGCCGGCCGTCGCCACGTGGTCGGCCTCAGCTGCCTGTTAACGCGGCATGGTTATCACCTGGGAAAAGTAAACAAATAACTTATTTATTTCACTGTTTCCCAGGTGACTTGACACTGCCAGGTAAGAAAAATAATTTACGAGGGATTCACTCCCTCGCAACTTTTATTCAATATTTATTGTAAAAAATTCATAAAACATAGAAAAAATACAAAAAATGCCCCTTTTTACTCAATGAATATAGCCAGGTAAGATAGTCGAATCGGCCCCCATGGAAAACCAATACAAAAGATATATCATTCAAAAGGGCATAAAAAAAGAAAATTTTCGGCGAAAACCACAGCTTCCTATTCCCTCTCTAGGGACCCTAGGGTCTAAAATAGTGATTTTTTGACTTTAACCTTTAGAGTACCGGGTTTTCCGTATACTGCAAATGGAAAATAAGTAATTTTTTAAAGTTAAAATTTTTGAAAATAATTTCTGGGAAGTATTGTTTGAACGACCTGGTTACCACTTATAGGTCCGTTATTTTTTTGTATTTTCGAGTATAAAAGTTCTCAGTCCCAAAAGTCTTCAAATTGTTTCATTTTGTATCTTTTTTTTTTTTTTTCTCTCGAATACGCTTGTTTTGAATGACCTGGGGGTCTAGCTCCTCGGAAATGAGCTCTGAGTACCCGACATCGGAAAATTATGCGTCTAAGTCGAAGTTATCACCCTGATTATAAAAAAAAAAACTGATCAAATAAATTTCTAGAAAAATCAGTCTTTTTCCCTGAAGATGACCCCCGGGTATACTCGTCATCGGCGACCTGATTATGGAGGCTCTAAATAACCTTAGCTTATTAAATTATGATTGAATTTGACGTATTATGCTTATTTTTTGCCTTGTCAATTTGTTTTAAGTAATTAAAATCATACTTTATGATTTCAAAAAATACTCAATATGGTGCGTGACGTTACGGGCCGGAGTTTCCGTATACGGAAACAACCCATGGTCGACATCTTGCCGATGGTTAATATACTATATAAGATACTTTTTAAATACATTTTTTTATGGTTATTTTCTGCTTGAAATCCCGGTACTCTAAAGGTTAATTCATATCTCAGAACCTATAGAGCCAGAGACATGCGGTTTGCGGCAAAATTTTCTTTAAAAAAAATTAATCAACAATTAAGTAAAAATTGTTGATTAATCGATCAGAAAAATGCCTTTCACTCTTTTTAAAATTCAAAAAAAAATAGAGCAGCTAATTTTTGTTAAAATACGTCCTATATTTATTTTTTCGGCGAGGCGTTTGTCTTAGATTTTTTGTTTAATCGAAGCCCCCAAAATTGACTCTTAAAATTAAAGGGGGGGGGGGGGGGGCGGGCTTATACGCCGAGTACACAGTCTTATAAAATTTTGAGCTGAGTCTAAAATCAAATAAAAACAATAATTATTAGTAAATGTTTAAATGTTTCATTTAGAAACTTTTTTGTAAGTAATTTTGTACATAATTTCTATTATACATAACATTTCATTTAGAGTTACCTTCTTTCCACGCAATTAATACAAATTCCGAAACGTATTGTTCTAATTCGGGCCATTCAGCAGTATCAGTTCTGAGTGCACACTTACGTTTAGGAATTTCTTTTATAATAGTTTTGCTGTCTACCCACCTACGTACGTTTTTCCTGTCAACGTCAAATTTTCGTGCAGCTTGATGGTTGCTTGTCTCTTTAGCATACTTTATAACTTTTAATTTAAAAGCAGCGTCGTACTTTAACCTAGTAGTCATAATTACGTAAATTTTTGTAAAATGAATATAATACAATTAAATACAAATCACTAAGATTTAGAATTTAATACCACGATCAGAACGAGACAGACTTCAAATGCTAACTGTAGCAAGTTGAGTTTCTTCACGGAAGCGGTAATTAAGTAATTAAGTCTCTCTTATGTTTACAAATTTGAGGGGGGGGGGGGCTTATACGCCGAGTATACAAAAATTCAGAATTCTCGATAACGAAATCATGCGGGGGGTGGGGCTATATGCCAGTGGGGCTTATACGTCGGACCATACGGTAATATAATTTTTGGCTCCAAATTTAAACCATTTTGGTACCATTTTTTTAACCTTGAATTTGCGATTAAAAAAATCTAAGACAAACGCTTTGCCAAAAAAATAAATATAGGGCGTATTTTAACAAAAATTAGCTGCTCCATTTTTTTTAAGAATTTTAAAAAGAGTGGAAGGCATTTTTCCGACCGAATAACCAACAATTTTTACTTACTTGATGATTAATTTTTTTAAGAGGCGGATATATGACTCGAGCGGGTTTGTCGGTAACTCCAATCTGCAGTTTCGCCATAAAAAAAAGACTAGATACGCCTCTCGGGTGGCGCTTTCGGCTTTTGGAGCGCAGCGCCACCGTTCAGGCACTCACCAAAGCAATTCCTAATTTGAAATCGAAATTTCTATTTTTTTTTTTTATCATAATTGATAATCAAAATTTAATTATTTTTAAATTGTGAAATTTTTAATCATCTATCTATAAATGAGAGATATCGCCATTTTGGTGAGATTTTCAATGTAAGATCTTATTCGTGAGCTGATTGGTGTAGAAGTTTTTAAAATATTCGAAAAGTGCCTTTTGAGGGTACAATCATTGTTTTTTTTTCCTATGCGCGCTTGCAGCGCGCTGAGTGGTACTAGTTTTTAATTAAGTGTAATGTATTTTTTCTATTTGTGCAAACAATTTAATTTTCATTGTTTTTTTACTATTTAATTGATTCGTTGTTTGATTATTATTTTTTTAATGATATATCATTGTAGAATAATTTATTTTTCTTTTGGCTAGAGCAAAAATTTATTGTTCATTTCGATTTTATTTCATTTTACAAAATTATTTTTCATCTCATTTTTTAGTTTTTTAAAATTATCAATAGTTTATTTTTCGTATTTGAGTAATTAATTATTGTTAATTACCCATTTTATCGTCTAAACTTTTGTTGCCACCTGGGCAGAAAAAAGTTTGTCTATTGAAACTTTCTCACTTGTAATTATTTATTTTTTGTTTCTGTTTCAAATAATATTTTAATGTTTGTATTTTTCATTTTTCAAATAGTTTCATTTTCATTATTTATTTTTTTTTTCACGATTTTATCATTTACTATTGATTAATTTTTTTCTCTTTTTCAATTACAACATTGTAATATAATTTATTTTTTCTTCGGCCAGTACAAAGTTATGCTCTTTCTAGAATTGATTTCAGTTTGCAAAATCTTTCTTCATCTCATTTTTGAATTTTTTAAAATCATCAATATTTTATTTTCCATATACTGTCACAGGGCTCGAATTAAGGAATTTAATTCCTCGGAGGATCGTGATTGAACACGAGAACCCGCGGCGATCGTCGTCCGCACTCCTCCGGCCTGATGACAAAATGCACTTTCTGTGCACACGACAATCCGTCGATTTTTCTTCAATACCTGAAAAGAGGGGGGAAGACGCGTACGCGAACTAATGTTTTTATTACGCGGCGCGGCTGCTCTCCTTCGTCGGTAGTGGCGTGAGTTTACGTGGACCGATCGCAGGAACACGGGTTAATTAAATTAATGATAAAATGTAAATTTTAATAATTTTAATTAACAATAAAAATAAATGAATCAAAAATTTACATAATATTCCAAATTAATTCTATCTGATTGTTTACAAACAATCCAACCCGAATGACTCGAAATCTTAAGTCGACGAAAATTGATTCTACAAAAATAAAGTTCGTCGTCTGTGTTGTGGTCGCTATCAACACACCGACACACACACACACTCGCGCACGCCTGCTTGCTGCAGCGCGCCAAAAGAACAAAGGCTTGGACTAACTCCGATACAAAAATCGAAGTACTTCCTGTACTTCGCACACACTCTGACTCTAACTATCACACGAACAAATACTCAAAGATTAACCGCTACGCGGACTTACTTTTCTAGCAGGTGCACCTTCGCTTGATTAAACAATAATAATAATTACTATTAGCCCGAATGGCTTCACACAAGACGACAATGCCTTCCAAGGCCGCACGCTGACTTCCCGTGAGAGGTTTTCCTTCCCCGCTCCGATCCAATGGCAACTGGATCACAGGAAAATCTATACAACTTCTCACTGATAACTTTATCTAACACAACCTCAATAAAGTTATCTAACAACACAAAAAAGTAAATAAGTACATTCGCTCTCTGACACACGTGTGATCGCGCCAAGCACCGAGATTAGAGTAATGCTGATCGGTAGATCTCGTCATCACCTGACTTACCGATCCGCATCTGCGTTCCATAACAGTTAGCGCCGAATTCGAATTTAATCGACGCGGTAGCTGTTACAGTCCCCTCCCAGAGGTGACGTATCCGGGATTCGTTACCTCGACAATCCCAAGAACGCAGCTTATTTAAGTAGGGATTACATCAATTCCCATATCGTCACAGGGCCCAGATTAAAACAATCCCCATAACACCCGATCGCACGCTACCTGACACTTGCGAGTGTCAGGATTTTCGGACGCATCCCTCGGTGTTTGAATTTCCTCTTCCGACGGTTCTTGCTCCAGTCTTGCGATCCAAGTTTCCAGCCAGATATTGTAATTACCGACTGTCTGGTTAATCAAGTCGTTGGGCTTACAATCGCCAAGCCCGTCATCCACGACTCCTAACCTTAAAAATTTTCTAGGTTTTTCTTGACTTAAAACCTCATTCAATCTCCAGCCGTCTAGCTCTCTGACCAGATAGCTTATGGCTGCATCAGTCAGATTCTTCCTCAGCAAACACTTGTCAGCCTGACCGATTAACCTTGACTTCGTTAATTCGGTCATAACCACAGCTGTATCTTTAAATTTCTTAATAACCCACAATTGAATTTTCCAGATACCTGCTGCCATCTTATGTTTACTAGCTTGCTCAGTATTTATCTGACCAACTGGACAAGCTTGGGTGCCATCTCCGAGTGATGGCTCGGCCGCAACTTTGGCGGAGTAGAATTTATGACTTTCTACTCCGCCGGTTGTTCGTTTTCCGGCCGTTCAGGACAACTAAACCTTATATGTCCTCTTTTCCCGCATTCCCAGCACTTAACTGGAGAACCTTTGCCAGGACTTCCCTTACTTCCATCACTCTTACTCGATCCTGGAGATGAGCTTCTAGCCTCTTCGTCATCCGTCGACTTACGTCTTGCTTTGGTCCTTCTGGCCTTGTATGAACCTTGGTGCCTTGGATCCGTAGGCTTTCCAAACGACATACAATTAGTCTCGAGTTTGTTAAGCACAGTCTCGAGACGGCTAATAACCGAAGTCTCGGCAGACCTGCCTTCCACAGCCGTTGCGGCTATATTAACTTTCGGTATTCTATTAGCTTTATCATCTCTATAGCCAGATTAGGCCATACTGACGTAGACGGTGATGGAGGTGGCTTATACACCAATTCCATATTGGTAATTCTTTCGATCTCGACCGCTTGGCTCAATAAGCCTTAAATTGACTTAACCCCTTCACGCCTGATCTGCCTGCGTAATCGAGGTAACATGTTCGTTAACATGAAGTCAATTTGTTCTCTCTCAGTCGGTATCGGTCTAATTTTTAGCAAATAAGACTGCAAGCATGTCAAGTAGGTCCGCACTGGCTCGTTTTCACCTTGAGTTCGTGTCGTTGCTTCCATCCTTGCGGTCTGCTGGTAGTCTCCCACTCCGTACCACTCGCGGGCTTCTTGGCAAAAAGCCTCCCATGACTGGATCGTCTCCCGCACGTTGCGGAACCATGTGGCTGCTACACCGGTCAACATCATTGGTAATGCATCCAATAATTGAGAACCGGTCAAACCAGCGAGTTTATTGTATTCCTCTATCTGCAATAAAAACTGCTCAATACTAGATTCACTATCGCCACTGAATCTAATATTCCACCTTCGAACAATTATGCCGACGTCGACCGGCTTCATCGGGTTGCCTTGAGCCTGGATTGATTCCTGAGTGGCTAAATCAGCCGTCTGCTCATGGCTTCTCAACTGATCGAGTTCGGCTTGCAAGGCCTTAATTTGTTGTTCCAGTTTTTGTACCTTGTCCAGTCTCGCGACTATAGGGCTGGAACTATCTCTCGCGTCTCGCACAGATGTCTCACCGAAGTTGACTCTAGCATGCGGTAATTGACCGTCAGTCGACATACTGCAGTCATTTCGCGAGTTTTGCATCTCCGGCCTTATTGTCGAGGAGACCGGGCCTCCCGGCCCCCGGATCCGATTTGGCTGGCGGTACTTATCAGCCTCCACAGCTGCCAACCTGGCTCGGGTGTCCTCACTCGTCTCTCTCAACGCCTTAAGTTCTTCCGCTACCGACCTCACGGCTTGTAGCACTTCGGCGTTAATATCTTCGACCTGGTCCGGTTGTGCATGACCCGCCAGATTTCCACCTTCCTGATTGCGGTCATGCACCTGGATATTCGAGTATTCCTCCCGGATTCTCGAAGCTGCCTCTCGGACCATTTCCTCGTCCATGAGGACAGCCAAGGGGTGTGCGCCACTTGTGGTATAATTTGGGTCGATTATTGTCGACCCAGATTTCTCCCACACTGTCGTTGCTATGAAAGTGGCTCTTAGACTTTCGCGCTTGATTTTGACTTCGCCCTCATCCTCGGACTCGGTTGCGAGAAAGTCTTCTGCTGAATAATTTCCTAACAACCATTTCAGCAACCTACCACTTTTTTCCATCAACGTACCTCCAGGCTTGAGCTCAAGCTCCTCTAAAGCCTCAGAAACGACATCTGCCCCTTCGGTCGCGATCCATGAAAAGATTAAATCTTCCCTCGCAAGCTCTTGCGTCATGGCTGCGTCCTGCATAACCTGGTTTACAAATAAAACGGTGACCTAACCCACGTGACAGTTTCTACACTCTCTAATTTATTAGTATTTTACAAATAACAAATTACAATTATATTTCTGAGTTATGTTAAAAAAATTAAAATAAAAAAACAACTTGATCCACCGATCTCAACTAACAATCCGAATTGACCAAAAGGCCCACCAACCACGCTTGGTTTTGGCAAAAACTCCCGATTGGCTAAAAAAAACGAATTACCCGTTGAAGCCACAGGGATCAAAAAAATAAAAAAAATCAACTGTTTCAACCCGTGTCAAAACCCGATTTTTCACTCAGAAATATAAAATGCAGTTGTTAACGAACGTTAGTCGATAACAACCTGCATGCAAAATAATATTTCACAATACTTATGCAATAAATTGATATTATTTAGCGCTCTACTCTCGCTACTGTCACGTATAGGTTCTGCGTGGTAGAGTACTTGCTTTCAAAAAAACAAACCAAAATCAAAAAAACACAGCTCGAAATATCCGCGTCGGAGTTAAATCAACAGGCCATGCCTTAACACGGTTTAATTAAATAACTCCGACGTGAATTCAACTTCGAGTTGTTCGAATTCCCAAAAAAAAACTAATAAATAAAATAATTAATGGTCTCAATAAAAATCTAGCAAGCACTCGTACTCTACCACGCAATTTACAGGAAAAATAAAACAAAATCCCACTTGCTACGCTATAAACTATAGCAGAAGCAAGCTCTTCGCCTTTGTTTACACTTCCCAAAATCCTATCTGCCGACCGGCCTTGAACCCCCCGCCGGACAGCGCTCACCCGCGATCACTCACACAAACAGACTTCCGTCTCGATCAACTACCTACACGTTGTTGGGCGCCAATTGTCACAGGGCTCGAATTAAGGAATTTAATTCCTCGGAGGATCGTGATTGAACACGAGAACCCGCGGCGATCGTCGTCCGCACTCCTCCGGCCTGATGACAAAATGCACTTTCTGTGCACACGACAATCCGTCGATTTTTCTTCAATACCTGAAAAGAGGGGGGAAGACGCGTACGCGAACTAATGTTTTTATTACGCGGCGCGGCTGCTCTCCTTCGTCGGTAGTGGCGTGAGTTTACGTGGACCGATCGCAGGAACACGGGTTAATTAAATTAATGATAAAATGTAAATTTTAATAATTTTAATTAACAATAAAAATAAATGAATCAAAAATTTACATAATATTCCAAATTAATTCTATCTGATTGTTTACAAACAATCCAACCCGAATGACTCGAAATCTTAAGTCGACGAAAATTGATTCTACAAAAATAAAGTTCGTCGTCTGTGTTGTGGTCGCTATCAACACACCGACACACACACACACTCGCGCACGCCTGCTTGCTGCAGCGCGCCAAAAGAACAAAGGCTTGGACTAACTCCGATACAAAAATCGAAGTACTTCCTGTACTTCGCACACACTCTGACTCTAACTATCACACGAACAAATACTCAAAGATTAACCGCTACGCGGAATTACTTTTCTAGCAGGTGCACCTTCGCTTGATTAAACAATAATAATAATTACTATTAGCCCGAATGGCTTCACACAAGACGACAATGCCTTCCAAGGCCGCACGCTGACTTCCCGTGAGAGGTTTGCCTTCCCCGCTCCGATCCAATGGCAACTGGGTCACAGGAAAATCTATACAACTTCTCACTGATAACTTTATCTAACACAACCTCAATAAAGTTATCTAACAACACAAAAAAGTAAATAAGTACATTCGCTCTCTGACACACGTGTGATCGCGCCAAGCGCCGAGATTAGAGTAATGCTGATCGGTAGATCTCGTCATCACCTGACTTACCGATCCGCATCTGCGTTCCATAACAGTTAGCGCCGAATTCGAATTTAATCGACGCGGTAGCTGTTACAATACCTGAGTAATTAATTATTGTTAATAAATCATGATTTTTACCATTCATATCTGAGGAGCAAAAAGTTTATCAATCCAAACTTTTTATTGCTACCTATAAGCAGAAAACAGTTTCTTGATTCAAACTTTAATTAATTTTTTTTTTTTTTGCATCTGTTTCAAATATTATATCAATGTTTATTTTTTGCAGATAGTTTTCATTTCTTTATTTATTTTTTTATATTTTAGCATTCACTTTAATTGATTACTTTTTTTTTTACTACATTATTGTAATATAATTTATTTTTTATTGGCCAGTACAATAAGTTATTTTTTTTCATGATTTGATTTCATTTTACAATTCTTTAACTTGTTATTTATTCTTTGGATTAAATTTTTAAAAACTATATATTGATATCTTGTTTTTTATATTGGAGTGATTATTTATTTTCAAAAACTGATTTATTTAATCATTGATGTCTAAAGACGAAAAAGTTTATCGCTTCAAACTTTTTAATTTTAATTTATTTATTTTGTTTATCATAATGGTATTTTAGAAATTGAATTATCTAAAAATAATAATTAGTTGTCGATGACATAGGTTGATTTTGAGTAGGAATTCCAAACAAGAACCATACATTTTGAAAAAGGCTAAAAAATATTAAAAACTTGCCTCACTAACTTTCTAGCTCTTGACTCTCATTACTCGCAGAGCTATAATTCAGTCCATTTACCTAAGCTCCACTTAGAGTTATAAAAATTGTCCAATCAACCTATGCCTGTGACAATTTTCAACTAATTTTGTGTAGGAGTTCTAATCAAATTATGATTTTATACTGTTGGAAAAGTACATGATAAACCTTACCACTGAATGTACTTAGAGCCCTGGCATTTGAAAAATGACTCAAATCATAAAAACTGGTCTTACTCGCTTTGAAGCTTTTAACTATATCATACTTCTAGGGAATTAATTAAATAGATCTTGAAATAGTTGTATGTTGGAGCAGTTTTGAGCGAAGTTTTAAGGACGTTGCCTCGTCGCGGAAGTAGTGGGGGAAGCCGCCCATAGGTTAGGCACGGGAACAGCTGACATTCGCCTCGAGTCTACCCGGTCGATTAACAAAATTATTTTATTTTCAACTCGTTGGTACTCGAGACATAATTAATAAAACTTTCTGAAATTTTTACATAGTATTACTGAAGACTTCTAGTTTTTAACAGTGTGAATCAAAAGTCTAGAAAACTTTCTTAAAAATAAGGAAAAATCAGCAAACTTTTGACTGATTTTTTAATAACAAAACAATGCCGAAATTGTTTAAAAATCCATAAGAAGTTTTCCAAAAACATAGCAATTTGTTCTTTGAGGCTCTAGGAATGACATATCCAAATTTCAAGATGATTGCCAACCTGGTTCGAAAACTACAGCAAAATGAAAACAGCATGGTTTTCCCATAAGAGCCTATGTTAAATCACCCGATTTGGAGCGATTTTAGCCCAACTTTGAATTAAAAATAATCAACAACTGTGTAGTAAATCCTCTTGAAATTTTGACAAGTTATTCCTTAAGCCTAAACTTAAAGATTGCAATAATTTTCAAACGATTCTTATGGATTTTATTTCACGAGGCAACGTCCTTAATGATACTCGCGCGAGAGTGGCAAAGTCGCTACTCACGTCACCGTAAGTGGGGGGAGCCTGCCGCGGCGCCTTTTTACGCTGTGTGCGACTTCACTTCACGCGCGCGTCTCCTCTACGGTGTCTCATGGGTAGAATTTACTTTTGGTAGTTTGTCTGAAAGAAAGAAAGAATTCTAGATTCGCGACAGCTCTCGTCCCTTTTTGTAAATATTGATAGGAATACAAATAAACAGTTAAACAGTGTTACTCGACAAAGAAAGTGTACTCATGTTATTTCATTCCTTTTTCCTTCCCGGCCAATTCTAGTCCAAGATTGTACAAATTCATTTAGCTCTAAGTAAAGCTAATGTAAATGAAACTAAAACAGCTATGCAAGTATGTGAGAGTCAAAAGCTTTAAAGCAAGTAAGACAAGCTTTCAATAGTTTTCACTTAGTTTCAAATTATAAATAAATATACACATTCTTCTAGTATAATACATTGATTGAATTTGTTATTCCATTTTTTTTGAATGCTTGTGGTGTTACCACATATAATAATTACAATATGTTAAGACCACATGGTCTGTATGATTTAATAGAATTAGAAATAAAATTGAAAGTAAGAGCTCTAAGCCAATACACTTGTTGTAATAAAGTATGTCATTGACACAATTCTTATGGATTTACTTATGTGGTAGTGAAACCGTACTTTGATATCGCTTTGGTAGGAACTTCTACACACAATCAACCTATGCTTGTGTTAATTTTCAACTACATTTCAATTTTATTGTTGGACAAGTGCTTACATGGTAAAGTCGCATGTTTATTGGCTTAGAAAAATGAATAAAAATTATTAAAAATTTGTTTTACTCTTAAATCTCATATGCTCACAAAATTGTAATTAGATTCATTTACATGAGCTCCACTTGGGGTTAAAAATATTTATGAAACTTTTCAAGATCTATACAATTTTGCCTTTGTAAACATTTAATAGTCAATAGTATAGAATTTTCAAAGCGAGTAAAACTACTTTTTGATAATTTTTATTCATTTTTGAGATGTAAGAGTTCTAAGCCAATGCACTTATAGTAATAAACTGTATGAGTCATATTGATTGAGTCCTCATATTACAGGCACAATCAATCTATGCCTGCAATAGTTAAATGATTTTGTGTAGGAGTTCTAATCATACTTCAGTTTCACTATAAAATAATTACATCTATAAAAATTGTCCTAATCATTAAGCGCATTGACACATCTTGGATAGTTAGATATCTAACAAATATCGTTTTGGCTACTCTATTCTTTTATTTATAATTTAGTTTTAATTCGAATACTTTACAACAATAAATAGCTTGGCATTCTTGGCAATGCCAGGTTTCATTAAATACAAAGCATTTAAAGAAAAAAAAAATTTTATTCAATAACTTAACAAATTTGGTACTTCCTGTATGTACTCTTTATTTTTATAATTACCCAGCTGAAAATCCATATGGAAATCCATGCAGGACCCCATACGGAAATCCATATCAGAATCCATATGGAATTCCGTATGAAAAATTGAAACAGATTTCCATATGGATTTTCAAAGCAAAGAATTTATTTTTTTAAATAATTTTTTTTTTCCCAAATGTTTTTTATTATTTAATAATAATTAAAAAAAAATTGGTTAGCATAATTATTTTTATGCCTTTTTCCAAAATAATATTTGTACATATCTTTTCTCTCTATCCAAATTTTTTTTTTTTTTAATTCAATTCTTTATATTTTGATTTTATTCTCATCGGTAAAAATTAATATTTTAAAAACTTCATATTTTATTTTGATTATTGATAGTTATCGATACTTATATAATTTAATTTTGGAAGTCACGCGTTTTTCATTGTTTTTGTTTCGTTATCTCAAAAGTTAATACCGCTTGCTATATTTTTCTTTGTTCTTCACGATTCCTAACATCTTGCTCTATCAGATCATCATGGATTTAAAATTTTTTAGTTGAGTTTTAATATTAACATTAAAAGAAAAAATTATAAAAACTTGTCATTAAAAATATATAAAATTTTAAGATAATAGCAAACTAGTGGTAACATGTTTTTCTCTTACTCGAAAAATTTTAGGTACACGGATATTTGGTTCAGTTCGCCATAAATTGAAAAATAAATTCTTTATTGTTGAACTTATTGTTTATAACTGTTACCTTGTTGTTTACTGTTTTAAAAATAATAAAGTTGTTGTTATTTAAAAAAAAAAAAATTACTGAGCGTTAACAGCACGTGCGTACGCATGTGAGTACGCATCATATATTTTCACTAGGGCCATGCAATGAGTTGAAACTTCCGAGCTAAATATCTCAAAAATTAGTGTGTAGGGGACACAAAAAACTAGCTCTGTGCAAAATTAGAAAAATTTTGTAAGAAACACGAAAACTATAGGGAGCCACCTTAAGGCTTCATTTTTTAATCTTTTGATACCTTAAAAAAAATAATTAATCAAATTTAAAAAATCACAATCAATTATACTGTTCGGTTACATTGAATTATGCAACCATCAATAATCAAAATAAAATATGAAGATTGTATAATATTAATTTTTAGAATATTAATAAAATCAAATGAAAAGAATTGAAATAAAAAAAAAAAAAAAAAAATTTGGATCAAGAGAAAAAATATATACAAATATTATTTTGGAAAAAAGCATAAAAATAATTATGCTAAAAAATACTATTTAAATACAAAATTTTTTTTATTTTGGTAATATTTTGTTTATACTGTTACCTCCACTCAAAAAAATGATAATATTGGATTTTGATATTAACTGAAATATTTGATTTTGATATTTTCACTATAAAACTTATTATATTTTATAGTACTACTGGTCACTCTAACCTCAAAATCAAATCTATGATGCGTGTTTTCGGTTACTCGTACTATAAAATAGTATATAGCACTGGTGCAGCACGTCACCAGGGCGGTTTTAAGGACCCGAGTGCGTAGCGAAGCGGAGCTGGTGACGATGCTGCACCCGTACTATAATCTACTATTTTTGTACAACAGTTAACTCCCCCCCCCCTCAAAATGAAAAAAAAAAAAATGAAAAAAAAAAACAGCACTGAAATTAGTACGGAAATCAGTAAGGAAATCAGTACGGATATCGGTCTCAATTATCAGTTCTGGAGTCCAGTACGGATTCCAGTATGGATCTTAGTGCTGATTTCTGTACTGATTTCCGTACTGATTTTTTCAGCTGGGAGAGAACAAGCAGACGCTGCTTGACTTTACTCGCGCAGAGTGCAGACTCGGGCCTCGTATATATGTATATATTTATATAAACATGCCAGCCAGCTGATGCTGTTCAAAAAAATGTAATTTTTTATTTTGCTTTATACCACTAACTGTTACATATACGTCTTGAAAATAATCAAATTGATTTCTTAAATGTATTTTTTTATTATTTTCATAACAAATATTTTTTTTATTCAATAATATTGCACCCGACTATTTTGAATCATGACTTAGCCCATCTACAATTATGAAAATCCAATGACATAAGAATACTGTTTTATCACCACGCACCTACGATCGTAGTTTTCTAATTATATCTGAACTACTAAGTAAAAATGAATTTCTTTGTCTCTACATATCTCTTGATAAGAGTATCAATGGCACTTGCTACATTTTAGTCTTGAATAATCTTTTAATTATTTATCCATGACGAAATAAAATAGTAGTAGCGTAACTTGTTGTCTGCTACGAACAGTCACTCACATATAAGTACATTTTTTTTCGATTTTAACTATTCAGCCCAACAAGCGCCATTACAAATTTAATTTTTGGGCACCGCGTCAAATTTCGTGTAATTCGGTAATATGTTGCTAAAATTTCATTGAAAAATATTCAATGGTTTTCGAGTTCTTGAGAGTTGAACGAAAAATTCATAAATCCAAAGAAAATCAAGTTTTATATTTAACTCGCAAGAACTCGAAAACCATTGAATATTTTTTAATGAAATTTTAGCAACATATTCTTGAACTCTTTCCGTTGCTAATGAAACGGTCCAGATATTTTCAAAGTGTTTTAATACCAAGTAATTAACTATGAAAAATCGAAAATTAACAGTTTTTAACCTCAAACTTTGGATTAAAAAAGTAGGTACAAAAATTAAGAGTTGAAAAAACTTCAAGCGAGGAAGTTTTCCATTAAGTTTCAAAGAATTTTTTACTAAAGTTACATTGCAATATCGTATTAGATAAAAAATGCCAGCAATTTTTTAAGAGACCGCGTCGGGCTCAAATCAGCTGCATCGCCAGCTCGTTTTGAGTTGAACGGGTGCACTGGATTTTATTTTTTAGCATAATTATTTTTATGCTTTTTTCCAAAATAATATTTGTATATATTTTTTCTATTTAACCAAATTTTTTTTTTTTTTTATTTCAATTCTTTTCATTTGATTTTATTAATATTCTAAAAATTAATATTATACAATCTTCATATTTTATTTTGATTATTGATGGTTGCATAATTCAATGTAACCGAACAGTATAATTGATTGTGATTTTTTAAATTTGATTAATTATTTTTTTTAAGGTATCAAAAGATTAAAAAATGAAGCCTTAAGGTGGCTCCCTATAGTTTTCGTGTTTCTTACAAAATTTTTCTAATTTTGCACAGAGCTAGTTTTTTGTGTCCCCTACACACTAATTTTTGAGATATTTAGCTCGGAAGTTTCAACTCATTGCATGGCCCTAGTGAAAATATATGATGCGTACTCACATGCGTACGCACGTGCTGTTAACGCTCAGTAATTTTTTTTTTTTTAAATAACAACAACTTTATTATTTTTAAAACAGTAAACAACAAGGTAACAGTTATAAACAATAAGTTCAACAATAAAGAATTTATTTTTCAATTTATGGCGAACTGAACCAAATATCCGTGTACCTAAAATTTTTCGAGTAAGAGAAAAACATGTTACCACTAGTTTGCTATTATCTTAAAATTTTATATATTTTTAATGACAAGTTTTTATAATTTTTTCTTTTAATGTTAATATTAAAACTCAACTAAAAAATTTTAAATCCATGATGATCTGATAGAGCAAGATGTTAGGAATCGTGAAGAACAAAGAAAAATATAGCAAGCGGTATTAACTTTTGAGATAACGAAACAAAAACAATGAAAAACGCGTGACTTCCAAAATTAAATTATATAAGTATCGATAACTATCAATAATCAAAATAAAATATGAAGTTTTTAAAATATTAATTTTTACCGATGAGAATAAAATCAAAATATAAAGAATTGAATTAAAAAAAAAAAAAAATTTGGATAGAGAGAAAAGATATGTACAAATATTATTTTGGAAAAAGGCATAAAAATAATTATGCTAACCAATTTTTTTTTAATTATTATTAAATAATAAAAAACATTTGGGAAAAAAAAAATTATTTAAAAAAATAAATTCTTTGCTTTGAAAATCCATATGGAAATCTGTTTCAATTTTTCATACGGAATTCCATATGGATTCTGATATGGATTTCCGTATGGGGTCCTGCATGGATTTCCATATGGATTTTCAGCTGGGTAATTATAAAAATAAAGAGTACATACAGGAAGTACCAAATTTGTTAAGTTATTGAATAAAATTTTTTTTTTCTTTAAATGCTTTGTATTTAATGAAACCTGGCATTGCCAAGAATGCCAAGCTATTTATTGTTGTAAAGTATTCGAATTAAAACTAAATTATAAATAAAAGAATAGAGTAGCCAAAACGATATTTGTTAGATATCTAACTATCCAAGATGTGTCAATGCGCTTAATGATTAGGACAATTTTTATAGATGTAATTATTTTATAGTGAAACTGAAGTATGATTAGAACTCCTACACAAAATCATTTAACTATTGCAGGCATAGATTGATTGTGCCTGTAATATGAGGACTCAATCAATATGACTCATACAGTTTATTACTATAAGTGCATTGGCTTAGAACTCTTACATCTCAAAAATGAATAAAAATTATCAAAAAGTAGTTTTACTCGCTTTGAAAATTCTATACTATTGACTATTAAATGTTTACAAAGGCAAAATTGTATAGATCTTGAAAAGTTTCATAAATATTTTTAACCCCAAGTGGAGCTCATGTAAATGAATCTAATTACAATTTTGTGAGCATATGAGATTTAAGAGTAAAACAAATTTTTAATAATTTTTATTCATTTTTCTAAGCCAATAAACATGCGACTTTACCATGTAAGCACTTGTCCAACAATAAAATTGAAATGTAGTTGAAAATTAACACAAGCATAGGTTGATTGTGTGTAGAAGTTCCTACCAAAGCGATATCAAAGTACGGTTTCACTACCACATAAGTAAATCCATAAGAATTGTGTCAATGACATACTTTATTACAACAAGTGTATTGGCTTAGAGCTCTTACTTTCAATTTTATTTCTAATTCTATTAAATCATACAGACCATGTGGTCTTAACATATTGTAATTATTATATGTGGTAACACCACAAGCATTCAAAAAAAATGGAATAACAAATTCAATCAATGTATTATACTAGAAGAATGTGTATATTTATTTATAATTTGAAACTAAGTGAAAACTATTGAAAGCTTGTCTTACTTGCTTTCAAGCTTTTGACTCTCACATACTTGCATAGCTGTTTTAGTTTCATTTACATTAGCTTTACTTAGAGCTAAATGAATTTGTACAATCTTGGACTAGAATTGGCCGGGAAGGAAAAAGGAATGAAATAACATGAGTACACTTTTTTTGTCGAGTAACACTGTTTAACTGTTTATTTGTATTCCTATCAATATTTACAAAAAGGGACGAGAGCTGTCGCGAATCTAGAATTCTTTCTTTCTTTCAGACAAACTACCAAAAGTAAATTCTACCCACGAGACACCGTAGAGGAGACGCTCGCGTGAAGTGAAGTCGCACACAGCGTAAAAAGGCGCCGCGGCAGGCTCCCCCCACTTACGGTGACGCGAGTAGCGACTTTGCCACTCTCATGCGAGTATCATTCAGGCTTCGCTCAAAACTGCTCCAACACTCCCTTCTTTGGGGTGAAGCCTTTTCTGTTAATCTGTTTAATCTGTCTTCTGTTTGTACAAGATTCTATGCTAAACACAACGAGTGATAAATGGTGGGGAATAGCCCCAGAAGACTCTACTTAAAAAAATATATAAAATAAAAGCTCTCTAAAATTACATCTAGTCAAATATAATTAGGTTTCGCACAGTATCTTCCTCCGGAGGTTCAGGAGAATTTGGTCCGCGTTTTGGCCTACGCAAAGGGACGTATTTGAACTCGTCATTTGCTTCCTCGGGTTCCGAGTCCATCCGGTTTGACTCCTCCCTTTGTTTTGGAAGACCCATTTTCTCGCGATACAGCTCCCTGAAGCAAAAAAAAATTTGTTAAATGATTTTTACCTTGCACATTCTGTTTAATTTTGTCTGATTTTATCTGTTTATAATTTTAATTTAAAATAAACCCAGTTTAAAAATTTTTCCAGTATGATTTTGATGGGTTTTAAAATCGAGTGGTTTGGTAAACATGTCTGCAGGATTTTCTCTGGTCGATAGCCATCTCACTTTAGCGACTCCTTGCTTGACGTTCTGTTTGATGTAGTCTCCATGTAGATTAGACAACTAAGGACGATCACCATATTCTTCTCTGAAGCGAAGATTAGCATATATATTGGGCACAGGATCATCGAAGTCACAGAGCTTATGACATCCTTCCTTCTGAGTGTTCTTTCCTGCGGCCGAGTTGTCGCACCAGACAGTAAAAGGAAAGTAACACTTTCCAGTTATGTCTCTTATGGCTTTGTCCAGGGAAATCAAATGACGGCATGCTTCGCTCATCGCACAGTATTCGGCTTTCGTAGTCGATCTGCTGACGTAGTTCTGTTTGTAACTTTTCCAAGCTATTGTATCCCCGTGCAAGTTGATCATAAACCCGGCGGTCGATGTCGAATCTGTCCAATCGTTGTGACTTGTGTCGGTCACAGCTTCTAGGGTTTCTGTTTGTCCTGTGTATGTCAAACCATACTGACTTGTTCCTCGCAGGTATTCAAAGATTCTGTTTACATCCTCCCAATCTTTCACTGTAGGAGCGACCTGTCTTCTAGCCAATACGTTGACTGAGTAGGCTATATCTGGACGAGTACCACCCGCCAGATACAAAAGGGAGCCAATAGCCCCCCTGTAAGGAACTCCGGCTTCAACTGGTTGTTTCTGTTTGTTTAGATCTCCATCTTCGTTGTTTGGTAAATTTTTCCGCTTTTGCACTTGCCGTGTTTCCATCGGGGTCCTCTTGGGGTGACAATTTTTCATACCAAAACGTTCTAAGATTTTCTCCGTGTATTCTGTTTGGTCTACCTTGACTGTTTTCTTGTCTCTGTCTCTGTTTATTCTCAAGCCCAGAAAATGTCCAGGCTCTCCAAGGTCCTTCATCTCGAATGTATGTCAGAGGCTCGCTTATATTTCTTCCAGTCTCTGTTTGCTGTTTGAAGCCACAAACATGTCATCGACATACACAAGGATAACATCGACCTCTCCCTTGTGTCTCCTGGTATATAGGCAAGGCTCACTCACCGTGTTTTTGAGTCCAAGCTTCTGAATCTTCAAGGTGAGTTTCTCATGCCACCGCTTGGAGCTAACTTGCAAGCCGTAGATTGCCTTTCTCAGCTTGCACACTTTGCCATTCTTGATTTTCATGAAAACTTCCAAACCATCTGGAATTTCCATGAACTTTTCTTCTTCAAGCTCGCCGTGTAGGAATGCTGTCTTAACGTCCATCTGGCAAAGTTTTAAGTCGTACTTGTTTACCACCGACAAAAAGGCCCTGATGAGAGGAAGTCTAGAAACCGAGGCATATATCTCATAGAGCTCGTACTGTGTGTCATCCTTGAAACCTCTCACGACTAGCCTGGCTTTATAGGTAGGTTCACCTCTGTTTGAAATTTTTCTTTTAAAAATCCATCTTGAATCGATGACTTTGGGTGCGTCTTGTTCCTTGAGGGGTCGATTCACTATGTCCCAGACATTGTTGCGTTCCATCGACTCTAATTCCTGTTTTATGGCCTCTTGCCATTGTTTCGCATCTGTGGAGGCCATTGCCTTTTTGTAGGTTGTCGGGACTCTGTTTACTTCAGCCAAGAAAGCACACTTAAGTTGGTATTCGTTCGGGAGTCGATTCGGTTGTTTCTGCTCCTTGAATTCAAAGAACACTTCCAGTTCGTCTGCTTCAACGGCTACAAACTTGGCAAAGGTGTTGTCTCTCACCAAAGCTGTTTTCTCACCCGTCTTAGCCAGCTCTTTGTAGTCTAAACGACTGTTTGCAGCTCGGCCTGGTTGGATGCGTTTGAATGGCACGTCTTCTGCTTGGGTTTTCGATAGATTTACTGATTGGATTTTTCTTTTCTTTACTGGTTGTTGTTCCAAAATATCTATCGGTGGCTGTGTAACTGGCTGTTTATTTGGCTCGTTCATTTCTGATTGGTGATTATTCTCTGAGAAGTCAATAAGTGGTTCATCTGTTTGGTCGAGTTTTCCTTCTTCCGTGTTTGCAGACACAAAGTTTTCGGACTTTGCAGTGTATTCGTCTCGATATACCACCTTCTCATTGAAATCAATGTTTCTTGAGTTGTAGAATTTTCCAGTTGGAGGATGCCATACCTGGTATCCGGTTTTTGTGTATCCTACCAAGATGGTCTCGATTGCTGTCACTGAAAATTTTCTTGGTAAATTTGGTTCGTACAGATAGGCCTTACACCCGAATCTTCTCAATCTGTTTAGGTGCAGTTTGACTCTGGGTGCAAATTTTCTGAGTGGAATTTCGAAATCGTTCGCTTTGTGTGGAGAACGGTTGTATACATGTGTGGCTGCTTCTGCTGCCAGTACCCACATTGATGGAGGTATCCCGGAGTCTTCCAACATGGAACGAATTCTGTACTCTAGAGTTCTGTTTAGTCTTTCAGCTGTTCCATTTAGCTGAGGCGTGTATGTAGGGGAGAAATCTCTATCTATCTTTTCTTCCTCCATGACCAGGTTGAATTTTCCACCTAAGTTCTCTTTGGCGTTGTCTGCTCGGATGTAACACACCTTTACATTTTCACCAATGAGGTTTCTTGCTTGACGCAAGAAGACCTCCAAACAGTCTCCAGCTTGACTTTTCTGTTTGATAGAGTATACCTTGGCATATCTCGAGAAATCGTCGGTGAACGTTATTAAATATCTGTTTGAACCTGGAAATGACACTGGTTGGATTGGTCCCATTATGTCGCTGTGTAGTCGTTCCATCGGACGTGCTGCCTTGACTCTACTTTCATCATGTGGTTTCTTGACCATCTTGGTCATTTTACAGATTCTGCAATCTAGTATTTCTTCACCAAATTTTACATCTTTCAGTTCTTACACCTGCTGTTTAATTTTTCGAAGGTATCCGATACTGAGGTGTCCTAACCGAAGGTGCCACTTCATGCCCTCGGACATTTTGCCAAGATAATTGTCCTTGTGACCACTTTTTTCGATGGCTTTCGATTCCGGTTGATCGGAGTTTAACTGATTGTTGTATTCATATATTTTTCTGTTTAGGTTGATTTCATTCAAATTGGAGTCTGTGAAGAAATCTACCTCTTTCTCTGTTTGGGAAGATTCATCTGAATTCTCCCTCCCAAGTCCAGATGGATGTTCGTGTGACATCCGTGGCACCGATAAGTTTTGTCTGGTGTAAATTAACTCCGGCTCAAATCAAATATTCCACCTTCGACCGCAAACTTGCTGGCATTTTCGAGTCATTGAAGCACTTTCATTACTTTCTCGAGGGCCGTGAGTTCAAAATTTTCACCGATCATAAACCACTCGTTCACGACCTGTGGCAAGACCCCGTTCACGCCCCAATGCGTCGTCAGCGTTAACTCTCATACATCTCTGAATTTTCCACTTCGATTCACTATCTTCCGGGCAAAGAAAATGTTGTTGCGGACGCTCTGTCCCGTGCACCCTCCTTCACATCCCCGGCAGTCTTCGATTGGAGCACCTCATCCATTGGTTCGATTCAACCACCAGCTATTCAGTCTTGGCGAAGATTGACGCATTCCGACTCCCGACTACCTTTTCGCTCGCTCAGTTGGCGGCCGAGCAGGTGTCCGACGCTCAGCTCCGGGAAATCGTGGCCGATCCAAATTACCCTCTCAGTTTGATTAAGCTAACGCTTGGTGAAAACCACACGCCTATTTTCTGCGACACCTTCGACCACACGATCCAACCTTACGTCCCGGCCCCCTTGCGGAGAGGCTTTTATGACTTGTTTCACTCGAATTGTCATCCTAGCGCCAAAGTGTCCGTCAAGCTCATCTGCCGGAGTTATGTCTGGCCGGACATGTCGCGCGACATTTCTCAATGGTGCAAGGTATGCATAGCCTGTCAACAGTTGAAGGTGACTTGACATAACAAATTTTTACCACAGGAATTTCCCGTGCCCGACGGGCGTTTCGATCACGTTCACATCGACCTGGTTGGACCCATGACCGAAAGCCACGGGAATCGTTACGCTTTGACTATGGTCGACCGCTACTCGCGATGGCCCGAGGCCGTTCCCATCCCTGATATGGCCCCGTGCGTTGCCAGGGCGTTCTTCGATACCTGGATTTCACGCTACGGAGCTCCTGAGATTTTAACGTGCAACCAGGGTTCGCAGTTCGAATCGCAACTCTTCACGGCTCTTTTGCACCTGATAGGCTGCCACCGAATCCGGACCACAGCCTTTCGGCCTCAGCCGAACGGCCTAGTCGAGCGTTTTCACCGGGACTTGAAGGCCGCGATAATGTGCTACGACATCAACCCCGAATGATCTCGCTTGCCGTCCTCAATCCTCCTCGGCTTACGCACCCGCGTTCGCCTGGATTTGGACGCAAGTCCAGCCGAGTTCGTCATCGGGACCGTCCTTCGTATTCCCGGCGAATTTTGTGTTCCCGGTGATCTCAAGCCAGATCGCAGATTTTTCTTGGAGGAGTTCCGCAATTATATGCGTGAAGTGAAACCCATTCCCTCCACTCGAAAGTATAGCCTAAAACCGTTCGTTTTTAAGGACATGGCTACGTGTACTCATGTACACATGCGGTCGAAACCCGTCAAAGGCTCCCTCGAAAGACCTTATCATGGCCCATACAAAATTATCTCTCGATTTTCCAGGTTCCATTTTTTGATAAACGTGGGCGGAACCCATAAGGTTGTGAATGTCGAGCGTCTAAAACCGGCTCATTTCGTCCCCGAGGATTTTGCCGTCCAGATTCTCGGACCAGTCCTTGAACCTCCGGCCGTCAGCCCTTCGAGTGATACCCACCGAGATTTCGGACAGGCCATGATGCCCGGACCAGCGGAAAGTTCGCCGAGCCTCGAGACACCAAATCCCACCGCTTCGGAGCTTTCTCCACCTCGCAGGCCTTCTCCGGCCGATTTCGGTTTTTCTCCGCTCGCCCCGGTTTTGCCAGAACCTCGTCCTCCCTCGCCGGAATCCCAGCATCCTACGGTACCTTCCCACCCGCATCGAGATCCGGTCAAGGCATCGGGTTGCGAGGGAAAGCCCAATCGCTCAGCTCAGCTACCCCCATGCACTCGCAATTCCGAATACCGCGCCCGGCACCTTATTCCAATCGGTCCTGCACCAGTATGCCCGACCAGCGAGAAAGCTTATCCCCGAAAGAGAGTGCACTTCGAGCACCCGTACGTGAAACCTCTCGACGCGATCTCGCGCGATTTGAAGAAAAAGCTCGCGCTTTTTCTTGTTTCGGGGGGGGGAGTACTGTAGGCTCCGCAATGCGAGACTACGTTGGTTACATTATATAAATTTAAAAATAGTGAAAATACATTTGAATTAAAAATTAATTGGTAATTACAATAAGTGTTTATTTATTGATTTGTTTTAGACTATATATCTGTGCGGGGAGTGGATAAAGGAAGTTAGAGTCATGCTCGCGGGGACAGTGGAAGGATGGATGAGATGGGTAGGTTGGTAGGTACGGTGGTTCGATTCTCTCGTAAAGAGCGTTAAAGCCAGTCTTGACGGTCGCGTTGCAGCAGTGTTGCGTGAAGCGAAGATTTGAAGGTCGCGTCGGAGAGGTAGATTAAATTGTGCCCACCCAGAGAATTGATAATTCGGCTGGCGTGCCCAGTGAAGGAGTTCTGCTGGGTGGTTGTACGAGCGCCAGGGACGACAAAATAGCTAGTGGTTGAACGTGCCGACCGGGACACAGGGGGAAGTCGTTCATACAGGTACGAAGGCTTATGCGTTTTTGCGACCCGGTGTGCCAGTGAGCCTATAAAATATTCACGGCGTCGACTGACGGAAAGCCACCCGAATGAGAGTCGGTATGGCGTCAAATTGGCAAATCATGGTATTGTGCCGTACACGTAGCGAACACATGCGTTCAGGAGTCGGTGGAGTTTAAGGTTTTGCTCCGCGGTGATGGTATGGTACACTGCATAGGCATAATCAAAATGTGGAAAAAT
Organism: Encarsia formosa; assembly: GCA_038277355.1. Lineage (NCBI taxonomy): Eukaryota > Metazoa > Arthropoda > Insecta > Hymenoptera > Aphelinidae > Encarsia > Encarsia formosa. The sequence continues at coordinate 42,243,852 of CM076187.1, forward strand.
CATTGATTCGACGAGTTCCTTTCGCAAAGGTCGAGTTAGGGCATGTTTGTAGAATCTGAGTCTGTGGAGGGATCCGTAGACATGGCTAGTGATACCATTTATGTGATCGCTCCAATTTAGTGTAGGTGTAGTTACGACTCCCAGGCTCTTTAATTTTTCAGCGAAGGGAATAGGTGTACCTGCGACTAAAATTGGTGGAGTTGGTTGTTCCCTGAGCTTTCTCAAGAAAGTACCGCTGTCAAAGAGTATCGCGACTGTTTTATTGCTGTTGAGCTTGAGCCCGTTCTCTTTAGCCCATTCGGCAACAGCACTAGCATCGCGAGATAATTTGCTGATTAGGGCGAAGATGCCTTCGATGGTAGGCTCTGCGTCAAGATATACATCAAGGTCATCGGCAAATATCTTATGTAACGCGTACAGCAGGGCGAGGGGCAGGTCTAAGATGAAGATTAAAAATAACAGTGGGCCAAGTACGCTGCCTTGGGGGACTCCAGTCGATAGGGGGAGCCAGCCCGATGTCTTACCATCTTCACCTTTTACAGCCTGTGTTCTGCCTTGTAAGTAGCTCGCGAACCAGCGGATGACTCTGTTAGAGCAGCCAATGCGGCGCAGTTTGTAAAGAAGTCGCGAGTCGGGTATGGAATCAAACGCTTTCGAGAAGTCAAAAGCTATTAGGCCCGTAACTTTCTTTTTATCAATAGACGAGCGTACATCTTCAAGTATACCTAAGAGAGCTGTTTGGGTGGAATGGTGGGGTGTGTAGCCAGCCTGGTGAGGGTCAAGAAGGTCATGTGTCTCGAGGTACAAAAAGAGTTGCTCATGTACTATCCTTTCGAGAGCTTTCGAGGGCGTAGGAAGTAGTGAGATCGGTCGTGTATTAGACGGTGTTTGGGGGGTAGGTACCTTCGAGCGAGGGACAACCAGAGCGCGCTTCCAGGTGTCAGGGAAGATGCCGACTTCGAGCGAATGATTAAAAAGTGTCGTAAGATGGGGTAGTAGGGTGGGCACGGATAGTCTGAGCATTTCCGCGGAGATGCCATCGATACCTATGCTGTTAGATCTGCATGCGATCAGGGCGTGGTGAACATCGTTTGTGGTAATGGTAGTGAACTCGAAGTCGGGATGATCCGGGGTAGGTGTGGCGTGGGCTGCGAGTACATCAATCTCACTAAGGGGTGGTGAGACGTTGCACACGGTGGCGAAGTGAGCATTAAGAGAGTCCGGTGAAAAGTATTTCAAAGGGGTGGTTGTCTTTTGAGGGCAGAGGCCAAATTTATTAAGTTCCCGCCATTTTTCGGTGACCGTGGGTGCGGTGGCGATGCGTGCGGCGAGGAAATTATTCTTGGCTGTGGCTAGGAGGTTAGTGACCTTGTTGCGTTTTTTGGTGTAAGCATTTACGTACGGAGTGGATTGGAAGCGACAAGCGTTACGATATAACCTCTGGCGCTCAGCTATGTGTAATCTGAGGTCAGCGGTAACCCAAGGTTTTTTGCGTGAAGAAGTAGTGAACGTTTTGGGAGGGGCAAGAGTATTGAAAGTTGAGATAATGGCATTGGCCATGGCATCCGTAAATTGGTTTATAGGGAGTGTGGGGGGCTTGTGGGCGGTAGAACAAGTGAGTGTGCATCAGCGAAAGCCGTATTGAGGGTAGGGAGCGTCGAGAGTGCGGGTGCGAGCTGTGGAGCAATGTCGCTTTGTTGAAGTTGTTTGAGGTTGCGTGAGGTAATGTGTTGAGGTATGGGTGGTGGAATGGTTAGCTTATAATCAATCTCAATAAAGTCATGGCCGTACGTGAAGGGATCTTCTGATTTTCGATAAGCGATAAGTTGGCTAGGGTCTTTGACAAGGAATAAATCGAGCCATGTGTGATGTGACGATCCGTCGCACCTTAGAGTATGATGAGTGGGGGGGGGGGGAGTCAACAAGGTGAAGCATTATGTTGGTGAAATGGTTACGGAAGTATTTCGAGTTGTCGTTTACTTTGAGCATGTCTATATTAAAGTTGCCGGTAACTATTACATGAGGATACAGGGGGATGAATTTTTCTAGGTTTTCCAAAAATTTTGTGGGTAGGTTTGTTTTGGGTGCGCGGTAAACTATTGCAAAAATGACGGCGAGGGTTGAAGAATTGACTCAGTAGATGATGTACGCGGGGACAGTATGATCAGCGGGGTTTGATTTATTAAGAACGGTTATGGTGAGGTCAGATCTGGCATAAAGGCATATGCCTCCACCTGACTTATTTTCGCGATCGTGCCTGTAAAGCTTCATACCGGGAAGGGGGAAGAGGTCGGACGTGATGGTTTTGTCTATGCGAGACTCGGTGATGGCCAGTAATTCGTATTTGTGATCTTTCCAGTGGGCCTCGAGTTTCGCGAAATGGGTACGTAGCCCATTTATATTAACGTGGCCGACACGAAGGTTACGGGCATGACCGGAGTGGGGAGCTGATGCACGTGGGTAGTCTCACTTTTCTGCGCGATTTGTTGGAGGGGGGTTGGGGCAAAGCCCGTCGAGGTCTGAAGGGAAGGTAATGGGTAGGAAAGGGCCATTCAGGGCGGGCCGCATGCAAACACCTGCATAATGCGCGACGGGTGGGGGATAATGTAGATAGCGGGCGCGTTGACGGGAAGCAGCATTTAATCTGTGAATCGGGCCAGGGAGAATGGGGTTCACGTAGATTCTAGTATCTCCACCTTTGCCAAAAAGTGTATTTGCCGTGGTCTCTTTTAAATTACGGCTAGAAGAGACAACGTCATCGCGAACGACGGTTGATGAAAATTTGACGGCTATAGTAGTGAGGTCTCTATTTTCAGAGTTCTGGGTTTTAGTCTCGAAGACGCGGGTTTTATATACATAGGGAATGGCTTCAGGGCAGTTCATTGCTTTCAGGACTGCTTTGGTGGCGTAGGTCCTGTTATCGTGGGTGTTGGTTAGCTCGCGCGGGATGCCGAAAATGCGAACCTCGCATGAGTCGCGTTGGGCTAAGTTGCTCTGCACTGTAGCTATCTTGTGGTTTAGGAAGTTCTGCTGCTGTTCAATTACGGTGAGGCGCGTTCCAAAAGTCTCGACAAGTTTTTCTACCGATTTAACGTCGTTCCTGGTAGCGCTTATTTCCGTGAACAGTTTTTGTGCCCATGAGGGTGCATCGCTGGGTAAACTATCGGCCATTTTAACAGAGGTGTCAGTGTGTTGCTGACAGAAAATTTTCTCACGCTGTTTGTCGAGATCGCTGGGAGGTGAAGAATTGGGTCGTTTATTGGTAATGGGAGGAGTCAGCAATTGCGCCTGGGTGACGGCAACCGGAGTGCTGGCAGACGTAGGTTCGTAAATGGTCTGATTGCTTGATGCCGAATTGTCTGAGGTAGGAGTGCCCGGGTTGGTCGAAGGTGGCGATGGTTCAGAGGCTTGACCCTCTGCGGTAAAATTCGCGGTGAAGCACTTTCGACAGTAGTACTGCGAGGAGTTGACTGTACCCGAGCGGGTTCCGCACTGGGTGTGGAAGTTACCGGCACAAGACGCGCACGTTTGATGGGGAGTGGATTCGCTGCCGCGTTTGACTTTGTTACATGTAACGCACGAGCGTCGAAGGCGGGGGGCATTACCGGTCATGCGTTAATTTAAACAGTACTCATTAGCAGTAATGGAATAGTGGGAAGATGCACAAGTTATATAGTCTACTAACAAACTCACTACAGACGGAGCACCAGCTGTCACACTGAAACGAAGGCGCAGTTGAAAAGTGGTTTAGCTCGAAAATGTGTCGACTGCTGCTGTGTGGCAAAAGAAGGCTCGGCGTGCTGCGGTGCTAGTTGCTGTGTGTAGACTGGTAGTCGTTGCGCGCAGGCGCACATCTATGGCAGACGACGTAGTGTGTTGGTGTAGGTGTAGTGGCTGGTGTACTGGGGTGTAGTGTGCGTGTGCAGGCGCGCAGGCGCGCTGTGGCTGGATGATGGATCTCCGCGTGGAGTCCTCCTAACCTCGAAAGTGCGGCTCAGATTTTTCCGAGACCTCTAGCTCAATAAAACAGGAGCTAGGGCGTGAACCTCAGGGTGCGCGAGAGCCAGAAGGTCTTCCGGAAAAATCTGCAACAGAAAAACGCTCGGAGCGGATGCGCGGCTATGAGTAACCTTGGTCTATGTGTGGAGCAAGCAACTGCGGATGTTTCGCTTACCAGAGAGAGAGAGAGAGAGAGTGAAATGCGTGAAGTGAAACCCGTTCCCTTCACTCGAAAGTATAGCCTAAAACCGTTCGTTTTTATGGACATGGCTACGTGTACTCATGTACACATGCGGTCGAAACCCGTCAAAGGCTCCCTCGAAAGACCTTATCATGGCCCATACAAAATTATCTCTCGATTGTCCAGGTTCCATTTTTTGATAAACGTGGGCGGAACCCATAAGGTTGTGAATGTCGAGCGTCTAAAACCGGCTCATTTCGTCCCCGAGGATTTTGCCGTCAAGATTCTTGGACCAGTCTTTGAACCTCCGGCCGTTAGCTCTTCGAGTGATACCCACCGAGATTTCGGACAGGCCATGATGCCCGGACCGGCGGAAAAGTCGCCAAGCCTCGAGACACCAGATCCCACCGCTTCGGAGCTTTCTCCACCTCGCAGGCCTTCTCCGGCCGATTTCGGTTTTTCTCCGCTCGCCCCGGTTTTGCCAGAACCTCGTCCTCCCTCGCCGGAATCCCAGCATCCTACGGTACCTTCCCACCCGCATCGAGATCCGGTCAAGGCATCGGGTTGCGAGGGAAAGCCCAATCGCTCAGCTCAGCTACCCCCATGCACTCGCAATTCCGAATACCGCGCCCGGCACCTTATTCCAATCGGTCCTGCACCAGTATGCCCGACCAGCGAGAAAGCTTATCCCCGAAAGAGAGTGCACTTCGAGCACCCGTACGTGAAACCTCTCGACGTGATCTCGCGCGATTTGAAGAAAAAGCTCGCGCTTTTTCTTGTTCCGGGGGGGGGGAGTACTGTAGGCTCCGCAATGCGAGACTACGTCGGTGTGAGTGAGAGAGCGAGTAATGGAGAGAGAGAGAGAGTGAACACGGCGCGCAGCTCGCTGCGTCAAGCAAGGCCTGCCAGCCCGCTAGTGATTGCCTAGCCTCCGTACGGCAGAGATCCCCGCCGAACGCTCCCTGAGCTACAGCCTTTGTACATAAAGCACAATAAATAAATCCAATAATTATTACACGTCTAGTGTTATTACTGATACATCCGACTTGCACCAGGAGATTAGGGACTCCTGCCAAATTAAGTATACCAACGTTAGTACCAACGGTATTAAAAGTATTTTTAATAAAGGACTACTGTAAACAGCGTAGCGTGCGTGCTGTTAAAAAAATAAGCTTGAACAGAGTTCTGAGCTATGAATTCGTAGTTCTCTGCAAAATCCATTGCAATTACTCCACCATCCTTTTCCAGATTTTTCTTACTCCAAGAATAATAGTCACTTTGCTTATTAGCAATAAAATGATGCTCCTTCAAATCTGTAGTTTCATTGATCAAACTTTCTAAAGTAGCATCCAAAGTTTGTGTAAATTCTTTCAATGATACTCTCTTTATTTTATCATTGTCATTTACATCTACTTTAGACCACTGCAAATATTTCACAGAGGTTGTCGTGACAATGTTCAGATCTAAACCATTGAAAACAAATTTTTCATAGATTCTTTATTAGGACAATTCGAACATTCGTTCAGCATGCACTCTGTACTTTCAACCGAACAAACTCCAGCTACTAATAAATCCTTGTGATTAACATCTGATCTAGCAGCTGACAATTTTAGTTTAAAATTTTGATGAATAGCGCACACGCAAATGTTATGTGTCCCTGGATCTCCAGCATAAAAACACAGTTCTGCTTTTAAACTCACAAAAAAAGCTAAGCAGGGTACTTTAGTTTCTTTAGTCTCTAGTTTCCAACGTTCATATAAATCTTTCAAATCCGTTAAAATAAGTCTTTTCTGTACTTTTTCTTTAGTTTTATCATCTTTTTTAACATTAATGCACTCCTTTACCCCACTGCATAGCATACTATTGGCATCATCCAGAAAAAATTCTTCAATCTTTTTTCTAACGTGAGCTAAAATTTTAAAATAGGTTTTTCTAATACGTTTACTCAGTATACCTGTAAAAATAAAAAGCTTTAAATTCTTTTATTCAGTACTTTTTCAAACCTGTTCTTATAAATTATTATTGTAAAGCTTCAATAGACTTTTAATCAAACAACTTGTATGAATGCAAGCCAATAACTATTATCCAATGCGTTAGTCAAATTTAAATGAGGAAAATGAATATCATTAGCATTTTCAAAGGCATCTGAAACCTTATTTACAACTGATTGAACTGTAGCAACACCGTTTTCAATCACAGTTTGATCATTCATTTTTTGTCGCTTGAAACTAGGTATTCCAAGTGTATCAAGCATGCAGTCTAGATTTCTTTTATGTTGACTTTCAGTTAAATATTCAGAGCCCGAAGTTCCACCCTTGCCTTCAGATGAAAGTAATCCTTGATCACTTTGTGACTCCGAGTTTTCATCTGGCACTTGAATTACTTCAACTTTATCATCTCTCTTGTGCTCACTAATAGCCAGTTTCAATTGATGAAAACATACACTACAGACTTGATCAATAACAGTGAGATCTAAAGCCATATTAGATCTCATAAAATCAAGAGATATTTTATCTAACTGATGTAAATTTTCAGATATTTTACTATGGTTACGTTTTTCAAAAGGATTCACACAGAAATTAATTTCATTATTGTAGACCTCAACTTCTTTTTTTAATTGAGTGTAACAATGGTTGCAAAGTTTTTGTGCCATAGGTACATTAATATTTAGATTTTTTTGTGCATTTTGTGATAGTTATAAGTCTACCCTGAAAAGTCTACTGTTAATAGTTTTATAATGTTTTTTGAACGGATTAAAGCATTGATTTTTGCATTTTGAAGATTCATAATAACTCAAATAAGCCTCATAATGATAGTCACAAATTGCACTATTTTCAATATTTTGAAGTGCATCCACTCTTGAAATGAGAATTTGTACTGCGTTAAAAGGCAGATTCTTTATTTTATGAAAAAAGTTGGAGACACTTTTCCATCTATTGGTGTGGCATTTATCAGTCACATAATTATTGAGACAACAGATATCTTGACTATACATTTTAAAGATAAATATTAACACTACTTTAGCTCATTGTTTTTCAACACACACGAAAATTACACAACTATTAAATAAGAACAGATAAATTTTTGATAGAAAAAAGAATATTATTTTTTATATCAGTTTTAGTTATTATTTATTTTGATAATTAAATATTTTTTAACAAAGGTGATCAAATGAAAGTTATAAATGCATTGAGGACAGAATTGTATAAAAAAAAAAAAAAAAAAACAAGACTAAGAAGCTTTAAAAAACTCTCTCTGAGGTTACAGCAACTTTGTTTACTACCTGATTACCTGAAGTTAGCTTTTAAAGCTAATCAGCATGAAGGTAATCGTTCGGCGCCAATTTTCAAAACTTCATGTAGGTTTTATTAGTACAGACAATTAGCGCGGATTTTTCTGTAAGTGTTGTCGCGAACGAACTTGCAGCTTGCACAGAGCAAATAGTTGTACGAGTAAGACAGAAGGCGTCACGGAGCTCTGCTCTGCGTCTCTCTCGCACTCGCGTAAAACATGGTGGCTAACCTAATATTTTAGTGTTTGATGATTTTTTTAACCAACTTACAAGATCTACGAAAAATTCATTCCGGTCGGAAAAAGTGTATTGAATATTTTACTATGACTCAAATTTTTTTTATTATATTCCAGTCTTTCTTTCAAGTTTAATTTTGAGATTGTGTATGAACAGTTATGATTTCTCCATAAGAGCACGTGTTAAATCGTGCTAAATTAAAATTAATCAGATCTTTTTTATTAGGGTCTATCAAGCTGTTAAAATTTAAGTACACTTCTAGCAATATTTTTACCAAGTTTCGTGCTATTTTGATCTTTTATTCGAGGACCACACCTACTACCATAAATCAAAGTTAGGCTAACATCCAATTTTAATCAACTACAATAACATTCATAGTTTTGTATTAGCAAAAACTTTTTTAGTTTTTTTTTTTTATTTAAAATTCGTTGATAAAATATCTTTAAAATAACAGTACGTCTCGTAAAAAAAAGTTGAGTCCAAACAAATTGGAATAGGAGAAGCTAATATAAAAATTTATCATTGAATCATTTAAAATTTTTTATAAAAACATAAAAATAAATAAATATTTTCTCAAATACTGAAGTCTTTTTCCAATAACGGAACCATAACTTCATTAATTGCCATGATAACCTATTAGTGCAACTGCTAATTGAGTCGAAAAGCTTGTTTTTTAAAGAAAATAACGTAAAATAGAATTGCTCCCCATGAAAAAAAAGACCCAATGTGTCAAAAAAAAACTGTTGGTTCTTGTTTGAGATACTTTGAAGTATTTCTCCATACAGTTAAAAAAAAAAAAATTGATCGGGGAATCAGTGCAAAACAGCCCTTAAAAATCGCAAAAAACGCGTTTTTTGAGTTTTTTAAAATTTTCAAACGGCTGTATCTTGGAAGTGGAAGGTCTCACAGAGTCCTGTAAGTTCGCAAAATTTTGGTCTTTTTATGAAGAATTCTTTGTAATTTTTAGATATACCAAAAATATTGACCTAAATGAAGCTACATTCAAGTGAAGATAGGACAAAAACGAGTAAAAATAACATTTGATCATGGTATTCTGTACATAGGAAAACAAGTTTAAAAGTTACTTATTATATTTTTTACTGAAAGTACTTGCCTCAAACAAAATTTTGACGCAAACCGCATATGGTTATCTTGTTTGAAACTAAAGTTATGATTTTTCAAAGAAAGCTTTAAAATACCACTAAAATAGGTCTTTTTTCGTATTTCAAAACGACGACGCACGCAGTAGAAACGTGATAGCGACTTCTAGTTTGCGGAAAAAGTCTTGTTTTGGATGGTACTTTAACGACAAAAAATTTCAGAAAGATCCATCGACCTCGTGTGGACGATTTTTTGAAAAAGTATAATTTTGACCCATATATAGTATCTAATATGGCCTATATTAGATATATACATATCTATAGTAGAAGGGTTGCTAGGCCATATCTAATATATACATATCTATATTTTAATTTTTTCTAAATTTTCAGTTTTATTTTATAATATATAAATTTAATTAGATACGTAATTTTTATATTGTCAAAATTTCAAATTTTAAATTAAAATTTTCAATCAAACAATAATTATGCTTCGCTTTCTAACAGGCGTCCAAGACACTTTTTTTTGTTTTAAGAACACCGTGACGAATCAATTGAATAATTCGTCAATTTTATCTTTCAAGAAAAAACGATTGTTTAAAACAATAGTACTCGAACCGCATGAAACTTGTCCGTCAGATATTATTTTATTTCAATACTTTCTACTGTTCACATTTAAAAATATTTCAACAGCATCAGAATATGAAATTTTAAAAATTGGGCGAAGTTCATGCGTTTAGATTGTTTTGTGTATTTATTTGTTTGTCTTCATTGTTCATCTGAAAATTGTATTTTAATTACGTAAATTTTCTCTTATTTTCATAACTTTTATTAATTGTTTTCATTCTTATATTAATCATAGCCAATTTTTAATTTAAAATTTCCAATTAGTTCAAATTTTATTTTATTATTCTTCTTTCTATAGCATTTTTCAATCATAAAAGTTTCTTTTTTAACTTTTCGCGTTAAAAAAAAAAGTAAAAAATTGGTTAGAAAAATTCAAACTTAGATTAACCGTAGAGTTTGATGTGTTGCACTATGTGGAGCCGAGCGCAGCACATAAAAACTTGAGATGGCCAGTAGAACTTCTGACTCACGTTCGGTGCCATACTTTTTTTAAGAGGGCATTTATTAGGGTGATTTGAGAAAAAAAGTGGATTCTCAGAATGCAACGCCTACATTTTCAAGTGGAAACAAGGGCTAGGAGTCATCAAATTTTTATGGGTTTTTTTAACCACACGCACTTGTCACCACACACACAAATTACTCGACGGCCTTATTTACTTTCCCATCTTCCGTGGAGCTGATATACTCAACGGCTTTGTAATACTTGCCCCAACGTTTTCTCAATCGAAGAGTACCCTAATACATGCTCCTATTGAAAAAAGATAGTTTCAAAAGGATCTAAGAGGTCATCCTGGACAATCTTGTCAATGTCTTAGGGGATGACTTAAGAGTCCTCTATGAATAAGAGCATAAAAATCTCATAGAACTTCTGCTTACTTGAGATAACTTGATCGGACTGCCTTTTATACGTGGACTGTCATCTGGTGGTGTTAGCAATGCAACAGAAGTAACAATTAATGCAAGAACAGCAATGATAACCAATAAGGCGATTAATATCCCTCGCCAATTTCTTTGATTAGGATTTGTTGATACCAATTCCTATAATTAAGAATTTCTTAAATATATAATTCTTTGATTATAAAATATAACTTTGTATTTTTTAAATATATAATTACAAGGAGATGGGAGGGGGATCAATCCGGCTTGCTACGCTCGCCAACTCAACACTTTACGATAATATGCATTACTTAGTTATGAATGAATTCTGATTTTCTAATTTAAAGAAATTATTTAAATTGTAAAAAAGAGAAAATTTTTCATTTTTAATTTGAAAAGTAGATTTTTTCACCGCATTTGTAGGGACTGCACTAGCAAATTAGTTTCTTTAGGTTGTCTAAGATTTTTTCATCGAAAAAAATTTATGAAAATTTGATAATAGGTATAGAAAACTAAAAAAAAAAAAAAAAGATAATAAAAATCATAAAAGGAATGAACTTCCCCAAGAATTTTTGTTCGTAACCAATAGTCAGGTGCTAGATTTGACATCTAGTTATACTAGGTCAATACCGGGCAATCGAATCGTTTTTTTCGAGAAAGTTTTTCTCGCTATCGATGTTTCGAAGGTAGATTTGGCTCCAGATAGTACCAGGATAACTAAGGGGCCCACTGAATCTACTTTCTCAGGAAGTTTTTCTCATAATCGTTACAGTTTGGTCAAAAGTGAAGTTGTTTGAGTCAAACCCTAATTAAAAATCGTTTAATCATCCGAAAAAAGAAAACTTTTAGGAACAGATGTGAATTTTTTTATTTTTAAAAAAACTTATTTATTATTTTTGAAAAGGATATAGCTGGTTAAGGTGAGGTAAGGTGCCCTCATGGCTAACCCTTATAATATTATATATATTGTTATGATCGGGTTCGAATTTGGAACGTTGTGAAGTCGCGCGCGTTGCTATGTAAGTATTGAAGGGCTGTTTTATTATTGTTACAAAGTGTTTTTGTTGTTGCTGTTACTCAGAGAGTTCGAATGTGAGTTGAGGTTCGGACGTGTGATTTTACTGAGTGAATAAAAGCTGAGTTTAAAGTGTTTTTTTTCTTAATATTGTGTTTTATTGAGATTGACCGATATTTGATTTATTTTTTTATTTTTGGTTCATAACCTTTTAGTAGTTGCGTCCGGGATCTGAAGGGATGCTCGGTCTTCTTCTATCGACTCAACTATGAAGGACGATTTGGTGTGGAAAATTCAAGAGTTGGAGTTGAAATTAGAAGCCGAAAGAAAACAACATCAGGCTGAGCTGCTTCAATAAGAAAATGAGTTACAAGAGAAAGAAATACTCTACACTCAATACAAAGCCAAAGTTAAGAACTCGAAACAAAGATGTCTGGGGAACGTAAGAGTTTTGAATCTGAAATTAAATAAAGAATGTTGGTCATGTAATCAGATAGGTCATTATAGGGCAAGCTGTCCTTATCAAGTGAATCAAACTGAATTTTTTCAGACGAGATGGGGTTAGTTTGACAAAGGTTCAAAATTCTCCATTAGAATCTCATTGCGAATATTCTATTGGAAGGATTCGTGGGAATTTGGATTGTTTTATGTATGATGGTTTTTTCAATTCGAAGAAATGCCGATTTAAGATTGAAACTGGTTCTAATGTTTCCATTTTAAGTTCAAAATTGGTAGGTTTAAATTTGGAAAAAATTCCATATGATGTATGTTTGGGATATCCTACTGGAGAGAATGTTCCTGTTCATTTTAAAACTAAAGTTAGTTTAACTTTAGGAAAATTTTCGTTACAGTTAGAAGTCTTAGTAGGGGATATGAAAGAGGATTGTATTTTGGGAACGGACTTTTTGTTTCAGGCTGGAGTTTTGAAGAATATACAAGCAGGTTTGGAGAAATTATTTGGTTTTATTTTTGATTTGGATAAAATTTGTGGTAGAGTTGTGGTTGAGAATGTTCCTAATCACCTTTTAGAGATGTGTAAAACAAATTCTACAAGTCTGAATGAAGTTCAGAAAAATGAATTTCTAGAATTTCTTTTGGATTTTCAAAATTCGTTTGATGATGAAAAGGTGATTGGTAATTGTGATGTTATTGAGCATGAGATTAATTTGATAGATCCACGTCCAATCAAGCAATCTATTTGACGGATTCCATTTCATCAGCAGGCAGAAGTGAGGAAAGCGATTGAAGAAATGAAAAGTCAGGGTGTAATTGAGGAATCTTTTTGTTCTTGGTGTTCTCCAGCTGTGATGAAGCGGAAGAAAGATGATTCAATTCGATTTTGTATTGATTATCGTCTTTTGAGCAATGTTTCGATTCAAGATAGTTATCCTCTTCCTCGTATAGATGAGATTTTGATAAATTTGTATGGTGTTGAGGGGTTGTGTAAGATTGATTTGAAGAGTGGTTATTGGCAGGTGAAAATTAGGTGCAGTGATAAAGATAAGACTGCATTTTCGATTGGGGAATGACTTTGGCAGTTTACCGTCATGCCTTTCTGATTGTTTAATGCCCCGGTTACTTTTCAAAGGTTGATGGTAAAAATTTTGAGAGGTTTGATAGGTTGAATTTGTTTATTTTACATGAATGATGTAATAGAGCTGCAGGTTTGAAACTGAATAGAAAGAAATATACTTTCTTTGGAAAGAAATGAAATTTCTTGGTCATTTTATTTCAAATCAAGGAATTTCTACTGATCCAGAAAAGAATTAAAAGATAGTGGATTGGCCGATTCCAAGAAGTAAGAAACAGGTTAAAAGTTTTGTGACGTATGGTCCTTACTAACATCATTTTATAAAGGATTTTTCTGTGATTGCAAGACCACCTTATAATTTGACTGGGAAGTATTCTAAATTCTTATGGGTGGATGAATGTGATCGAGCTTTTAAGGAACTTCCTTCGTCTTCGCCGATTTCAGGTTTTCCAACTAGAGAGGATGGATTTCTTTTAGATGCTTATGCTTCAAATCATAAAATTGGGGCTGCATTTTCACAAATTCAGAATGGGGTTGAAAGGGTCATTGCGTATTTTAGTAAAGTTTTAGATATGGCTCAGATGAATTATTCTGTTACGCGTAGAGAACTTCTTGCTGTGGTGGAGTTGATGAGTCATTTTGTACTTTCCACTATTTCTACTTAGGTTACTACTGATTTACTTTTTCTTGTTTTTACATCTGTTTGTACTTTTATGCTTACTCTGTTGCTACCTTTTTTTCTACTTAGTATCTAACCCTGAACCTGTCATCTTCCCTACTATCGTGTGCGATCCTGTGCCAACCCTTGTACCTATCCACTTGGCTACTCTTGAATATACCCATGTACCTACCTTATTGCCTAACCTTGAGTCTACCACTGTGCCAAACTCCTGTACCTACCCTCATGCATACCGACGTACACACACTTGTTCCTAACCTTGGTTCTACATCTATATTCACACTTGCAGTTACTCCTGCACCTACTATCGTGCCTACCCTTATTCATAGTTTTGTTTCTACCTATGTAACTTTCTAGCTACCCCTGTAATGATACTTGTGCCTACCATTGTTCCTATCCTTGTTGTTGACCTAGTACATACACCTTTATTTACTTAGGGTTGTACGCATGCACCTACTCTTGATTCTACATCATGGTGCGCCTTACACGGTTTCAATTCGAATTCCAACAGCAATCAATTTTTTACCTATCCTTGTGGCCACCCTTGCACCTACCTTGAGCCTATCATTGTTTCTACCAATAAGGACGTTGCCTCGTGAAATAAAATCCATAAGAATCGTTTGAAAATTATTGCAATCTTTAAGTTTAGGCTTAAGGAATAACTTGTCAAAATTTCAAGAGGATTTACAATACAGTTGTTGAGAAATTTTAATTCAAAATTGGGCTAAAATCGCTCCAAATCGGGTGATTTAACATAGGCTCTTATGGGAAAACCATGCTGTTTTCATTTTGCTGTAGTTTTCGAACCAGGTAGGCAATCATCTTGAAATTTGGATATGTCATTTCTAGAGCCTTAAAGAACAAATTGCTATGTTTTTGGAAAACTTCTTATGGATTTTTAAACAATTTCGGCATTGTTTTGTTATTAAAAAATCATTAAAAAATCAGTAAAAAGTTTGCTGATTTTTCCTTATTTTTAAAAAAGTTTTCTAGACTTTTGATTCACACTGTTAAAAACTAGAAGTCTTCAGTAATACTATGTAAAAATTTCAGAAAGTTTTATTAATTATGTCTCGAGTACCAACGAGTTAAAAATAAAATAATTTTGTTAATCGACCGGGTAGACTCGAGGCGAATGTCAGCTGTTCCCGTGCCTAACCTATGGGCGGCTTCCCCCACTACTTCCGCGACGAGGCAACGTCCTTAAATCTACTCTCATGGCTATCTTTGTTAATATCTTCATTCCTACTCATGTGCTTACCGTCGTAACAAAACTATTGTTATTATAATTATGCTCTATTGTATACCTAAGCCTTCTATTTCAGCTACCTCTGTGCCATGCCCTGGTTTCTATCCTTGTACCTCTCTTTTTTTCTTAGATTTCTACTAATTCACTGTTTCTTGTATCTGTTTGTACTCCTGTGCTTATTTGGATCTTAACTTTTTTTCTACTTAAAATTTTAACCATCAACCTACCTTTTTGCTTAAGGGCCGATTTCATGAGGGCGAGTATTCGCTAGCGAATGAAAATCTGAGGTCACGTGACTAACAAAAAGTCGCTGAAACGGCCAGAGCAGCGAGTGATTTTCATTCGCTTCATTAGTTGGATTTTTTTAACTAATTAGTTAAAAACTAAACTACAATTATACTTATTAATAAATAATAGTTAATATAACGATCTACGAATTATTAATCCTCTGATACGAAAATCCCAACAAATAAAAATACTTTTCATGGTTATACGTATTATCAAAGGATGTAATTCTTACCCTGCTCAAAAAATGCATACGAGTAAAGTTTTTGCATGTCAGCGGTGTCAAAAAAATCTTAACTACTGGTATAACTACAATGTCAATCAAATTTATAAAAAAGTATGTATAAGCTAAATCGTAAAATTAATATTTAATGAGAATCTTTGTGAATCATTGTGAATTTTCGTGAATCTTTGTGATTTTTGTGAATCTTCATGAATATTTGTGATTTTTGTCAATCTTCGTGAATATTTGTGAGTCTTGATGAATCTGTAATGAAAAATTTCACTGTGCGTACCCATCTATCCTATTAAAGTGCATACCTTAGTACGTATCATTGTGCTTACTATTGTTCTTACCCTTGTTTCTAATTTTGTAGCTACTCCTCGTGCCAACCCTTGTGTTCACCCTTGTTCATAACTTTATTCATACTCTTGTACTAGTTTTTTAGTTACACCTGTACCTACTCTTATTCCTACCTTTGTTCTTCTTTTCGCTCATCCTCGTACCGTAACTATTGTTCTTATACTTGTGCCTACCTTATACTTATTCCTTTTGTTAAGCCTACTTCTGTAAATGCACTGGTTTCTTTCCATCTTTTATACCTTCCCTTTTTTCTACTTAGGTTACTACCGACTCACTTTTTTTTTATCTTATATTTTTTGTACTACTGTGCTTGCGATTACGATTAAGAGATGCTCCAAAGGTAAGAAAAATCGTTGGCCGATTAACCCATTAAGTCCCAGAATTTTTTAAATTTTTCTTGTACTTTGAGCTCTGGAATTTTGATGAAAACGATAAAAAATATTTTCAAAAAGACCATATACCACTATTTTCGGGTATGCTCTACACGATGGTGTAGTTTAAAAAAGTAAAAAATGTCGTTTTCAATTGTTAATTAACAAATTAAAAAAAAAAAACTCAATTTTTTGCTGCATTTTTTTTTTTTTTTGAATTTTTTCAGTTGGATTTTTTTTTTTTTTTTTTTTCAAAAATGTGATCAGAGGTGATCACGATACTTGAAATTTACGGTAAGATTTTTTTTTTTATAAAAATCTTTTTTAACAAAATGGCGGCCATAAAACGAAGTCGAAAATCTCGAATTTTTCGTTTTATACACTTTTTTTATGTTTATTCCTTGAAATCGCACAAGTATTTAACGTTTACTGCTATTTTTTGTTGGAAAAGTCAAAATAATTGTACAAAGAAGCATAAAAATTGTAATATTTATAAAATATTCATTGTTAGGTTATGAGAGGTGATTTTTACACGATTTTAGTAGGGCCCGCGGTGACCCCAACAGAGTTATTCGGAAACTTCCAACTGAAAAACGAAATGTATCAAAAAAAGAACTAATGTGGATGTATTCATTGTTGATTTTAATTGTTTAAACATTATTTATTTAAACAATTGAAAAAATTTTGACAATAAAAAACCATTTTTTGAATCAAGTGAATAAAACGAAAAATTCAAGATTTTTGACTTCGTTTTATGGCCACCATTTTGTTAAAAAAGATTTTTATAAAAAAAAAAAATCCTACCGTAAATTTCAAGTATCATGATCACCTCTGATCACATTTTTGAAAAAAAAAAAAAAAAAAAAATCCAACTGAAAAAATTCTTTAAAAAAAAAAAAATGCAGCAAAAAATTGAGTTTTTTTTTTTAATTTGTTAATTAACAATTGAAAATGACATTTTTGATTTTTTTAAACTACACCATCGTGTAGAGCATACCCGAAAATAGTGGTATACGGTCTTTTTGAAAATATTTTTTATCGTTTTCATCAAAATTCCAGAGCTCAAAGTACAAGAAAAATTTAAAAAATCCTGGGACTTAATGGGTTAAAATATTTTAAAAATAAGTAGAAAATGGTCACCAAAGACTCTTTAATATCATTATGTATAAGTGGGTACGAAATCTTTGATCAACAGCTCCGACAAACAGCACGTCCGCCCGAACCCGGTTTTTTGAATTAAGAAAGTCTTGATTGCGCAAAAGCTATTTTAAAACTGCTCGAGTAGGGAGCCATATCTGAATGCGGTAGAGAGACTGGTAATTTTTTATCTACTTATTTTCTTCGAATAAAACCATCGGAAGAGTATGGATTTATATAAAATTAGAATAAACTCAATGACTTTATTATTGTTCCACACTTTTAAATAAAGAATATTAAAACTGCAAATGGTCTGTTATCAAGAAATGACTTCATGACATCGATCGATATACAGCATGCTTATTTCTTAATACCGATTGCGGAGACATCCATGAAAAAAAACTTAAAATTTTCATTCAACGGTAAGTTTATAGATTTAATCGTTTTCCTTTTGGTCTTTCAGTAGTGCCATACGTATTTACAAAAATAATGAAGGCAGTGATTAAATATCTAGGATCTAGAGGCATAAAGTCTGTAATTTATTTGGATGACATCTTTTTTATTGCTTGCACCTTGCACGATTGTCAGAGATATTTAGAACTCACGTTGAAATTATTAAAATCTCTTGGATTTGTAATAAATATAGAACACTGCCAACTTTTGCTGGAAATAGATGCACATTTTTAGGGTTTGTGATCGACAGCGAAGACTACTCCTTGAACTTGACAGAAAAGAAAAAGACCCAAATCTCGATGCTCATAAATTAGTTTTACAAAAAAAAGTTACAAAATTAGAGAGCTAACCCAGTTACTAGGCACCCTTATCTCAGTATGTCCGGGCACTAGCTACGGTTGTATTCACACAAAGCAACTTGAAAGAAAGAAATTCCTCGCTTTGCTTATGAAAAACAACGATTTCAATCAATTGTTGACTGTTCCCCGATGACATGCGAGAAAATTTGCTTTGAAGGATCATTAATATTTACACATGCATAAATTCAATCAGAGACAGTTAATACGCGTATGAGATATTTACAGACGCCTCACTAACAGGCCGAGGTGCTGCATGTCGAGATGAGAAAGCCTATGGGTGGTGGAATGTTGAAGAACCCGAGGAACACTCATATTTGTTAGAACTTAAGGCCGTCTTTTATGGTATAAAATGTTTTGCACAAAATCTAAGAAATTGTGAGATTTTACTACGTGTTGACAACACCACTGCATTGGCCAATATTAACAAAATGAGGAATATACAAAACGAAAAACTCTTGGAGTCAGCGAAAGAAATCTGGAGCTGGTGCAAGGCACGAAACATTTACCTGTTCGAGTCGTATATAAATACAAAGGACAACGTCACCGCTGACAAACAATCTAGATTGTCATTTTATGAAACAGAGTGAGAATTGTCGCCCGAAATTCTTGAAATAATTCGCAAAAGTCTCGGTCCTATTGAAATTGACTTATTCGCTTCAAGGGCGAACGCAAAATGTTCCCGATACATATCGTGGAAAAAAGATCCCGACTCTGTGGCCACAGATACATTCACTGTCTCCTGGGGAAGAGATAGTTTTTATTCTTTTCTTCATTTTCGATTATTTCAAGAGTTTTCCGTAAAATATGTATTGAAAAGTTGGAAGGCATAGTGGTCGTGACATGGTGGCTAACGCAACAGTGATTTCCTCTCTTTTTAGAAATGATTAGCTTGGAAATATTGAAATTCGGCCGAAATGAAAATTTGCTATTTTCTGCTTTCAGAGAAATTCACCCGTTATCGAAGAACCTTATCCTGGCAGCCACTACATTATCAATTAAGCATTCAAACAAAAAGGTTACTGCAATGCATCCACGAAGGAATGCTATCGTCAATTCAGGAAAGTAGTGCCAAACAATACGAGAAACCAATTCATCTCTGGTGGCATTTTGTAAGAAAAGGAACCTGTCTGTTTTGAATAGAAAGCCGGAAAAAATAACCAACTTCCTAACGCAACCCGAATTTCAACAAAAATCATACAGAACGCTTAACTGTTATCGTTCGGCTCTGTCTATACTAACAAGGAGATGGTTTGTCCTTTGGAACCTGGATTTTCATAAAACTTTGCACAGAGCTTTGATTCATCATAAAAACAAGCCCTTCAGTTCTTTTTCCAGAGTAGGCCTTTTTTAACCTACTTCCTACATAACCCAGTGTTAAAAAGTAGACTGTTTCCAATAAAAAGCCGTTTTTGGCCTCATTTGCAAATAATTCCTACATGGACCGCATTGCACTTAGAAATATCTGGGACCTCTCATTTTTTCGTTTTTCTAAGTAGTTTAGAAAAAAAAATTACTAAAAAAATTTTTAGAATGATTTTATCCATAAATAATTAAGGTTTCTAAAGCCAGTTTTTAGTCTATTTGAGTTAGATTTGTCTCGGTTATGAAACCATCAAAGTCAAAATATAATATTACATGGAACCCGGAATAAGTTGTGAAGTTCCTAGCTTCGCATTCACCTAATGAAACAATTTCTTTGGAGATGTTGACAAAGAAGTTGGCAACGCTTCTAGCACGCATAACTGCTCATAGGGTACAGACGCTATCCTTGATCGACACACGCGATATCATTTTCCTGGATAACTTAATCCAGATTAAAGTATCATCGCGAATAAAACCGTCTGGCAGAAACATATTACAACCTACTCTGGATATCCTCTACTTTGTAAATTCGCCAAACGCGTAAAAGCGTACTGAAGGTATATCTTCAACGAACGGAAAAGATGAGAGGTAAATATACAAAATTATTTATCACTCACAAAAAACCCTATCAGGAAGCACAACCTTCCTCAATTAGCCACTGGATCCGAGACATTCTGAAAAGAAGTAGAATTAATATAGAAATATACACGGCGCATAGCACTAGACTCGCTGCAACCTTAGCCACTACTTGACGTGGAGTTCGAAATCCAGTGTGTCCGGACGGTTTTATAACAAGCCCTTACAAGCTGATAAAACATTATTCGCATTGGTAGTTCTTACGCATCACGAACAGAAGGAAAATAAGTGAACGAGGTCTCTGAGTAAATATAATTGTTTATTTCCATGGACTTAAAATTCAATCTTAATTACCTAATTAACATTGTTGTTATTACTCTGTATGTTTTAACTTACTATTAAATGAGCAATCTAACAACGACAAAAATAACATCCACCTCATTGATATCACGGACAAGGCAGTGACATACAATTGGAAAATAGAACGAACTTACCTGGAAATAAAGTGTGATTGTGATTGTATGAGCTGCCTCGAAGAAATCAATCTCCCACCATTTAAACTCTGTGGATTATTAACAGAATAGCGTAATCTACCTCATTGATCTCTTCGGACGAGGAAGCTCATACAATTACGATTGAATTTTACTTCCAGGTAAGTTTGTTCAATTTTCCAATTGTTTGATACATGTTTAATCAGAAAAAAACATTTATTTTGTATATTATACAATGGCATCGATACAACCCTCACCGAAGTAAGGTTTTTTCCGACTGTATCCACTTTATCATCGAGTTCAATAGATTATTCATAAAGTTTATTATCCCATAAGCTTTGAACTCTTACAACCTTGGGTGGTAAGACCGATAAATAATCAATAATTATTTCAATGAAATTCTGATAAATTGACCGTTGAGCCTCAAATCCTCATAACTCTGGGCGCTCAGTAGGATAATACTACCTACAACACAAATGTACTCTAAAAATGGAAGCTTGAAGCCTTTTTCCCGGGAACGCTGCGAGTTAAGTTAGGTAAATAAGTACACGGCACCCAGACTTATGAGAGTTAAATACTTGGTGATAATCAGGCATCTATTGCGCTCAATACCTAGATTTGTGAGGGTTTGGAGCTTGAGATTGGCAATGACTTAATTATCGACTTTAAAAGTTATAGGGGTTCAAGGCTTGAGAAAAATTATAAACTATTTAGGAACAATTAAACTCAATTTTGGAGTTTTAGGGTTCATGTCTTGTGAGCTTTCTAATAAATCATCTATGAGGGGAGCGTGACGAAACGTCAGACGACAAAACGTCAGATCGACAAAACGTCAAAAATATTTTATATTTACATTTGTATTATTTAAGTTTGTAATATAATAAAAATTCAACAATTTTTGTAATAAAAATGTGAAATTTATGTGAAATTCAAATTTTGATAGTTAAAAAATTTATGAATGTTGTTTTTTGTTCTCATAGTGCAAGGTTGTAAATCATGTAAATAATAATATGAATTTTATAATTATGTTGTATTTGTATTATATTTTTTTGATTCAAAAATTTACTAATTTAATTAAAAATCGAAAAAATTAATTATCGTAATTTTTTAGTTATGACAGTTAAAAAATTACAAAAAATGAAATATTTTTGACATTTTGTCGTTTTGACGGTTTGTCGGCGACCCTCTATGAGATTCAGTACCCAAGATTTACAATTTAATGATGAGTTTAATGTCCTCCGGCTGAGTTAAAAATTACAATAATAATATCTTACTAGTTACCAGAGTGTCCGGGCGAGTTGATGCTCGCAGAAGGTTCTTTAGGCTTTCCGAGTCCTTATCCTAGGGTAGCGAAGGCGATGTTACACTAACGGATCCTGCCCGCTCCGGCTCTACAGATCCAGGTGTGATTTATGTGGCCTTTGGTCACTTAGCTGCGGCGACCAAACTACTCGAGTTTCGGGGACGAGAGTGATTTTGAGAGCATGGCTAAACAACAGAAAGAGGCTACTTCGCCCCACCTGTTCCAGCAGAGCGGAGGTGTCAGTCAGTTAATTGCTTACTTGCAATTAACGCGGCCCTTTTCCTAACTCCTTTTTAGGTGGATTCAAAGCGGGTCTGTTGCAATTTGGGAGTGTGGGATTGTTATGGTTATTATAAGTCATGAGATCGATACATTACAAAAGTATTAGAATAAATACCGAATTAATTCTTTACTAAATCCTCGGTAAATAAAAAATTTGAAAAAATCAGTCACATTAAATCTTCTTCAAAGCATATTTAAAAAAATGCATAGTTTTGTTCATTATTTAATTGATTCTATGTAAATATGGGTCATTCCGGAGATTTTTTAAAATTCCTTGCGGAGGGGGGTCGGCAAATCTTTTTGGGAATATTTTTCCTCGAAAGTTCTATGTAAAACAAGAAGTTTACCGCTTGAGAAAATTTTTTTTTTATGTTGTGCTTGGCGCTGGAATTTTTCAAAGCTCGAAAAAAGGCCTACTTTTACGTCATTTTTTGAAAAATCCAGCTCAAAGCAGAAATAAGATAAAAAGGTGCGGTTTGCAGGAAAATTTTAAGAACAATCAGTAGTTTATGTAAAAAATATGTCGAGCAAATTTTTTTTACATTTCACCCCTTTCCCATCGGTTTTAAAAAGAAACTTTTTTCTCTATTTTATAGGTATCTTTCAGCAGCTGTAGCTTCTTTCCCGTGCATTTTTTCTCTATGTATATGATCGTACGGTTTGTAGCTCCTAAAAAGACAAAAAATTTGCGTCCAACCGCGACTCAGTGCGATGCTTCATTCTCGAGATACAACTGTTTAAAGATTGCAAGAAATTTTAAAAATGAGTTTTTCGCAATTTTATTATAGCTGCCATACTGTTCTATCATAAAATTTTTGAATTTTTTTTGCATAAAAAGTTACTTCTATTTGTATATTAAAAGCCTTCAAAATTTCAGGAGGGTGTTTTTTTTTATTCCGAGTAATAATGTTTCGAAAAACCTTATTTTTAAGGTTATTTTAAAGCACTTGTGTGGTTGTAGAATTCACAACTCGGTTGATTTAATTCTTTATCCAGCCGTTTTTTATTTTTAATAACAAATAATATTTATAAACAATTAAATTTTCTTTCATTGAAGCTATTTAGACATTAAACTTTATAAATTATCAAAATAAAAACAGGTATTTAAGCTTTAAAACGTTAATTTTTTATTCTACACTTATGCTATGCACCTAGTTTTTTTATTCATTTTTTTTAAGAATAATTATGTTTAATAAAATTTGACCTTACTCTTTGACCAAAAACGTTACCTTTGTTTCTTTTTTAAGTGATATTTATTTTATAAATTTAACCGTTTTAGATTCAGTATCGTCTGAGGTTATTTTTACTCTCATACTTGTCTCATCAAGTGGCTCAAAGTAATGATACTTTGTAGTGTTGACGATGGTCTTAGCAGATTTAATTCTACTTTCTAAAAACAGATGTCTTGTTTTGATAGTCTGTTTGTCTACCCATAAGTATCTGAAAAAAAATAAAAAATAACAAACAAAAAAATTAGTTCAGAGTAATTATGACTAAGATTTTAGTCATAATGATCAAGATTTTTTAATAACAATTTTTAACAAAAAAAAAATTTTGTAAGTGAGAAAAATTTTAATGGAAATTTTTTTTAGTAATTTCAAGAAAATGACATGTTCTCAAAGAAAAAAAAATTATGAAAATTAAATTTGCTTGCATGTTGCTCGAATACAAAAAAAATCTAATTAAAATGTTTATTATCTGAGGAAATTATAAATACAAATTTTAACCTAAAGCTTTTAAAACTAAATTTACTGGTAAACTTCTTATTGATTATTAAGTATGATATAAATTTTGAAACTGAGGCCTCTTACTTTATTGAAGAATGATTTTCATTTAAATAATTGAACATATCCAAAGGACTAGTAATCTGTTTATCTGCTGATCTTTGCAGTGACGCTTTTCTAACTTTACGTTTGGCAACAGCACCAATGCCATCACACACGTTCTTACCATGGTTTGTGGCAAAAAAGTTGTGTGATACAATTTTAAAACCAAAATCTGACTCATGGAAATAAGTGTTAGCAAAATTATTTCTGGAAAAAAGTAAAAGGTTATAAATTGATTAATTTTGATATTTTAACTAAATAATTTAATCACTTGTTTTTGTTCTGGCTAGGTGCCCCATCTGAAAAATATATGATTTTTTTAACCATGGGTAATCCTCTCTCAGTACAGAAGTAAGTTTTTCTTGAAAGCTATTGACAGAACTAGCAATATGATCATTACAATCACTAATGACACATAAACCTTTGAACAGAATTTGATTTGAGCCTGGTATTTTGTAATAAACACCAAAGGGGTGCAATGTAGCTTGAATATTGTTAAAATAAAATGCTAGAACTGAATCTCGGGCTATGAAAGAGTAGTTTTCAGCATAATCCATAACGATTAAGCAAGTATTTGAATCTAAATTTTTTTTTATTTCAGCAAATTGTAATTTTTGATTTTCAGCTACGTAATGATGTTCGGTCAAATTAAAAATTTCTGTAGCCAGTTCTTGGATAAAAGTATCTTTTTTTTTAACTTATTTTTTAAAGGGTAGTTCTGACGAAAGTATCCTTTGGATCATTTTTTTCAGTTGGTTTCCAAGTACAGTAAGTAATTTTGTCATTAGTAAAAGAAAGACTGGTGTGCAAAATTTGAAGAATCTTGTTTTTACCTGGACATCTTTTACATGCATGTGTCATGCACTTTTTATCATCAACCGAGCAAAAACATTCATCAAAAATATCTTTGTATGACAAATTAGAGTCTAATGCATGCAATTTTAATTTCACATTTTGGTGGTAAATACATACACACACACTGTGTGTGCCTAACCCTCCTGCTAATACACATTCTTTCAGGCGCAAACTTGCAAACAATGTAAGTTTAGGAATTTTTTCAAAATCACTAAGTTCAACCCACTTATTATAAAGATCTTTGAGATTATATAATAAAAGCCGCTTTTGAAGTTTTTCTTTTTCACCGGTTTTTGGATAAGATACACTGAGACATTCTTTTGTACCAGCACAAATTCTGCTGTTTCTGTCGTCTCCATAAAAACTTTGAATGTTTTCCAAAAGTTCAGAAGAGTACATCTCATATGTTTTTCTTATTGGTTCGGCCCAAACATCTGAAAACATATTTTGAAAATTAAGAAACTGTAGGGAAGGTAAATATTATATTGAAAAATATTTTAAAAATACTATTTCTGTTTGAATTTGATTTGTAAACAAAATTTTTAACTTTTTTAATAATTGAGAATAGATTTACTACAAATTTATTTTTAAGTCAATTCTAGAAAATTTTAAAGATTTAAGATACTCACCATGATTTTCTCTTAATTCTAATGATTTCCTGTAGATGTATCTTGAACAATTAAAATGTTCAATAACATGACAATATTTCCAAGTAGCAGGCAGTAGTGTAAGTAGACGTATTTTTTCTTTATTATTCGATTGGTTGAATAAAATAATTAGATTCTGAATAATTTGTTTAAAATTCGTACTATTAGCAATATTTTCCTGGAGATTAATCTTTTCACTTATATTTACGTTATAGAAATCGCTGATTTTTAATGCTAATTTCTGACTAGCTTCATGTAATAATTCAATAAATTTTTTTCAAGGCGCTGTTCTGTTAATTTACCGGTCTCAGGAAGAGAAACATCCAAACTTTCTAGAATTTTTGACAGATAAAAAATTTCCTTTTCCTTATCTCGCTTATCTTGACTCTCAGTTTGATATGTAGATCCACTAGATTTCTGGGTTTCAGTCAGGGACTCAGATTGAGATTGAAGCTGGGACTCGTTGTCAGACTGCATGGGTTCAAACTTACTCTGAGATAGATGAGGTTCAATTTTTTTTTCATCAGATTCGACAAGTTGATAATTTTCTTCTTATTTTGTTTTTTTTGAATGCTAAATCATTGTAGAAACCATTTTATAGCAAGAAATACATAACTTTTGTCCAGGTTTTAAAAATGTGTTTGTTGACAGTTTGAAATCTTGCGCAACATTTAGAGTAATTAATTTCAAACCGTCGGTAATACTTTTATTATGTTTAGAAAAAGGATCACAGCATTTTTTTTGCCTTTCTGAGTAGTAATCCAAGTAATGACTACGATGAAAGTTACATATAAATCGATCACGATCCAATAAAGTATTTTCAATTCTAAGTTCAAGAGTAGCCACTTCAGAATTTGAAAAATCTTTTAAACTAATTAAATCAGGATGATTTTTGTAATGACGTTGGTGACACTCTTCTTGGGTGATAAATCCAATATAACATGTAGCATTACTCATGGTTATGGTGAAGTTTTTTTACATTTCTTCTTTTTCAAACACTTTAAAAAACGCTAAAACATTGAGTAGATAAAAAATGACTTGCTGAATAAAATATTACATTATTACAAAACAAAGTAAAAAGCTAGCTGGTGACAACTGACAACACCACTCTAGTACTCTACGGTAAGTAAATAACGTGAAGTTGTCAGGTTTCCAGACAAACCTAAACTCAATTTGTTGAGTGTGGCGCTACCGTCGGTTTGGCGCGAAATTCAATTTCTTTTGATAACATTTTTTTTTTATAACGGTAAAATATCTGTTTTTATTTTGATAATTTATAAAGTTTAATGTCTAAATAGCTTCAATGAAAGAAAATTGAATTGTTTATAAATCTTATTGGTTATTAAAAATAAAAAATGGCTGGATAAGGAATTAAATCAACCGAGTTGTGAATTCTATAACCACACAAGTGCTTTAAAATAACCTTAAAAATAAGGTTTTTCGAAACATTATTACTCGGAATAAAAAAAAACACCCTCCTGAAATTTTGAAGGCTTTTAATATACAAATAGAAGTAACTTTTTATGCAAAAAAATTTAAAAATTTTATGATAGAACAGTATGGCAGCTATAATAAAATTGCGAAAAACTCATTTTTAAAATTTCTTACAATCTTTAAACAGTTGTATCTCGAGAATGAAGCATCGGACTGAGTCGCGGTTGGACGCAAATTTTTTTCTTTTTAAGAGCTACAAACCGTACGATCATATACATAGAGAAAAAATGCACGGGAAAGAAGCTACAGCTGCTGAAAGATACCTATAAAATAGAGAAAAAAGTTTCTTTTTAAAACCGATGGGAAAGGGGTGAAATGTAAAAAAAACTTGTTCGAAATATTTTTTACATAAACTACTAATTATTCTTAAAATTTTCCTGCAACCCGCTCCTTTTTATCTTATTTCTGCTTTGAGCTAGATTTTTCAAAAAATGACGTAAAAGTAGGCCTTTTTTCGAGCTTTGAAAAATTCCAGCGCCAAGCACAACATAAAAAAAAAATTTTCTCAAGCGGTAAACTTTTTGTTTTATATAGAACTTTCGAGGAAAAATATTCCCAAAAAGATTTGCCGACCCCCCTCCGCAAGGAATTTTAAAATTCTCCGGAATGACCCATATACATATGAAGACTTGTGTTTCCTGTTAATTTTATGAAATTTGTTTTTTTATGAGTTAATGTATCCTATGATTTAAAAAATTACTATTGCTTAGAATGAAATGATTCGTAAAATATATATTATATAAATCAGCGATAATAAGAACAGAGCCCAAGAAAAGAACGGACGACAGAAATATTCTTTAAGGCAGGAAAATCTTGAATATCTTTGATTTTTCCCCGGTCAGGTTTGACTCCAAATTGATCGATATGGTGGCCCAGGTATTTTACTTCGGGGGTTAGAAATTCACATTTTTTGATTTTCAATCTCAATCTAGAATTAAACAATCTTTGAAAAGCTTAATTTATCTTTCTCTCATGATCTTCAAGAGAGTTGGAGAAGATAATTAAGTCATCTAGGTAAATGAACAATTCGATTCCCTGTAATCCGGTCATGACGGCGTCCATCAATCTTTGAAATGTTGGGGGAACACAGCAAAGTCCAAAAGGCATGGCTGTGAATTCGAAATGCCCATAAGGCGTTGAGAAAGTGGTTTTAGCTCTGTTATCTGGGTGCATAGGCACTTGATGGAATTCGTTAACGAGATCAAAAACTGAAAAGTATTTGGACTTGCCTAGGGACTCCAATATTTCTTGAATATTAGGGGGTAGATAGGCGTCTGGAATTGTTAATTCGTTGAGTTTTCTGTAATCAATAACAAGGCGATGTCGTTTCTTACCATCAGGGTCAGGCCGTTTTGGAACTATCGAAAGAGGCGAGTTCCAAGGGCTAGAAGAGAGTTGGATGATTCCTTTCTCCAGCAAGTCGTCTACTTGCCTTCGAATCTCTTCGTGCAACATTGGAGGATAACGATATTGACGTGTATACATCGATTTGTCATTGGTTAGGGAAATGCTATGTTGTACTAGATGTGTATGAGGAGGGTCATTGCCAAGTAACATAAAAAGGTATGGAAAGCGTTCAATTGAGCTAGGGATGCTTCGTCATGATGTTTTATTTTCAGAAGGTCGAATATTCAACGTACTCTCTGTTCAGGAGGACAAGGCGTTCCCTCGACCTCAGAATCGAAGAAATCTTCAGAATTATCGAGCTCAAAGGGATACAGATCTTGCACTGGTATTTCGATTTCTTGAAGTTCGTTTTTCGTGTTAATGGCTAACACGTTACATGAACCTTTCTCATGGGTAACAGCTGACTCGCCGATAAATACTTCGATAGGGGCTTGTACTCGAAAAAGATACGCCTCCCTTCTTGGAGAGTTTTTCGATACAGGAATTTCTATCGCAATTTTACAACGTGCTGGCAACGTGTATCTCGTGGACAGAGCTTTTCCTTATTTTCGACGAGCTTTATAATGGAAAATAGTCGAAGGTATTTTGCTGGACGTTGGTTGAATATCAGGAATGGTGTTTTGACTTTGAGGTGTTCGACGAGAATCAGAAAATTCTGTAAGGGATTCAGAAGATTCAGAATCGGTGTTGTCTGTAGCGCTGGAAAAACAGATGTCTTGAGTGCCGTTCTGAGTAATTCATTGATTGTTGTCTAAGTCGATTTGACTCTTTTCAATTTGGAAATAACGGGAGCCAAGAATGGTATCTTCTTTAAGCGAAGAACTTTTAGGGAGGACGTGCATGTGATGTTTTCTACCGTCTCTTTCTTTAAAAGTCACTGTACCAAGAGTGTTGACAGGTTCTGTCCCGATCCCGGTCAGTTGAAGAGTATGATTTTTATTGATTTTATACATGGGGTTTGGAGATTGAATTTTAATTACACTCACGTCTGCGCCGGTGTCAATTAAAACGCGCCCTTTTACGCTTTTAATCATATCATTGATAATTTCGATCTTAAGTGAGCGGTACGAAATTTTTTTTCTTTTTCTATGGTTTTTAGGATTGTAAATTGGGGGTGAAAATGTGTCGAAATCGTTAGTAGGTTTGTTTATATCATGAATGTCACTACTCTGGGCGATTGAATTTCCGGAAAAAGATTCTGAACCAGAGGATTCCAATTCAGAAAAATCTGAGTCTGGAGATAGGCCTTCAAGAAGAGAATCGGGGAGATTTTTCATCTTTCTGGTTTGCTTAAGTCTCCGAAGTTTCTTCAAATTTCTTTTGCAAATCACACCATCTTGTGAAAAGGGGGCAAGTTGAACGAAAAATGCATACATCGAGAAAATTTTAACTTTTTGTTCAACTCGCCGCATGATCTCGGAAATTACTAGATATTTTTTAATGAAACTTTAGCATCATATATTTGAACGCTTTTTGTTGCCAATAGCACAGTTTATATATTTTTCAAATCTTTTGGAAGTGTACAATAAATTATTAAAAGTAAAAAATTAACAGTCTCTAACTTGAAACTTTGGTTTAAAAAAAAGACTATAAAAATTTATATTTGAAAAAAAAATCAAGTGGAAAAGTTTTTCATTATAGGCTTTGAAAAAGCTTTCGGCAAATTTTCAAAGCAATATTTCAAATAGGAAAAAATTGACAGCATTTTTGAGAAAGTCGTTGGGCATGCTCGAGCCGATTTTCGAGTGTCCCGGACGCCCAAGCGGTTTTAACATCCAGGATCTCAATTATTATTAATATTATTAGTA
Source organism: Encarsia formosa (assembly GCA_038277355.1). Lineage (NCBI taxonomy): Eukaryota > Metazoa > Arthropoda > Insecta > Hymenoptera > Aphelinidae > Encarsia > Encarsia formosa. The sequence continues at coordinate 42,273,874 of CM076187.1, forward strand.
TTATTATTTATTAATTATAGAATAATCTAAGTAAGACTGTGCGTATCTTTCTCTCTCTCTTTTCGTCTCTCTTGTGACTTGTGTCTCCATGCAGGCCCAGACGCGCGCGGCCGGCATCAGGCGTCTGCGTGGAGAAAGAGAGAGAGAGAGCCTGCTGGCTACGCGGCGGTCACCCCCCACTCTTCGCCTGCTGTCGTTCTTACGATTTTTTTTTCGTAGCCCCCTGCGCCAGAACCTGCGATAAGGAACTTCGTTCCAAAAATCAAATTTTCGGTCAAAAACTTAATGGACTTAAAAAAGTTATTTTGTCGCCATTTGAAGTTCAGATCAGCTAGGATTTCTGTTTAGACGGATTCTGAAAGTACAAATTTCAAGCCATGACTAGTCAAGCTCTCACGCATTTCCGAATTAGACCTTATTTCTACTCTCGATTTTTTTGTGAGGTTAATGCATTAGTAGTATCACGAGTTTGTAACTACGTGCCCACTCAAAGACACATGGTTATATATCTCTTGTATTTATCTCAGTTGAATCTGGCTGATCCACAGTTCTTAGACAGCATTGACATTGATGTAGCCTTGGATGCCGAGATTCACGACAGAATCATACAGGAGGACATAGTACGAGATAGACCTGATGAACTTGTTACCACTGTCATTCAGCTCGGCTGGTTAATTTCAGACCTCGTCTCCTTGTTAAACTCCTAGGTTTCACACATGGTATCCCTCCACTGTTCTGGGGAAGATTCTCTTTCGATTGATTTGCACAGATTCTGGAACCAAGAAGAGATTCCTTCGAAATCAAAAGTCTTTCACCCCGATGACGAAAGCTGCGAGCAACACTTCATTCAAACCACTCGGCGTGATGATAATGGACGTTACTTTGTCAAATTACCTTTCAAGTCCAACGAGAAAATTACCCTACGCAATTCCTACGATAAAGCAGTCACCATGTTGAAAAGGATGGAAGCGCGTTTTGTAAAGGATCTGAAATTTAAAAGGTTATATTTTGAATTTATGGTGGATTATATCTCCCGAGGTCATATGATTCCCGTTTCTTCAGATGAACCTATTTTCAATTCATCTTAAAAAAAGTTTTTTCTCACCTCACCATGGGGTTCTCAAACCCAGTAGTTCCACCATCAAGGTCAGAACGGTTTGTAACGGCTCAAACCAGACTGATTAAAAAATTTCGTTGAACAGCTTGCTCCATATGGCTACGAATCTGATGCCTGAACTTCTCGATTTGATTTGTATTTGAAGGCTATACAGGTACGTCTTCATCGCCGATGCCAAACAAATGTACAGGCAGATTTGGGCAGATCCGGAAGATGAACCATTTTCAAGCTATCGTTTGGCGTTTCGATCCCAGTCATCCTATCCAAATTTATTATTTGACGACAGTCACCTAAAGCTTTGGCTGCTCTCTGCCGGTCAAGCCAATCGTACTCTGCTTGAATTGGCAAGAGAGTATAAAAAATAAATATATAAGTATATAAAAAATACCCCGAGGCGGCTACATTGCTTGAGTGTTCTTGTTTTAAGGGCCATGTGAATGCTAGTGGTCATACCTTTGAGGGTACCTTAGAAATGAAATCCCAATTGATCGAGTTACTTCAAGAGGGAAGTTTCGAGCTAAGAAAATGGCTCCTAAATGAACCCAATTATTATCAGATTTGCTCAGAGATCATCGAACTGCTGATCGTGAATCAGTGTTTGAAAATTTAGTTTCAGTTCCAGTCCTTGATGTGGCCTGGCGAGCCGTCGACGATGCCTTTATATTCAAATTTGATCCCAAATTATCCATGGCCCTTCTACTAAAAGGTCTGTTTTGTCAAAAATAGCTAAGATTTTTGATCCCATGGGGTAGGTAGCTCCGTTCAACATCTTCGCTCAAATGTTCATGCAATCTGTGTGGTTGTTGAAATGTCGATGGGACGATACCTTCTCCAATGAATATGTTAAAGAGTGGGAGGCCTGGATGGAAAAACTGCCTGCACTTGACGAGTTGTCCATTCCTCGTCATGTTCAATATACACTCAAGACTAAAATTTGCGAAATTCACGAATTTTCAGACACTTCTGAGAAAGCCTGCTTCGCAGCAGTATATTTTCAACTTATTGGCGAGAATAAACTGCACTGCTCCTTACAGATAGCAATAACCAAGGTGGAACCTTTGAAGACGTTGAGTATCCCCAAACTTGAGCTCCTCGAGGCGCTCATTTTATCCAAGCTGGTGAATCACCAAAAGTCATTTCTGCCTGTCAAAATAGACTTTATACATCTATGGTCAGACTCTAGAGACGTGTTGTTTTGGCTGAGAAGCTACCCTTCCAAATGGCAGACTTTTGTCGCCAGTAAGTGCAGTGCCATTCAGACTGCTGTTCCTGACGTCTTTTGGCATCACGTTAAGTCTGCCGATATTGCTTCTCGCGGAATAAATCCTGATCTGTTGTTCGAGTACAAATTGTAGTGGCAGGGTTCACCTCGGCTCACTGTATCTTTGAGTCCTTCGTCTAAGGTTTTTAATGACTTATCTGCTCACCATCCATCCCAGGCTAAAAAAACTAAACTAGGTTTGGTTTCTCACGTCACGACCCATACTGCGAATCCTGAAGACGATATCTGGAGCTTAGGCCCTCGTTATTCCACTTTGGGGAAGCTTTTGCAAGTGACAGCATATGTATTACGATTCGTTCAGAAACTTTTCTTGAAGGTTGTCCATAAAATCTCGAATATTAGTTATAAGTTTTATAGTTTTCTTAATCTCTCCAGTGTCGAAAGCGACGTTTTTAAACCGGTTAAAATGATTAACGCCAAATGGTTATGGGTTTATCATAATTGTGTCGTATCATAAAAGGGGTTACCGACGAAACATCCAGGCGACAAAATATCCGCGACAAAACATCCGCGACAAATTATCCGGGCGACCAAAAATCCGACGACAAAAAATCCGACGACTAAATATCTCCGACAAAACAACCGCGGCAAAACGTCCAACGACAAAATATCCACGACAATTAATTCGAACTATTTTATATTAAAATATTCGAACTAGATTTTGATTGGAACTAAATTTTATGGCGCGCCTCTGCGGGGGCCCTTCGGGCCCCACGGCGCGCATTGTTTTAAAAAATAACCCGTTAGTGTTTTATTAAAAATCAATTTTTTTCTCACGTTTGAATTAATTCACTGTTCAAAATCAAAAGAAACTTCATAATAACTATTTCCCCCCGAACTTGAATTATATGATATACTGTATATGATCACTTGAATTATATGATATACTGTAGAATGTTTGTAAAAAAAATTGTAAAGTTAAATTTGTTGTAATAATAAAAGTGTTTGAAATAAAGATTTGTTATAGTTATATTAAAAAAATAAAATTTTTGTGTCTATTATCTGACGTTTTGTCGTCTGACGTTTTGACCCGCTCCCATATTATACAGTTATTTTGACTTCAGATATTATGTCGCAGATATTTTGATTTTGGATGTTTAGTCGCAGATATTTTTGCATTGGATGTTTAGTCGCAGTTATTTTGTCATCCGGATGTTTTGTCGTTTGATTTTTTGTCAACCGGATATTTTGTCGCGGATGTTTTGTCGTGGATATTTTGTCGCCAGGATATTTTGACCCATTCCCCATAAAAGTCATGTGGTTACAAATGAAAAATTAAGTAAGGTTAGTTGGGCTATCAAAATAGGTCAGATAGATGAGGTGATTAGTTGAGTGATGATTGGGGGCTGGCAGATGTGATAAAGTTTGTAACGTCGATATGACATTAATGTATCTAATTTGCCCACCATAAACGAAAGGATCCTGCTGGAAAACGACATTTAAATATTTAATTTTTTCATCTCTTTTATTTTTGTAGATTTTATGTAAATTAAATTAAGTCATTTAATTTAAAAAGATTTTCTAACTTGAATGCAATTAATTTTCAAATTTTAGCGCGCTAAGTGGCTGACTGTGGCGCTGCGTCGCCGTCTGCTAAAAGCACAGTCAGTTCACCACTGGTCGCCGCGTGCTACACCCGCTTACCATGTGCCCCGAGCACCCAATAAATTGTTTTTCTGTTATTTAAAACTTTGTTGGTTAACTAACTATTGCAGATCCCAGTACCTAATTCTTACCTTAGTTATCATGGTCTTTTGAGCTCGTGTATTTCAGTCCAGATGGACGAGCCAGTAAAGGATTACGAGAAAAGATTTCGTGGTGCCGCAGGAGCACATGGTTGGGCACCATATGCTTCTTGGTGTTTTAGCTCGGTGTGCCGCGTGTGGCTTTTCGCGATTCACTAGTGTTTACTGAAAATTCTTTTTTTCAGTTATGAAAAAGTGTTCAAGTGAAACAGAGGTGAACATCAACTTAAACTTATCTTAATTTTCATGGTTACTCATTATCTTTGTGATTGACACTGGCACTCACACCATGTTTTTTCTCTTGTGTTGTTTTTGCTTTAAAAAGCAGAGATAGCTCACTTTGTAAAGAGAAAACTAATAAACTATTTTGCTTTAGGTGAGGAGAAGACAGTAGTTGGAGTTTGTAAACAGCAGCAACAAGCAGTTAAAAGTCAGTGGTCATTCATATTGCAACACTCTCACACACATATAAAGTAAACAAAACAGCACTCCGAAGCCAAAACCTTGTGTGAACTGTGGTGAAGGTCATCAACTCGTTAAACGCGTCGAATACAAAAACTTGGCAGGCGGTGATGGGTTAACTTTGGCTGGATCCCAGGGACTGTGTTTCCTTTGTCTAGGCAATCACTCCTTTGGCAAGTGCAAACTCAAAGTTGTTTGTACTCTGTGTAGGAGGAGATTCCATACCTTAGTGCATGATGGTATAGTTGCCAATCGACTGGTTAAGGCTGATGAATCTACAACTCATGCTTCAACTTCTGGGCCTCATCCTCAACTTCCTGGCCTGAACACTAGTGCCAACGCGTTTAACCCTAGTCAGCAGGCACCTCAAGCTTTTCATCAGTCGATGAATACTGTCGCTCGGAATTCGTTTGTTTTGCTACCTACGGCTTGGGTAAAAGCTGAATATAATGGTAAAACCCACATGTTCAGGGTCCTCATCGATCAGGCCTCTCAGGTATCCTTGATTACTGAAAATTGCGCTTAACGACTTGGCCTCCCTAGGCACCACTCTGATACTTTGGAAAAGGGAGTGTCATCATTGTTTTCGGAAAAGACCCGAGGTCGTGTCACTTTGAAAGTTAGATCCCTTGTGGATACGGTCTTTGTTTTTGATGTTGATGCAATGATCCTAGATAAAATTACTGATTATCGACCTCTGATCTCTTCCGAAGTGGTTACAATCCCCCACCTTTTGGCACTGTCTTTAGCTGACCCAGAATTTTATAACCTCCAAACTATTGACCTTTTGTTAGGTGCCGAAGTGCACGCTAACATCGACTTGAATGAGGTTCAAAAAGGGTCCCCAGGAGACCCAGTAGCTACTAACACTCGACTAGGGTGGATAGTTTCAGGCCCCGCAGGTTCTTCCTCGGCTCTCAATACTAAGTCGTGTTATCTCATCGACAACACAAACCTACTCAGTGCAGTTGCGAAATTTTGGACTCACGAAGTAATCACTACTCCTCAACCCTTGTATACTGAGGATGAAAAGGCCTGCGAGGACCACTTTATCAATACTCACTCTTGAAACGCGGAAGGCAGATACATTGTCAGGTTACCCTTCAATGAAAAGGTAATACGAGACAAGGGATTCAACCTACGTGGCTCTTTCAACAGAGCCCTCACAGTTTTATTGTCACTTAGAAAAAAATTCAAGGACCCAGTAATTTGTTCCACATATTGCGACTTTATCGCTGAATACGAGCAACTAGGTCACATGTCATTGGTCTCTCCGTTGAACGCAGTACAGAGGGACTATACCTTTTACTTGCCGCATCACGGCGTCTTGAACTCGAGGAGAAAATTGCGTACTGTTTTCAACGGATCGTCCCGGGTGGGGGATGGTTTGTCCCAGAATGATTATTTACTTCCAAGACCAAATTTGATACCCAACTTACGTGTTATAGTCTCAAAATGGAGACGATACCCGTTCGTGTTCATTACGGACGTGGTCAAGATGTTCAGACAAATCATTGTCCACCCCAACGATCGACACTACCTGTTCATCCTCTGGCAGCTCTATGGGGGTGAAATTCTGACTTATGCCCTTAACACAGTGACTTACGGCCTTAGATGTTGCCCCTTTCTAGCCATTAGAATCCTGCGCCAGCTAGCTCTAGATGAAGGTGCTCATTTTGCTTTGGCCATGATACTTATCTTTATGGGAGAGATGTAGTCGCGACAGGGGAGCCCAGTTAATAAGAAAAGACACGAAAACGCCCGTGCCCTCAGGCCCACAAAAATGTCTCCCCGGTCACCCCTATCCCTCAAGGAACAACAAAAACGCGAGGGCCGTAATTTTTTCTGGGCGCCAAGGCCCCGCTAGCTCGCCGGTGGGCTGGTCCGCGCCGTCGTCACTCGATGACCCACTGCTCTGCTGCTGCTGATACTCCGGACGGTGCGAGATCGGCCCGCAGTAGTACTCGAGGGCTGCTGCCCGTATATGAGAGATACAACCCTGGGCACAAGAGCTCTACACCTAAAAAAAAAACGCACAGCCAGCCCAGGAAGAACACACAAAATCACCAATATATATATATATATATACGCGCACTCGACGGAGCAAAGCATAAAATCAATACGAGGGCCGATACTCGTTGTCGTCGCCGCGTCTGCCACTTTCTTTCAGCCAACTAAATAAAGACGCAGAGATTTCAAGGAGTAAGAAATAAAACAAAGGAAACACTCAGTCACTGTCTAACTAATTTAATAAAAAAAGGAAATAAACCCGGGTGACAAGGAGTTACGGAACGCTAACTAAAAACTATAAATCATTGAGTCGACGCCTGGAACACACCTTGAGTCGATGATCCCCGAAACCCAAGTTCTACCAGCTTACCCTCCAACGAGGACGGATTGCTCGATTCCGGTGGCCCGCGTCCTCCAATGGTTGTCATCAGGGCGTCGCTCTGGACGGCGATGGTGGTTGTCGAAGTCGGGCCTCAATTTGTGCACTCCTACGCGATCACCGTTTTCGTCCTCCAGTGGCTGGCCAGCAGGCGTAGTCCCAGACGACGAGGATGGCGGGCTGTCGAGACACCTTCTAACAATCACTTCACTTCTTACTCTCTTTCTTTTCGATAACTTCGCGTGTGCGAGATGCTTAGCTCTCCGTAGCTACTACAGAAGTGAAGTCAAAAAATGTCCGTCCGTGCGATCGAGCCTACGTCCGATCGCGAGGAGAGAAGAAGACGGCCGTGCTGCCCTCTGAAAACTGCCCTAGGCCTTCTCTGCCTTTCCCCTTCTCCCCTCAATGCCATTCCCACGTTACAAGAATCCCTGTGGCGTGCCACGCTACATCTTATACGAGAGCTATGTTGACGATGTATTGTCAGGGGGCTTCTCCATTGCAGAATGCTTACGTAAGATGCAAGAACTAGTCACCCTGTTAAAATTGTGGGGTTTCGAATTGGGGAAGTGGGCAGCTAATAACCCAGCTTTGATAGACTGGGTTGCACCAGGCGAAAGGACTACTGAGGTCTCTGTATTCGATGAGTTTCAGGCAACTTCAGTCCTAGGGCTCGCTTGGTCCCCTGAGGGTGAATATTTCCACTTCAACATCTCGCTGGAACCTTACGATTGTGATAAACTCACCAAGCGCTCAGCGCTTTCTATAATAGCTAGGCTCTTCGACCTGCTAGGTTTTCTATCCCCAGTGACTGTCAACTCAAAGGCTTTTATCAAATCACTTTGGCTTCTTAAATGTGGTTGGGACAGTCCCCTCCCTCCGGACTATGGTCGTCGCTGGGACGAGTTCTACTCTCAGTTACCAGTTTTTGCTAAAATCAAAATACCCCGTAAGATAGGTTATATGCCAGAAGGCCGGGTGATAGAATTGCATGGTTTCGCCAATGCCTCACTGAAGGCATATGGCGCTGTTCTTTACGTGAGAGTGTTGCATGGTTCAGGGGTCAACACTGCCCTGCTGGGTGCTAAAACCAAAATATCACCAAATATTTTGGTTCCTCACTTGGAACTGTGCGCTGCTCTGTTACTAACTAAAATGACTCACCATTTTTTGTCCTTCTCCTCCCTAGGTCAACTCAAGGTACACCTTTGGTCAGACTCCAAGGATGTATTCTATTGGATCCAGGACCACCCTTCGAGATGGCAAACCTTTGTGGCCAACCGTTGCAACGAGATTCAAACCCTGATACCTCAGGCATGCTGACATCATATCCAAGAGTCAGAGAACCCTGCTGATCTGATCTCCAGGGGTGTGAACCCGGTAGAACTCCAGGACCTGCAACTTTGGTGGTCAGGCCCGGAGTTCTTACTCACCCCAAACGATGAATGGCCAGAACTGGCTGAAGTGGTGCAAACGTCACCTAAAGAAGAGAGGCAAGCCAAGACCGTGCTCGTTGTTGGAGCTTACGTCAACGACACGCTGATCCGGTTCTCATCTTTCAAGAGACTCCTCAGAGTTACCAGTTGGTACCTGCGCTTCATCAACTCCATACGGGTCAACTGCCTCCTCAAACGAAAACTCACCTTGTCTCTGCGGCTATCCAGCAACGACACTTACTCACCTGAATTGACCACTCGTGAGCTTCACAACGCCGAGCTGTTGTGGGTCTCCATAGTCCAGAGAAATCCTTTTGGTCGTGAAATGGCACTAATAAATAGACATCAACCGCTCACGCAAAGCCCATTAGTCACACTCAACCCTACCATGGTGGATGGATCACAGAAATCTAGGTATGGGATGCTCATCAGCGGTCACTTCATGTTGGTACTCAGTTAACCTTGGCTTCTCTTCGTTGTCGTCATTGGATTTTGAGAGGTAGGTAAAAGGTCAAAAGCCTTACTGGGTTGTGTCTGCTTTGTCGCTGTCATTAACCCCTTTATGGCCTCCTTACCAAGTGACCAGGTGCGTCCAGCCTTTTTGTTTGAGCACTCTGGGGTTGACTTCGTGGGACCGTTCAAGCTGAGACTCACTAAGTCCCGTGGCAAGGGCACAATGAAGGCCTACATGTGCATCTTCACCTGTTTGGCCACCAGAGTGACTCATCTGGAATTAGTCGAGGACTTTTACAACGCAGGCATTCTTGGCTGCTTTCACCCGATTTACTTGCTGACGTGGCCATTGCTTTTTGATGAGAAGCGACAGAGGTACAAACTTTGTTGGTGCTGACAAGGAACTGCGCAGGATGTTCGAAGAGGCTTCGGAGCAGATGCTAGTCATCATACCCTCACTGGCTACTCTGGGCACGCAATGGGTCTTCAACCCACCTCGAGCTCCCCACTTCGGTGGCGTATGAGAGACTATGGTAAAGTCCACAAAGTTTCACCCTCGTAGGATGATAGGTGAGCACGTTCTCAATTTCGCTGAGCTTAACACACTGCTGTGTAGAATCGAGGCCTGCCTTAAATCGAGGCCCTTTGGTCGAGCCTCTGACGACGCAGATGACTGGGTCATCTCTCCTGCTCATTTCTTGATCCAGAGGCCGTCATTCATTGTTCCTGAGCCGTTCAACCCTGCAGTGAAGGTGCCTCTGGGCAAAAGATGGGAATGGATCAGCCAAATGAGCCAGGAATTCTGGAGTAAGTGGTTCAAAATCTACCTGAAGACTCTTCAAGAAAGGCAAAAGTAGTTCAAGCCCTCAAGAATTCTTCAGACAGGTGATTTGGTCCTTATTAAGGACGATCTTTTGGCCCCAACACAATGGTCACTGGGAAAGGTAGAGGCAGTTCATCAAGGTGCAGATGGTCAAGTTCGGGTGGCTGATATTAAAACTGCTGACTCTACCTATACTCGGCCAGTGGTCAAATTGGTTTTACTTCTACCAATCAACGAACTCAACACTGACGAATTTCAAAGTGCAAGTGTTATTGCTTGAAGACTATAGTGTTTAAAGACATTTTCAATTTTTTCTTAAAGTTAAACTTATAGCCTAGTTTTTGACTAATCTTAGAGATCCAGCTTTATATCGAGTCATTTTTTGTTCCTAATTAAAAGTCCCTTAGTGGGCATAATCTCAGTGCATATATTTAGTCATTGTTTAAATTTGAAATCTAATTTATTTTTTTCTTGCTAATTCTCAACTGTCTTAATACGCTGCAACATATTAAAGTGGGCGGTATGTCGGAAAACGACATTTAAATCTCGATTTAAATATTTCATTTTTTTATCTTTTTTATTTTTGTAGATTTTATGTAAATTAAATTCAGCCATTAAATTTAAAAAGATTTTCTAACTTGAATGCAATTAATTTTCAAATTTTAGCACGCTAAGTGGCTGACTGTAGCGCTGTTTCACCGTCTGCTAAAAGCACAGTTAGTTCACCTCTGGTCGCCGCGTGCTACGACCGCTTACCATGTGCCCCGAGCACCCAATAAATTGTTTTTCTGTTATTTAAAACTTTGTTGGTTAACTAACTATTGCTGACCCCAGTACCTAATCCTTACCTTAATTTTCAGAGCCCCAGAAAATATTTTTATGTGTGTAAGATCCAATGAATTGATTTGAAATGCCAGTTGATTTACTTAAATATTTTTTATGAGTCACCAAAAATGTATGTATGTACCTAACAGTAACACTCTAACTATTTTTAAATTAATTTATATCTTCGTTTGTCAATGTTAGATCTGTTTTAGCCTTGGGAAAATTTGTACTGAAAATTATGAAAAAAAGAAATAAAATTCTACATTCAAGACTCCCTCATGAAAACTTTTTTTTAGCAATTTAGTTTTGCGATTATTTAATAACTACGAATAGAGATTACTCGTTACTATCGATCTTGTGCTTCAAATGTTTGTTAAAGATTTTTTTTTCATCATTAAATAATATTGTAGTCAATTAAAATTAGGGGGTTGGTGAGCGGAGAGAGCAGGTGGGATACGTTAATATGAGCATTTTTTAGGTTTTTTCAAACCCGAAAAATGTATATTCTAAAACTCAGAAAATGGTAAAAAGACTCCCAGTAACATCAATTATTAAGACTTAAATTTTTAATTTTTCGAGTTAAGATTTGAAAATATTTTTCAATTCAAGTTTATACAAGACAAACAAAACTCGAGGTCTTGCCTCTTTAGAATTGCAATGGGCTCTGCATACAAATTTTTCTAAAATTGGCTAAAAAATGAAAAAATGCTCAAAATTACCTATGTGATTGCATGGAAAACTGGTAAAAAAGAACATTAATAAGATATATTGGTGATTTCGTTCATCATTCGGTACCAGAGAACTATCCCTAAATTTTCATGGATAGAACTCGGCAGGCTAGTACAGGAGGTATGAGAACCTGCTGATTCAACGCGCCTCCGTTCGCCCCAAATGGCGCTGTATGAGATACCGGGCAGAAATCCAGGAGTAGTTACGCACGGGGAGAAGGTTCACTCTTATTTCGTAGCGCGCCCCTTGCACTCGTTTTTCAGGTGCGTGGTGCACTGTAAAATCCAGTGCACCCGTTCAACTCAAAACAAGCTGGCGATGCAGCTGATTTGAGCCCGATGCGGTCTGTTATATGCCCCCGTGGACATATAACCGGCTCCTAATTTTGCAGACCCGGGTAGGAGTCGCAGGGAAAACCGGGGGTGAACGGCACCCCTTGTGTGACGACAGGAACGCGCGAACTACTAATCAAATAAAGTTAAAATTTTATACAAAACTTGTTACCTTGATTCTGGATCCAAAACTCGCAGGTAACTGGTCGATGTGTTCGTATTCTGTTTAGTCTCTCGGACGTAGGTACAATAGGTTCAATTATTTTATTCACTCACTGGCAAGTTTACTTTTAAAATATGCTTTATTAGGTCAAAATCAAATACTGGATTACAATTATCGGACGCTGAGATCAACGAATTTATGATTATTAGGGAATAAAATCTAGAATCAAAATCTGAAAGGTCAAACTTTGCAAATATAGTATTAAGTAATTAGGTTAACTTTAATAATGTTTGCGATCTTTGCGCTATTTAATTATATTTCATACTGACTCGACGTCCAGCGCTCTTCCTCCTTGCTGCCTCTAAGTCCTTCCCCCGCCACCTTGATTTTTTCCCATCAAAAGTGCAGGAGCAGCATTCAGCGGCAGCTGAAATCCGAAGTGCTGACCGGACCCCTTATCCACATGCACGCACACTCGGGCGAGAATGCACGATTGCGGATTTTATTTAATTGTCACGTAACAGCCCCCCTTCTTAAACTGTTCACCGTCCCTGGTGAATGTAGGTATAGGGCTGGAAGTAGGTGTAGGTTCGGAAGGTTTTTTTTTTTTTTTTTTTTTAACTTAGGTATAGGGCTAGAAGTAAGTATCGGTTTGGTAAAGAGGTTTTAGGTATAGGATTGGTAAGGAGTTTTTTTTTTTTTTTTTTTCCCAAGGTCTGAAAACGCGAGGCTTTTGGTCTGCCTCCTTCCTCTTCTTGCACGGTGGGTCCTCTTTGGGGGTTTTCTCTAGGCTGGACGTTAATTTTTTTTTTTTCATTTTTTCCACTTTCGCCGGGCAAATTTTGGTTCTTTGTACCAAAAAAAGCATGCGCGAACATTGACATAAGCTGTTGCGGAGCGAACAATAATTTCACTTCGTTCACATCGTCGAGCTAGAAAATCGATATTTTGTAGACTGCGTGGCGCCATCTCTTAGTCCACGCAGAACTACATGGTGCCGGTGCTCTCGCGCCGCCGTCTGCGCAGCTTGGGGGCAGCTGTTGCTGCTGTCGCTGACGCTGCTGGGCCTGCGGCGTCTCTCCAGTTCTCTTCTCGGCAACGCTCGTGACTAGACGTTTCATTCGCCATTTTGTGCTTTCTCGTGGGTTTTTTTCACTTGGCATCTCTCTTGATTCTTTTTCATCATCAACGCAGTTGTCTCATCTGCACAGTCATCTCAACAAATAATTCACCTGGTGGTAGTCAACTCTGGAGGCATCTCATCTTGAATTCATTCGGCTTGATTCACTTCAATTCTTGGGTTAGCGGCTCAGCAAGGAGATCACCTTAGGCATCCTCAGGTATTTTGCACAGCACCGGTAACAATAATTTACCGGTGTTTCTCATTGTCATTCTCACAGCCAGAAAATCAATAAAATTTACTGTGCATTCTCTTGCTCTCTCTCTCCTTTCTTTGTGCTGTCTTACAAGCAGCCATTTTCTTTTCTATTCTGTTCAAGGTCATTCTCTGCTGCTGCTTTAATTTCTCTTGGGCACCTCTCTCTCTCTCTCTCTCTCTTTTCAAGGCCATCTCTGTTGCTTTGTTTACCTCAACTGTACTCAAGCAAAACTCGTATTTATGGTTTTAATTAATATAATCAAATCCATAAAGAGTTTTGGCTAGGTGGTTCTCAAATTAATTAATTAATTTTCTTTACACGAAAATTAAGAGTGGAAATTCTCCACTCAAACTATGATATTCTTACCTCTCAGTTTTATTGCATTAAAATAATTTTTATTAACCTGTATAAACTCATTTATTATAATTTTAGAATTATTTGAATATTTTTGTAGAGTGCTGTGGTAAAATAAATAAATTAACACTGTTTTTATTAAATTGTGTCTGTCTCAATTTTTATTTGACAACCCTCCCCTACCAGCTTTTAATCCGGCAAATAAATAAAATTAATAAAGCAGTAAATCCGCAACATTTGGTCCTTCGAGCCGGATAGCTGGTAGGTGGCTGGGTTTTTCTTGTCTTCTCTGCTCTTCTTTGCTCTTCTCTGTTTTTTCTCTTGGTCAGCTCTGGGTGAAAAGAGTCATTCTACTTTATTTGGAACATCCTCAGGTACGCTCAACTTTCCTGCTAATTTGGTGCTCGCTGGTGGTTTAACATGGATGAGAAGCAGAGTACAGACACCAAGAAGCCCTCCAGGAGCAACTCACCAAGTCTCAACAAGGAACCAGGTGATGCTGGCACTACTCCATAGGTCAAGGTTCATGACCTTGCTGACAACACTCAACTCTGGAGCAACTCAATTGAGAACATCTCTGGAGTCCAGGCCAACTCAAAGGAATCTCTTCAAATTACTGATGGTTCTCAACGGCGCACAAGGTCAAACTCAGGATCGGTGTCAGCTGACTTTCTGGTGAGAAAGCTCTCACAGACTGAGCGGTTGCAAGCTCTTACCAGAATTTTAGAAAGGATCACCTCACATGAAGGCGTCATTGGTGTCATGGTATTGGATTCTTGGGAAAATTCAGCAACGACCATTATGACTAATTTTCGACAGGACCACTCACAACTGGTTACTTTCTGTCCCTCTGTGATGATAGATGACGACTATTTTACTCAAGGAACACTCTCAAATGGAAAATGTTATGTTTGACATTCTCACCGCTCTGGCTGCTCTCAAGGACAAGCTCCCTCCAGTTGTTCCTCCGGCCAACTCAACAGATCCTCGAGACACTTCTCACGGTGCCAAGCTCTCAGAGATCAAGCTCCCATCTTTTTCTGGATCACATGCAAAGTGGCCAGAATTCAAGGTCTCTTTTTCTGGTTTGGTTTTAAACAGCTCCCGACTTGGAGCATCACAGAAGGTCCACTATTTGCGGAGTTCGTTATCTGGTGAGTCTTTAGTACTTATCAACTCTTTTCCCATTACTTCTGAAGGTTTGGATCTCACCTGGAACACTCTGCTGACCCGTTATGAAAATGAAAGGTACCTCATAACGGAGCATATTGGCAAGCTAAATAGGCTATCTCATGTTCAACCAAAAAGCTCGGCCTCTCATATCAATGATCTCATCGTTGTCAGGCATCAGAAAGTCGCTGATGACTCACGTCTCACGCAAGGAGTTGGGAGATTGCTTGCTCACTGCAAAGGGCATCAGCCTCCTGGATCGTCTCTCCGTGGAAGAATGGGAAACTTCTCTGGCCAACTCATCAGAATTTCCTAGCTTTGAGAATCTCGAGCAATTCCTTATGGGCAGAGTTCGAGCCTTGGAGCAGGTAGAAGGTGCTTCTCACGGCAGCGTCAATCAGTCTGGTGGAAAATCTCAAGGAACATATCAATCTACCAAAGCGATGAAGGCTCACTTTGGATCATTTGGACCCTCTCACTCTGCTGCTGATTCCAGGAAAACTCAACCTGCAAGCAGTACCCTTGCTCCTTTTGTGACGGCTCACATTTCATCGTGTTTTGCCCTGGTTTTAAGGAACTCTCATTGACAGCTCGCAGGCACTTTGTGGTTGAAAAGGTGCTCTGCTACAATTGTCTGGGCAAACACGCAGCCAGGAATTGCAACTCAAAAGTACGGTGCAAGACATATGGACAATCTCACCACACAATGATACACCCTGAGTCAGGAGCCAATCCTGGGGCTTCTACTCAAACCAAGGCTAACACATCTACTCAATAGGAAGCAGGCGCAGTCACATTTCGTATTTCTCAATCTCTGGAACACTCACTCCTGGCTACGGCAGTAGCCTTGCTCATAACACCTTCAGCTTCTCATTCAGTAAGACTTCTCATCGATCCAGGCTCAGAATTGTCATTTATATCATCTGACATTGTGACAATGCTCAAAATTCCTCGGACTCACTCATCTGTTCCCATCATTGGCATTGGTGGATCAAAGTCAGCTCACACTCAAGGAAAGGTAGTCGTGACTCTCAAGTCCATTCATCGCAACGTTCAGCTCAAACTCCACGCTCATATATTGAAACAGCTCACTTCTACGTTGCCATCTCACCCGTGCGATGAATCAACTTGGCCTCATCTCAGAAAACTCAACTTAGCAGACACTCAATTTGGTCAACCACGCAACATAGACATCATAATTGGTGCAGATCATTATGGCTTAATCATCTTGCCAAACCTCATCAAGGCAGCCCCTCACGATCCTATTGTTCAGCTGTCTATATTTGGATGGTTGGTTCATGGACCTTCCTCACAGTCAAATTATTCACCACGACAAACCTTTCATGGGGCAACAGTTCATGACGACACCTCACTTCTGGAGATCCTGACAAGGTTTTGGGACTTGGAAGAAGCTCCACACTCTTCAAAGTCAATCCTCACACCAGAAGAAGAGGAGTGTGAACAACATTTCCTCAAGACACACTCAAGGGACCCGCAAGGACGCTACATCGTCAGATTGCCACTGAAGATGGATCCTTCTTGTTTGGGTGATTCTCTCGCTCGCTCAAGGGCATGTTTAAGAGGAATCATGAACAAGCTTCAACGCAACGATGGTTACAAGCAGCTGTACGTTGCTTTTATGGAGGAATATGCTCAACTGGGTCACATGGTTCCTGTGCCAGCAGAGGAGCTCAAATCATCTCCAGCTTACTATCTACCTCATCATGGAGTGCTCAAATTGGATAGTTCAACAACAAAGTTGAGAGTTGTATTTAATGGGTCTGCTGTCACATCATCTGGTTACTCTCTCAACGACATCATGCACGCTGGACCCAATTTATTGCTCAACATCGTCAACGTACTCACATGGCTCAGAACTAATCAGTTTGTCTTCGCTACAGACATCACAAAAATGTACAGGCAGATCTTGGTTCATCCCGATGATCAAGATTTGCAAAGGATAATTTGGATCGACAGCGAACTCAGGGAAGTACTCATCAAGCTCATTACAGTGACGTATGGCACTCGGGCAGCTCCTTACTTAGCCATTCGGGTACTGTTGCAACTCATCCTGGATGAAGGTCATCGGTATCCACTTGCCATTGACTCAGTGGAAGTTGGCAGATACGTAGACGATATCTACGGGGGAGCTGACACTCTGGCGCTTCTCAACGAGAAAGCTCATCAGCTTGAAGGTTTGTGCAGGGCAGGTGGATTTCCCTTGGCAAAATGGAACTCCAACCACCCTGAATTCTCAAAGACCGCTCACACGGACTCTCAAGGTGACAGCACCATCTCATTTAGTGACTGCACTGCCAAAATTCTCGGACTCATTTGGACCCCTCAGCAGGACTCAATTTCATTCACTCTGGCCTTACCTCCAGTCAAGGAGACACTCATCAAAAGGACAATTCTCTTAGAAGTGGCTCAAATCTTCGACCCCATCGGCATCATCTCACCTGTGGTCATAAAAGCAAAAATCCTCCTGCAAGAGTTATGGCTACTCAAGCTGGCCTGGGACGAACCAGTGTCAGAGTCAATCAAGGCCAAGTGGCTCAAAATCAGGGATGACTTTCAGAACTTGGATAAGGTCTCACTTCCTCGGTGGCTTGGAACCCTGTCACACTGCTGCATCGAAATTCATGGTTTCTCGGATGCTTCTCAATACGCCATGGCTGCTGTTTTATATGTGCGCACTCACGGACCCACAGGTATTTCAATCTCATTTCTTTGTTCCAAAACAAAGGTGGCCGCACTCAAGCCTGTCTCAATCCCTCGACTGGAGTTAATTGCTGCTCACTTGCTCAGCAAATTGGTTAATCACTTTGCTGGCTCACTCAAATTAGAGGTACGCTCTGTGACACTTTGGACAGACTCAATGGTAGCACTCACTTGGATCAACTCTCACCCATCTCGCTGGAAGGAGTTTGTGCGTAACAGGGTACATTCCATTCAGGAACTCACATCATCTGCTCAGTGGAGGCATGTACCGGGAAAATGTAATCCAGCTGATTGTGCTTCTCGAGGATTGCTAACATCACAACTCATCGATCACAATCTCTGGTGGAATGGCCCTGAGTGGCTAAAACAATCAGAAGAACTCTGGCCTGCCAAACCAGAACTTCTTGATGAGCACACACTTCCAGAACTCAAGAAAATTGTTCCAACAACAGCTGTTGCCACTGTTAGGGAGCATTGGGATCTTCTCTACAGGTATTCATCGCTCAACAAGTTATTCAAAATTACTTCTTTGTGCATGGTGGCGTGCCAACGGTTCAAAGGAGTTTTCATTTCTCACTCACCAGTCATCTCTGCGGAAATGCTCAACAAAGCCAAGTCATTTTGGGTTAGACAATCTCAAGAAGTGGATTTCAAGGACGAAATTCGCATGGTTTCCAGCTCAACACTTCCAACGTCCATGCACTCAACTGGCTAACTCCATTTGTGGATGCCGAGGGAATTCTCAGAGTAGGAGGTCGCCTTAACAAGACGAATCTGAGTTATTCAATCAAGCATCCTGCAATTCTCAACCGAAACACACCTCTCACTAAACTCATCATAGGTCAGGCCCATCTGGACACACTCCATGGTGGAACTCAAGTCACTCTTGCCAAGATACGGCAAGAATACTGGATCATTGGTGGACGAGCTACTGTCAAGTCTCACTTAGTGCACTGTGTGATTTGTGCTAGACAGCGGGGGACTCGAGCTCGCCAACTCATGGGACAACTACCCGTGGCCAGGGTAACTCTCACTCGTCCTTTTTCTCATACTGGGGTTGATTACGCTGGTCCACTCAATATCAAATCTTGGAAAGGACGAGGTTCAAAAACCTACAAAGGTTGGATATGTGTGTTTGTCTGTTTTGTTTCATCAGCTACTCATTTGGAAGCAGTCAGCGATTATTCTGCAGATGGTTTCATTGCAGCGTATAGACGCTTCACATCTCGTCGTGGACTCTCTTCTCACTTATACTCAGATTGTGGAACTAATTTTCAAGGAGCGGACAAGACTCTGAAAAAACTTTGGCATCAAGCTCAACAGGGAAACTCGGCTCTTGGAATGTTGTTGGCTAACGACAAAACTCAGTGGGAGTTCAATCCACCAGCTGCCCCACACATGGGTGGTAAGTGGGAGTCAGTGGTAAAACTAGTGAAGTTTCATCTCAATAGGACAATTGGTGATACCCTTTTGACAATTGAGGAACTTGCTACTCTTCTAGCTCAGATTGAGGGTATTCTCAACTCACACCCATTGGAACCTCTCAGCGACGATCCTGATGACTTGGAGGTACTCACACCTGGACACTTTTTCATTGGCACAGCACTCAATGCAGTTCCAGAACCCAGTCTTTTAAACTTGGCAACATCTCGACTGGACCGCTGGCAATTGCTTCAGCAAATGATGCAGAGCTTTTGGAAGCAATGGTCAACTCATTATTTGCATCACTTGCTGACGGTTTCAAAATGACAACATCCTTCTCACAACATCAAGGTCAACTCATTGGTTTTGCTCACAAATGAGAACATGCCACCAAGCAAATGGCCTCTGGCAAGAGTAGTCCAACTCCATCCAGGGCCAGATGGTTTGGTTCATGTGGTAACACTCAGGACAGCTACAACAACACTCAAGAGACCAGTGGTAAAGTTGGTGGTTTTACCGGTCTGCTCAGCTCAAAATTAATCAACCAGTCGGTTGATGGCGGGCGGCAATGTTGCGGAGCGAACAATAATTTCACTCCGTTCACATCGTCGAACTAGAAAATCGATATTTTGTAGACTGCGTGGCGCCATCTCTTAGTCCACGCAGAACTACATGGTGCTGGTGCTCTCGCGCCGCCGTCTGCGCAGCTTGGGGGCAGCTGTTGCTGCTGTCGCTGACGCTGCTGGGCCTGCGGCGTCTCTCCAGTTCTCTTCTCGGCAACGCTCGTGACTAGACGTTTCATTCGCCATTTTGTGCTTTCTCGTGAGTTTTTTTCACTTGGCATCTCTCTTGATTCTTTTTCATCATCAACGCAGTTGTCTCATCTGCACAGTCATCTCAACAAATAATTCACCTGGTGGTAGTCAACTCTGGAGGCATCTCATCTTGAATTCATTCGGCTTGATTCACTTCAATTCTTGGGTTAGCGGCTCAGCAAGGAGATCACCTTAGGCATCCTCAGGTATTTTGCACAGCACCGGTAACAATAATTTACCGGTGTTTCTCATTGTCATTCTCACAGCCAGAAAATCAATAAAATTTACTGTGCATTCTCTTGCTCTCTCTCTCCTTTCTTTGTGCTGTCTTACAAGCAGCCATTTTCTTTTCTATTCTGTTCAAGGTCATTCTCTGCTGCTGCTTTAATTTCTCTTGGGCACCTCTCTCTCTCTCTCTCTCTTTTCAAGGCCATCTCTGTTGCTTTGTTTACCTCAGCTGTACTCAAGCAAAACCCGTATTTATGGTTTTAATTAATATAATCAAATCCATAAAGAGTTTTGGCTAGTATTCCGGCAAATAAATAAAATTAATAAAGCAGTAAATCCGCAACATAAGCATTTTGACCAATTTTTCCCGACCCGCAAGGCACTTGAACTTTTCCATAGGATTTGCACGTAAAAAAGTGGTCAAAATGTTTATTTCAGCTTACCAGGGTGAATATTATAAAATTTTTTTTTACGATTACATTTTTCTATGTAAATTTTCCCGCTTAATCCGATGAAACCATTAGTTTTTGTCTATTCGATGACGAAAAATTATTTTAAGTCAAAAATACGAAAATTCGACGAAAAATTGGTAAAAAATCGCGTGTTTTCCAGATAAAAACGATTATAATCATTAAAATAAATTTTTTGACTACATGTTGCTATGTAAATTTTCCCGCTAAATCCAATGGAACCATTAGATTTTACAAATTTTTTGATTGAATAATGAATAAAAGCGAAAAGCTGCCAAAAAAAGTCTATAAATCGTAAAATAAAAACGATTTTTTGAGTATTAATGGTGTTTCAAAGATAATTTTTACATCAATTTTTGATTAAAAAAATAAAATACAAAAATTTTTTTTATAAAACATTGCAAACATTCACTAAAAATAGAAATTATATTTTAAACCATTGGCCTAATGCACCAACGCAACGGTGGCGCCCTCGAAAAACACCTTTTTTTTCATTTTACAACTTACAGAACTATTTTCGTTCAAGAGGTCGCCACCGCAGTAAGTATGAAATTTTATTCGCATTCAACTTCGTGTAAAATCGCCCTCATAGGCCACGCTCCCGTGCAGTTTGTAAAAAAAAAAGCTTTCTATCTTTAAACAATAGATAGCGCTGTTTTAGCAAAGAAAAATAAGAAGCATAAGAGACGTGTTCTACCTTTTTCAGATGTAATTGGTAGTAAAAATAAGCAAGCTGTATACTGTTTTTTTTATATAAGTTGATTTTATCATTGTATGAAAATGCAAATAATGTATAATAACTTTAATTCATAATAACTTGTAAAGGGTACTATTCTTTTTCTTATTTATTATTTTTTTTTGTGAATCATGAAGGCAACTACTATAATTTTATAATTATTATTCAAAGATAAAAACAAGGGTCAAACATGTTGTATGATTTACGCGAAAAAGTTCCGTATGTTGGGTACATAAGTAATCAAATCGTGGTTGCTAACAGATTAACCACAATTAGACAAGTTTTAGCTATTTTTTTTTACAATTTGCGGAGGCTATCAAATTGTTCCAGGGAGAGTTCAAAACTGGCTATTGAAGAGTGTCTGATTTTTTGGAAAAAAGCTCGAATTCCGACGCAGGAAAATCACAAATGTGTTTCTAAACTTTTAAACGAATACAAAAAATGGGAAAAATTGCGTAAGAGTGCCAGTCATAAATCCGAAACTCAAATAAAAAATGAAAGAGAATTTGAAAAAAGTTTAAATGCACTGTTCGATATTGCCTCCGCAAATGCACTGTTCGATATTGCCTCCGCAAATGCACTTTCTAAGATCACGAATGAGTCTGACAAGGAGTTTTTGCTTTCCCAAAGAGGTAATTTATATTATTTATTTTTATTTAGTAAACTAAAGTAGTTTTTTTTTATTTACAATGAAACAAATTACATTTAAAAAAAATTTACATTTTCAGCAGTTTCAAAGGAACAAAGTTCTTGCGGATCTATTCCCTCTACGTCAAAAATAACATTTTCAAATGTATTATATATGGATGTCGACAACAAAAATGATGAAAAAGACGTATACTTGATGTCAAATAAATTAAAGTCCGTTGAGCAAATGGTGTCAAAAGATGATTTATCTCAAGCAGGAACAGAAGGTTATTATTTCTTCATGTTACTAGTAAATAGAATGCCGTTTTAAGACCGGGAGCGTTAATTTTAAATACTGTTAATTAAAAAATGACTTTCAAAATTGCATTCGTAGAGTTTCTTTTATTGATATCTTTTTCAAACGTAAAATATTAGCTGTTTTTTAGCTGCGCAAAATTTTTTGTAGCAAAAATTTTTGTTAGGAATTTTTTTGAAATCTTTTTTGTACTGACATTAAACAAAATAATTATAATGTATTTCTGGCTGCAATATATCACCTATTTAATCATACGATCACAAAAACTAAACGTTTGACAATGAACTTTGAGTAGAATTTTGCTTCCATCGGTACATAAAATATTCATACTTTCGGACAAGTATTTAGAACTTTTGTATAATTTTGCATTCTTCCTCCGCTACACAGCCCTCGGACCTAACGATTACATGCGAGCGCGAAAAATACTTGATTCTCGAGGTACAAAGAGTACTTTTAAAGTTGAATCTAGAGAAAAAATATGTGTTACTGAAAAATAGTGTGACATTTCGGAGATAATTCTGTCTCATCTAAAATTCATACCAAAACTGTTTTTTTCTGAATAAAATTAAAAAAATTTAATAACATTTAAAAATTTGGGATGCCGATACAAATTTATAATTTTTAGCACAACAACAAAATAAAATTTTAAGCATTGCTTTTAATGCTGAGTCAGACACATCAAACACGTCAGCAATGGAGGTGGATGATGAAGCTTTAAAGCTGGAGAAAGAAAAACTTTACAATTTAAAAAAAAACAAGTCTTACTTGCTCATCAAAAATGGAATCATCTCTGATATTAACAAAAGGTTAGCCTTTTTAATCAGCTTGATAATAAAATAGAATCTAATATTGAGATTTTCTTCACTATACAATATTAAAAAAAAATTATTTTTGAAGTTTTTAAACTTATATAAAATCTTAAAAATTCAAAAATCTTCTCAATCATTATTAATATTTATGGTAAAAAATATATCTTTATTTTTCGTGTACCTCGCTATTGATTTAATTTTCATTCCTATAAGTTATTTATATATTCTTATGGAAAAAAAGAAACTTGTTGTTTATATGTGTAAACTTACAATTATTTCTATCAAAGTAACAATATTCATAGAAAAACTTCTAATTGATTTAAAATTGGTTTTTAGAAGAATTAGATTCTTTCATTAGACCCGAGTCTGAATCACCGCCTTCACAACAGTCACCATCTCCCAAAAGGAGAGCTACGGAACCGTTTATGACAAGTAAATTAGCAGTAGTATTAGATAAATGTTTAATTAGTAAAAGAAATGCGATGCATTTATTAATGGCTGCTGCACAAGCTATAAATGTAGAAACAAAAAATTTAGTTCTGAATTCTACTTCGATTCATGAAGCTCGACAAAAATTTCCCCAAGAAAGATTTGAAACTATAAAAAAGCTTGCCCCAGCTCTTTTTTTAAATCTTCAAAAACGATACACTTTGACGGCAAATTACTTCCAGGTCTTTTTCGTAATGAAAACAGGGATAAGTTAGCAATAGTTGTCTCAAGTAGTGGGGTGGAGCAACTTTTAAAAGCTGCAGTGATTACTTCAAGTTCTGGAGCAAATCAGGCGGTAGCTGTCTATGAGACTTTAGTAGATTGGTGCCTGCTCGACAATATCCAAGCACTTTGTTGTGATTCAACCGCTAGCAACACTGGTATATCAAAGGAGCTTGCGTCTTATTGGAGCAGTATTTGGAAAAAGAGCATTTGTGGCTCATATGCCGACATCATATTTATGAAGTGATTTTGAGAGCTACGTTTGAAGCAAAATTTGGCAAAACTACTGGCCCTGAGGTCAATTTATTTAAAAATTTTGAAGAGTTCTGGAGAAACGTCAATCAAACCGACTACGAAAAGGGCATGGTTGATGAATTTGTAAATGAATCTTTAAAAGATGTAAAAGAAAAAATTTTACAATTTAGCTTAGAACTCTTGGAAAAAGGACAGACCAGGAGAGATTACAAAGAGTTTTTAGAACTGGTGGTAATTTTTCTTGAAGGGAAACTTCCTAAAGAGACCAAATTTCATCAACCTGGAGCGATACACCATGCCAGATGGATGGCTAAGGCCATTTATTCTCTAAAGATGTACATTTTTCGAAAACAGTTCTTAGTAGGACAAAAAGAAAATGAGTTAAAATGTAGAGACGTTTGTATATTTATAATCAGATTTTACGTGCAAGCGTGGTTTAGTTCTACATTTTCTGCTCAGGCTCCCTATAATGATTTAAAGTTTCTAAAAGAACTTGACAATTACAAAACAACCGACAAATGCATTTCCTATGTCGCATTAAATAAATTGTTCAAGCACTTGTGGTACTTAACTCCAGAGTTGGCGGCACTCTCATTCTTTGATATGAATGTATCATGTGAAGAAAAAGTCGAGATGTGCAAAGCTCTGGATTCAGTAGATTGTCGTTTTAATTACAACAAACGTATTCTTGTTAATAAAACAAATGAAAAAGACATTATAAATTCTAATATAAGTAATTATATTTGTAAAAAGTCAATGGAATTTTTTAAATGATATGACATCAGCACTAAATGAGCCGTTCTCTGCGATAACGACCTAAGTGACAAAACATCGTTTCGAGAAAACAAGGTTTAAAGTTTTTGAATTGTATTATTTTAAAGCACTGGTCGAGAATTAAAAAACTAATTTTTTTAAAAGGAAGTTACACTATCTCGTAATGAATATTCATGATGAAATTAATAAAATAATAATAATTTATTAGAAAAAAATCGTTATCAACAATTTTTTACTTAGGTCGTTTTTCGGGCGAACTACTCAATTTTATAAATATTATTAAAAAATTGATATAAAAATGATTGTTTTCAATTTATTATTACGTTTTTAATCAAAAACAATTTACAATACAACTTTTTGGCTTTGTAATGTTTAAACATTAGATAATATTTCTTTTTTTTTTTAGTTGTATAAAAATAAATAAAAAATATATCGATACCTTTGAAAGGAAACAAATGGAAATATCATCTATTAATCTAGACTTTTTATAAATCATAACATTCAAATAAAAATAAAATTATTTATGATCAACTACTCATAAAATTTTAATCATAACTCTCAGATTCTTCTCCAGAGTCGAATTCTGGTTCGGCGTCGTTGACTTCACAGTCGGCGAATGCTTTTTCAAAGAAATCGCGATTTTGAACTTTGACAAATCGCATCAAAGATAAAACATCTTTTTTTTTTGCTTTAGCTACAGCAATCTTTGGGGTCTTTTGAAGATTTAATCCATCTTTGTTCGGTATGAAAACTTTATTTTTAAAATACTTAAACTTCAATCCAGGGCCATCATAATCTTTATACGCTTCCAAAATTTTATTGGATTTAAAAACAAGTTTGACACATTTTTGAATAGAAAAAGTACTTCCTTGAAGAACAGGGGCTTTCATAAAGAGCGGGTCTAATCCAGATTCCCAATTTTCTAAAAGAGGAGCAGACATCTCTGTTTCGAATGGACTGGGATTTTTTCTCGAGGTCTTCATAAGGTTTGAGTAGTCCTCTGCTGTTTCAATCACTTCGTGTCTCTTAAAAACACTGCCATAGCAGCCGAAGTTTCGGTTACACTGGCAGTAACTGTGACCTCGAACTGGAAAAATGTGTGTGACAGTTATTTTATGGGTTACTGCAAGCCAACAACAAAAACGCATCATTGTCTTATTTTTGTTCTGACCCCCGCACGAATCTGATAAAAAAATAATACTTTTTGTACCAGGATTTTTCACTAATTTTTCATTTACACAGCTATACATAAAGCTACAAACCGAATTTGCATTTTTTTTACCTTCAGTTTCAAGAAAACAATAAAATTTACTTGACTCGTCGTTAAAAAAATGAGAATTAAACACGTACATATTTAACTGACGTTTATAATAAACTGAATTAACATTTAACTTTGGAAGAGGAAGATTTTGAGCGTAGTCAAATTCCATAACAGCTGTTTTCATACTGCTATCTTTTGCAACTTTCTTCACATAATCATTTCTAATATCTGCATGCATCTTGTAATTTTTTTCGTGAACTCGATATTTTTCAGCACAAGGGTCTTTAGGATCAGCTTCTAATTTTATTTTACACTCGGTACAAAAATCGCACACATCACTTTTACGCTGACGAATTGAATAATGTGAATTTTCACGAAAATATTTTTGATAAGTTTTGTACTTGAGTGAGGCAGATCGACCAGTTCTTTCTTGATAAAAACTTAAAAAAGATGAATGCAAAATTCTAATCGTTAAGATTGGATTACAGAAAAATCTTCTTTCTGTTTTATTGTTTCCGTAATGTGACTTTTTATGCGGAATAAGTGACCAGTGCTCTTTTACCAAAGCCCAAACTTCTTCTGATATTTTTTTTTGGATTAGGGTCTTTGCCACGTTTTTCTGTAGCTTGAGAAACACCTTGTTTACAGTACATAAGCACAGTTTTCATTCGGCTATCAGTGATTTGGAATAAGCTAGTCAAAAACCCTTTACATACAACTGTGTCCTTTCCATTTATTTTTAAACTATATTTCCATGAATATTCTCTATTTTTAATTTGAGGAGCGGCTTTTGAACGTTTGATTCCTTGACGATGTGCACAACTAATTAAAAATGTATCCTGCTTCACCTTATTTGCTGAAGAGTAGAAATCTTGAAATAATTCTTTTTGACACTCACGGCTGAAATTTGAAAAGCAATTTACACGACAGCAGTGGTTTATTTCTTTAAAATGTTTACGGGGTATATCATCACCCGCTATATTTTCGTAAGCTTTGCCACTGTTACGCTTAACCTTTCTTTTGTTCCGTCCCCATTTTTCACTTTTCAGTTTTCTTTTCACTCCCAAATTTTCACTCGCAGCTGACGTTGAAGTTGTTGTTGATGTCGATACATCCATGTTTGCAATTATACAAAAATTAAGTGATTAATTAATTAATTTACAACTAGGTTTAGTTACACTCTGCACTGTGAACTCATCTGCAGCGCGGCAATGCGCTCGAAGCAATCAGCTGTAGCGCGAGAACTCATGTGCAGTTGCAGCGAGTTAGCGCGGCCGCGGCGTGTCCACTCAGGGCTCTAGTGGCGCGCGTTTTGCCTCTACTTAAAAATTCACCAAAGCTTCAATTTTCAATATTTTTTTATGATATTTGGTGGGAGTACTTTTGAATAGTTTGTCTACCCATTTTTGAGATCTCCGGAAAAACGACCTAAGGCGCCTTAGGTCGTTATTGCAGAGAACGGCTCAAATTTTTATCAAAACATCCATCGGAGTGGGGTAAAAATAGAGAATTTCTTAATGGTAAAGATATCGTTGATAACTTAAAAGTTGTCAATGATATAGCAGAACGGGAAATCAAACTTATTTCAGAATTTAATAATTTACTTACCAAAAATGAGGAACAAGCGCAATTTTTGTTACCTGTCATTAAAGGATATCGAAAGATATTTCCAGATAGCAACAAAACGACCTTGACGCAGCTATATTAGTTAAATGTTTCTTTTTATTCACTTTGTAAAATATTTTACTGGAAGTAGAACCACACATTTCTTGATAACTATTTTTAGATTAATATTTTAAAAGAAAATTTAGATTAATATCTTTATTATTTATTGTGATATAAAAAAATAATTTAACTCGATGTAATTGCGGCATAACGAAATAATACATTATTAAGAATTTATGAACTTGAGTTAGAATAAACGTTACAGAACTGATTTTTGATACGTAAATTAGATTGTATTTTCTCGTTAACTAAACCTACCAATTTTTATTCTTTCCAATTCCCAAAGAAATATTTTTTAAAATTTAAAAACATTTTAATCACAAAATTCATAAAAGTTGATGGTTTCATTGTATTATTCGAAAATAAACCTCAGTACAAGATTCTAAAAAAATTACCTTCTAAATACCATTAATATTCAAAAAATCGTTTTTATTTTACGATTTTTAGACTTTTTTGGCAGCTTTTCGCTTTTATTCATTATTCAATCAAAAAATTTATAAAATCTAATGGTTCCATCGGATTTAGCGGGAAAATTGACATAGAAAAAAGTAGTCAAAAAATTTATTTTAATGATTTTAATCGTTTTTATCTGGAAAACACGCGATTTCTTACCAATTTTTCGTCGAATTTTCGTATTTTTGACTTAAAATAATTTTTCGTCATCGAATAGACAAAAACTAATGGTTTCATCGGATTAAGCGGGAAAATTTACATAGAGAAATGTAGTCAAAAAATTTTTTTCATGATTTTCATCGGTTTACTAGAAAAACAACGCGATTTTTCACCAATTTTTCGTCGAATTTTCGTATTT
This sequence comes from Encarsia formosa, assembly GCA_038277355.1. Classification (NCBI taxonomy): domain Eukaryota; kingdom Metazoa; phylum Arthropoda; class Insecta; order Hymenoptera; family Aphelinidae; genus Encarsia; species Encarsia formosa. The sequence goes on from CM076187.1 coordinate 42,302,214, forward strand.
TCAGCTTAAAATAATTTTTCGTCATCGAATAGACAAAAACTAATGGTTCCATCGGATTCAGCGGAAAAATTTACATAGAAAAATGTAATCGTAAAAAAAAAATTTTATAATATTCACCCTGGTAAGCTGAAATAAACATTTTGACCACTTTTTTACGTGCAAATCCTATGGAAATTTCAAGTGCCTTGCGGGTCGGGAAAAATTGGTCAAAATGCTTATGTCAATGTTCGCGCATGCTTCTTTTGGTACAAAGAACCAAAATTTGCCCGGCGAAAGTGGAAAAAAAGAAAAAAAAAATTAACGTCCAGGCTAGTGTTCTCGTCTCTCAAGCTCAGCCGCTGCAAGTCCCTTTCCAATCGGAGAGTGGCCGCATATTCGTTGTTTCTCTTTTTGTCGGGTTCCTTTTCGTCCCATATTCGTTCTTGGGTGTGGAGTTGTCGGTGGTCCTTAATATCTAACCGGGACACTTGTGTATCGCAATATCCACAATGGATTATTGGGAAAGGTTCCCGGAGTTCGCGCAGGTCACACTTCCATTGACGAGGTTTCCCTAGTCTTGCTCCGTATTCCTTTTCTAACCATTCCCTTGCTATTAACGCACTCGTGGGATGCCTATATTTGGCAAAAGCCAAATACAGGGGGTCTAGGTGTGCGTCTCGTCCTGGCGTGCGCATTTTCCAAAAACGCAGCCACAACAGGGGTCCGTGAGTTTTCAGGTCATGGTAGACTTTTTGATGGCTTCGGGCTACGGGTACACGCACATCTAACAATTGGGTTCCCTCGTCTACCAATCGTTGGTCGTCTTCCAAATTTTTTATTAGGGCGATGCCTTGCTGCTTCAGCTCAGGCGTTCGGAATCGGAACTTTACAAAAATGAGGGGGTCTTCTTGGTCATCCTCATTTTCGTGCTCCTCCAATAAAGTAGGGTTGACCCCTTTCAGGTATCTTCCGAGTTCTCGGACGTCGAAGGCCCGATTGATGACCATTCCAACCTCATTTTCCCCCACCATTTCCGTTCCCAGGGCTCGTAACACAAATCTGTGCCCGTGTAGATCCTTTAACGGTCTTCGTGGTTCGCTGGGTTCGAGTTGCTCTCTAAGTCTTGAGGAGGCCATGTTTGCTGCAAGAAGGCGTTATGAATTGATTACTTTAGATGAATTGGGCTTTCCACTTGGGGAGGAGCTGGTTATGGGTAGGAGTTTGAGAGGAGGTAGGTCACGAGGTGGATAGTGGTTTCAATTATATCAAGGATGGTTAATAGAAGACTGAAGGGTTTAGGGCTGTGACACATGCATTCCTACGCTTTTCTCCTTTAACCCCTATATCGACCGCTTATCTACGCACATTTTATCAAATTTACCCTTTTTTTTTCTTTGTCGTATATACATGTATATATGTGCACACACACATGCATACATACATTCATACATACATACATATCATGCATATACATATTCTTTCCTTCATATTATTATTGTTATATTTTATTATTATTATTATTAATTTTTTTTTTTTTTTTTTTTTTTTTTTTTACTTTTAAAATTTAAGTTATATATAGAATTTTTAAGATCGAACATTATTGACTTAGGGTCATTCTAACTTATGCCTCTTAGACAGTTACTCACACAAACATTCCGTTTTCGCGGCCATATGCATTCATACACACTTTTATCGCGCACCAGCACTGTCTTGCCTTTAGTCACTCTATCTTGGGTCTTACAGTCTCTTATTACACAAGTGTTTCCATCTGCATCTCCATCCTTTCTTCGGTGTTCCGCGCGTTTGGGTCGGTTTGCTTCTTTGGTGTTGGTAATAGGTCTGTTGGTTTGCCTTCTGAATTTCTGGTCGTGGGCGGGTCTCTTATATCTGTGCTCGGGACCTCTCTCTCCGTCGGTGTGGTCTTTGTTGTTGGCGACACTTGGTGGTGACGCTGGTCCCAAAGCTTGACGATGTGTTCCGCCAACACATGCATTTGGCTCGGTGCTAATTCTAACGTGGTATTTGGAGGTTGTTTTGTTTCTTCCCAGAAGTCAAGGTCCATTAGGTTCGGGGACTGATTGATGATCGGTGGTGGCTGGGTCAGCCCTTGCCTTAGTTGGTTAAGGTAGTTGGCTTGTCTTTCACAAATTCGGTCGTGATGTTGATACATGCCGGCTCCAATCCATCGCCCACAGCTATGTTGAATAACCTCCTTGTTTTCACTCGATTTACGGTGAAACGCTGCATATTTTGCACGGTAGGGTTTTTGGCTTTGTTGTAGGGCGCGCTCCGCATGTAGTGGGTCGAGGTAGCGCACATAGCCCAATACCAGCTGATTTTGCTTATTGCGCACGGTTTGGTAATATTCTAAAGGTCCGAATTGGGCAAACTCCTTGAAGAAGAGCTCATCTCGGTACTCGATGGGTATTTCCTCGGGGAGAATACAAAAGAGGTGATGGTGATCCACTCCTTCCTGTGGGTCCGTGGGTGCTTTAGGTAGCTCCGGATCGGGGGCTTGCTCGCTCCATAGGCGTGGCGTCTCGGTAGATATCTTTTTGGGTTGTCTTTCCTCTAGGTTTCTTGGTGGAGTTTTTTGCTTCTTTCGACTTTCCTCCCTTTTGGGTTTCGGTGGCGGTTTGACGATTACTGATCTGATGGGTCTTGAAGGCTCCTTCGGTGGTGAGGGTGTAGTCTTGGACGGCTTTCGGGCCTTATTCTTTTCGTATTCTTTGTTGTTTCGTCGAACTCGATCCGCGTCGCTTACATTTCGGAAGGTTATCCGACTGATGTTTCCATTGGACGTGTTGGATTCTAAATGCCCGCCTATAATGAGCCCATAACGGCGCAGTCCTCAAATGACCTCCCATAATTCAAAATCTCGAGGGTGTTTCACTCGGATCATGCAGGGGTCTTGGCCGGGACTTTCTTCCAACACTTGGTGATCCATTTTTTTTGTTTGTTGACTCGGTGATGCTGTAATCATATTTATTAGTTAATTTGGGTCTCGGTTAGCCGTTGGTCGTCATTCAGATGATGGGTACAGGTGGGAGGGGGGGTCTAGAAATTAGGAATCAATCCAAGGTTCTTGCGTCGTAGTTTTCCTTGGAGGAGTGGATAGAACATCGTGGGGTTCTCGGTCCCCCGCTGCATTTGGGGCTTCGTTACTCGTGCTTTGGGGCTCGGTTGAGTTCTCGGTGAGCGCCCTAGTCCGTGGCCTTACCACCCGGATATACACGACTAACCCGATCATCACGGTCGTTACCATAATAAACCCGCTCAGGCTCAGTCCGGTAGTTACTATCTTATCGCATTGTCGTTGCTCCAAACGTTTGAGCTTGTCTAATAGTTCTCGCAAGGGTAACCCACGCCGGGTTTGCCACCCGTCGTCTTTAATCCTTTCATTGTTCCAATCGGCTTGCGGTAGGTTTTGGACTCCTTTGGATAATTCGGGGTATAGTTGCGAAAGGGTTAAATTGATCTCCGGATGGTAGAAAAACTCTCCCTTTTGTTGGTGAATCTCGGGGTTTGGCAGGGTAATTTTATCTGTTTTTCCTACACATTCCTGGGCTAGTTGCAAAAGTCGTAGGCCTTTCACCGAGATTATAGTGGTGTTACTGGGACAAAGAATTCGTATTTGCTCCTCCTTTGCCATGGAGAAAAGCCAGGACCTCGTCGCTTTCAGATAGCGCCATTGGTCCAGGACTTGCGGGTGGAACCGCAAATCGCACAGCTTGAGCGCCTCTGCTGAGGGTTGTAGGTACAGCGTTATCTCACAGTTTGGGGCATGGGAACTTTTCCAGATTCCCAATTTGGTGTTGCACAGGTACCCGTAAACTAGGTCCAGGCACTCTTCAAAGTCGATTTGGTTGAATTTAAAGTATTGGAGCTGGTCTTCACTCACTCCCAAATATTCGTAAGAGGGTTCGATGTATGCGGTTCCATTGATTTCAGTACCAAGGGATTGTGGTGCCCCTAAGGAGTGCATTCGATGTAGCTCGTAAGTCGTGTGGTCTACTAGAGGTATATGCACATACACTAGTAGTCGGTTTCGGTTGTGCACTATCTCTAACTTCGAAATCTTGGCCACTTCATCGAGGTACCAGCGTTTCTCCGGGATGGGCAGGACAAGGTTCTTAGTAGTTTGTCCAATCTCATGTTGGATCTGGGTTAGGAACTTGTTTGATATTAGTCCACGGGCAAGGTCGCCTTTCCGACCCAGGGTAATTATTTGTAAGAGTTTTGTTCGTAATTCCATTAATTGATTAAGCTGGCGACCCAGGTTTTGACCCTGCACGTACAGATCCTTGAGCACTGGGGATGTTTGCAGCTTGGTAAGGGCGGTCTCCATTCTGTCAATTTTTTGCTTTTGCATCAGGGTCACGTTATGGAGTTCCGATAGGGCTCCGGTTACGACGTGGACCTGTTCCTTTTGTAGACTGATCAGTTGTTTCTGGTCTTGTTGCATCCGGTCGATTTCTCGATGAGCTTTCTCCACGTCGTCCGCCGTAGCTAGTCCAAATAAGCTTTCACCAAGGGATCCAATGATGCCAAATGGAGCTAGTCGCCTGATGCGTTTGGTCGATGGATTTTCTCCTTCGGTCGTTTCTTCGGTAGTTAGGTCGTTTATTTGGTCTGTGATTTCTTGGTCCAATCCTTGGAGGGTTCGATAGGTATTGGTCAATGAGTCTAGATCAACCAATTCTTCGCAAGGGGGATCGTCCACATGATTATGGCATCTTAGAGAGAGAGCAGCTATTCGGTCACCCACGTCGTGATTTTGAAGTAGTTGTTCACTCTCTACTGCTATTATCACTTTCCAATCTGCTCTTCGAAGATGTACCACTCCCACCTTTTCATAATATAACCCTGGGTTGTTTTGGAGTTGAGTTATATTGTAAGTCGCCTCCCCCATAACTAAACGAATTCCCCACATCATAAACGTTAGATAGTTTAGCATCTGTAATCATACAAGAACCTGTTAATTATTTAGGTCGGATTCTTCGGAACCGGATGGGACGCCTATGAGTTTATCCACGTGTTTTCGAATTTTTTTTCCATTGGGCAATTCGAGAATCACGTTGTTCTTTCCCACGACCTCGACAATTTTCAGCGGCTTTTTATAGTAGCTGTCAAATTTCGAGATGCGGGGTTCGACTAGCACCCACCCGGCTTGCCGCAGAACTTTTTTCTTTTTCGGTCGTATCGGTCCTTGGTCTTAATTTTCTCGGCTATCTCTCTTTCTCCCGCGGTTAGTCTCATTTCGTCCAACCGGACTATTAGGTCGCGTAGGTAGAGGTTATAGGTCCGCAATTTTTCTTCGTTCGGTATCCTGATGGGGAATCTGGCCACTCGGTCATACACTAGTTCAAAAGGCGTGAAATTTGTGGCGGAGTGGACACTGGTATTGTACGTGAACGCCGCGAAGGCCACAAGACGATCCCAGTCATTATACTTCTCTGAATAACACCGGATAAAGTCCATGAGTGGCGCATGGCTTTTTTCCAGGCTTTCGTTCGTCTGAGGTCTATACCCCGAGGTAGTAAGACGATGTACCTTGAATAACCTCAAGAGTTCATCAACCAGGGCCGAAAGGAAGCTTTTACCTCGATTAGACAAGAGCGCTCGTAGAGCTCCAAATTGGCATATAAGATGCCTCACCAACGTGTCAGCGATGGTGGTGGCGCGTAGATCGGGGATAGGGATCAGAGATATTATGTGACGGTGTGACATGTCTTGTCAGGTTTCAAGACACGTCGCAAGACGGTCACGAGACAAGCCCCACTTTTCAGGACGCGACATGACTATATAGCGCGTGATTAATGAAAATAAAAACATAACCTAAGTTTTGTACAAACCGTGTGCTACAAAGTTCTTGATTCTCGCTTAAGATAAAGCCAAAAAAGTTTATGAATAAACATTTTCACCTTCAACCTCGAAAAAATGACCAAAAAATGGATCATCATAGATGTAATTACTGTGCAAAAGATTTAGCTTATCATACAACGCGCATAATAGCGCATTTACAAACTTGTAAAGACACAACGCTCGAGGTTAAAATCAAAGCTAAAGATATTGCTGCAAATCTTTCTAAACTTAGTACTCCACAAGCTCCACTAAAAAGACCAAACTTAAATTTGTCAGACTCGGAAGGATCGATGGTTTTGAAAGTGGGAGGAAAATCATCTGATAGCTTTAGTACCCAAAGCAAAGAAAGCAATTTTTCAGTCGGTGAAGTCGGAAGAAAAATAGATAATTATGTGTGTAAAATGAGTCCACCGTATAAATTTGAATGCCAGGAAGCTTTATCTAAAGCTATCTACGCTTCTGGTAAGTTATAGACAGTTTTGAATTTTTTTTTTTTTTTTTTCAAGTTACAAAATAAATTTCAATTGGGTATACGACCATTTTTCCGCATCCATTTTTCCGCATGTACAAGATTCCGCATGAATTTTTAATAAAAAAATTTAAAAAACTATTAGTTGAATGATCATTTATACATAGAATTTTGACTTTTACATATATTACACAAACTTTGTTCAACATTTTTTATAAATATATATTTTGAGCCAAATTAGATAGATATTCCAACTGAGTTCCTTCGTCGTTATGCTCTTCATAAGTTTCGACGACTCGACGCAACCGTGCTTGAGTATCCAGCCACTTTTGCTGAGGTGCTGCTTTAACCTGATACAGAAATACATCAGTCATACATTAGAGGTCTTACATTAATTAATTTCAGACGTACCCTTTTCCCAGCGCTAAGCTCGGCTACCATGCTTTCAGAGTCAGCTTGTTCTTTTTGAAATTCATTTAGAAGTGAGTATAAGCCAGGACTCGTACATGTTCCACGCCAATGGTGCATAACGCGGTGCTACGGCTTTTCTCCTGCCTCGGGCTGGTCGACCATTCACGTACGTTTCTCCAAAATACTGCAGAACTGGCACCAAATAGTCGTCTACTTCATTCTGTAACAAAGAAAAAACTTTTGAAACATGTGTCAGGGGAACAAAAGCCAAGGCTGCTATCATATGAGTTTGTAATCGAATTGTCTCATCCTGGGGGTCGTTGTAGTTTCTTTGGAGCCCTTCCTCTTGAATTCTTCTGTAGAGGGACTTCTTTAGGTGGAAGAAACAGCACTTTATCTGAGCGGTAGGATAAACTTCTGCGCACGAATTCAGGATTGCCAATTCGAAATCCGTCATCAATTTCTGGGGACCAAAATTTTCAATGTGGTACTCTGCGGCTGCTGTTGTAACCGCTCGCAAGACGGTAGAGTACTGAACCGACTCCTTAGATGACAAGACGGCGTAAACAAATGGAAGAGGTACTACTTCTTGATCCCGATCATTTCTTCGTCTCTCGCGAGTACCGAGAATCGTAAAAACTTGCGAAAACAAAGTTGGAGCGAACGTTCGAGAGGAACAGTTATTAGGTTCAGTAAGACTTAATAAGGTAAACACTTACTTTAAAAGTACCTCGGCTTCAGTTTCGTTAAAATTTGGAGGGTGCTTGTGTTCAGACTGTTCCGGACCTTTCATGATGACTATAGTTCCTGGTTTTGGATGAATTGTAATCGCGCGAGCCGCGCATGTTTTCGTCTTAACTCTCTTACGTTCCCAGTGATGAGTATTTGCACCAACGAGTTTCGAGTGATAGTACACATAACCACCAATGAACAATAAATTTCCTTTTACTTCAGGATCCATTTTTTTAATTAATCATAAATATTACTTAAATTTAGCCAAAAATAAGGTTAACCGAACTAAAGTTTACAGCTAATTTTAATAATGACATATATTATAGAACACTTCAATTTTGCAAGAAAAAGGTAACTAAACTAGAGTTTCAATGCTACTTGTTGATTAAACAAACATTCGAACACTTCTTGTTGATGAGGCAACTACAGCGACGACGTTTTGAATTCGAACGGAAAATTGGTCTTACGGAAAATTGGTCGTGCGGAAACAGTAAATGCGGAAAAATGGTCGTGCGGAAAAAGTATTTGCGGAAAATTGGATACGGAATAATGGTCATCGGAAAAATGGATTCGGAAAAATGACCCCCAATCTTTCAATTGACATATTATTTTAGGTTGCCCACTTTCCTTGGTTGATAATAAATATTGGAAAGATGTTTTCAAGATGATTAATCCTGCTTTTGAATTGCCTACTGTCCATGACGTATCTAATAAATTTCTGACCAATGTATATAATACTACCTATGAAAAAGTATTAATTAATGTTAACCAAGCATGTACCTTAGCTCTACAATGCGACGGATGGTCAAATATTAATGGTGAAGGAATAATTAATTTTATTTCAAACACCCCCCAACCAGTTTTTTTTAAGACTTTGCAGACAAAAGCTGATTCTCAAACGGGAGATTAAGATGAAATATCCAAAGTCATTGAGGAGAGTGGACCAAAAAAATTTTTGGGAGTTGTTACAGATAACGCACCTAACAATCTACTTGCTCATGAACTATTGGAAGTTAAATATAAAGAGCATCAAATTCAGTTTTATGGTTGTGCTGCCAACATTTTTAATTTACTTGCTAAGGATATATGTCAAGTAAACAGTGCTGCATCAATAATTAGCAAAGCTTCACATATAGTAAGTGGGATTAAAAAATCTAAATTAGTACTTGCTAAATTCAAAGAAATTCAAAAATTATATAAAAAGTGCGAAAAAACATTAAAATCATCATTGCCTACTCGATTCAGTACATATTTTTATTCTTTACAAAGTCTTTTTTTGAGCGAGTATAACTTGCAACAATTAGCAATAGGTGAAATGTCTGACAAATTGAGAAAAAATGCCAAAGAGAGCATACTTTGTGAAGAGTTTTGGTTATCTGTTCAAAAGTTAATAGACATTCTAAAACCAATATGTTTTGCTATAAAAGAAGTTGAAAGAGATGATTCTCAAATTTATAAAGTGGCAACACTTTTTGATAATCTTGAAATTGATTTTGAAAAATAATTCAAGCAAAGCTTGCCATTTTTTAATTATCAAGAATCTCAATTTATTCTAAAAAAACTTCAGGAGAGAAGAATTATGTCGTTGAGACCAGTTCACTTTGCAGCTCAAATTCTCGATCCTACAAATCAAGGCAAAGGTCTCGATGAAAAATCTTTCACTGCAGGAACAGAATTGATAACTAAATTACACTCAAAGTTTGATCTTTCAAAAGATAAAGTATCTCGCGATTTAATGCAGTATCTTAGCAAAACAGGATCTTGGAGTGCCGCCGGAGTTGCGATGCAGTCGGCTAGCTTAGCCTCACCGAGTGTGTGGTGGAAAAGTATGTGCGCTTTTTCAACGTTACATAAAATTGCAGCTGGAATCTTAGAACTTCCCTTACTTCATCAGCAACAGAGCGTACTTTTAGTACGCAGGGTTGGATTCACAACTCAAAAAGAAACAGATTATTGGCTGCACGCGCTGGAAAAATTACTTTTATATCTCATAATTTAAAACTACTTGATAAGGAAAAAAAATACATTAATTTAGACGATTCTTCAGAATCAGAACATGCTATTAATAATAGTGATTTAGAAGAAATAGAATCTGAAAACGAATTGCAGAGGTACTTGGAACACAACCCTTCTAGTGATTTTGATTCTTGGACTCCTGTTGACGTCAATATTAATTCAGCTGATGACGTGGATGCTAATGAAAATATTTCAGACCCTTGCTTGTCTATTTTCTTCGTGGATGACCAAAATAATTTAGTTTTGATGCCAAAGTAATTTCTTGTTAAGAAACTAAGATAAATATCTTTCTTGATTCTTATTATTATTATTTTTTTTAACTCTAAGATATTTAACCATATCTTTTTATTTATATACAAATTTATCAATCAATTAATCATTGAAAAACTAAAAAATTGAGTCAATAATTTTAATAACATTAGTATATTTAAAATTCAAAGAAAAATTACTAAGCTGTGATTTAAATGTGATACTATAATAACTACATTATATGTATAGTTTTTAGTAGAAATTCAATAAAAAATGTATGAAGTATCCACATAAAAATGTAGAGAATGTACGAATTTCTGTACTTAATTTGGCTTACGTAACCAATATCTTCTATATAAAATACTATAATAAAATAAATGTTTAAAAGTTTAAATACTTCCAATTGCAAAATTAGTCTTAGTGTAGATAAAATGACTTATTTATGTAACTCTTAAAAGCAATAAATGAGATTAAATATGACTTTGCTTATGTTTTTTCTTTCATCAAACAGAATTAAAAAACAAAACTAAAAAAATTTCGAAATCATAAAAAAAATTTTACGAGAGAAAGTTTCTTAAAACTTACTTTTGATTTCAAAAATTTTTTTATATAAACATTAATATTCTTGCTTGCTCCAATTTTCAATACTCGCATTCATACAGAAAACTTATGAAATTATTGAAATTATTCCAATTTTTTTACATACAAAAATGTTAAATTTACACATGGTCTTGTGACATTGTCACATGACAAAATTTTTCAAGACGTGTCACGTCATAACTATATAGACAATAAGGTATTATCAATTTATTAATGTTTTAATTCTTAATTTTTTTTCCATGCAAAAATGTTAAATTTTACATGGTCTTGTGACATCGTCATGAGACAAAAATTTTCAGGACGTGTCACGTCATAACTATATAGACAATAAGGTATTATCAATTTATTAATGTTTTAATTCTTAATTTTTTTTCCATGCAAAAATGTTAAATTTTACATGGTCTTGTGACATCGTCATGAGACAAAAATTTTCAGGACGTGTCACGTCATAACTATATAGACAATGAGAACTTGAGGACAAGAAAATTTTTCGTGACATCGTCATATCATATAGAAAGTTTTTTAAAATTTCCGTGACATGTCCCGGACGTCACAAGACCGTCCTATTTTCTGTCTTGTCATGAATTTTTTCAGGACATGTCCTCTCGGAACTCTGCAGCCGAGTTCTATCCGTGTTGGTTAAAAATTAAAATCAATCACCCAAACGCTTGGTCTTCTGGTCATGTGGTTAGTATCTTTTATAAATTGACGGATTCAATTCTTGATAGTTGAGCTCAAATAAAAATTGAGCTGCAACTCCATAACCCAGATAGTAAGGCCTAAATAAGGTAAAAATAAACAATCCTGTTACTTTGAGGGGTGAATCTGAAATGAGAACTGAACTAGGAAACCCAGATTTCTTGTGAGCATGTAAAGCCTGTTAATTAAAAACTTAATGAAATTGTTAGTTTTGTACTTGAGTAGGTAAACAGAGTGGGTCCGAGCTCATTTTTCTGCGCAGGTGCAAGTTTAAAATAGTGCTTTTTGAGTTGAGGGGGGGGGGGGGGGTTTGGCGCACAGCCAAATTCATCCACGTGGATGCTGGCACGCAGCCAAAATGCATCCGCGTGGATCCACGCGGATGCATAGCTGCGACGAACAAGCAGTCATCACTTAGACGCTAATTATTGCGCAGTGGCGTGAGTCACTTTTGGACAAGGCCGCTAAGCATTTCGCGCGAGTTTTCACATTATTTTGAGGTTAAGAAAAACAAAAGACGGGAAGACGACCGATCGCGACGACGGTCGAAGCCTGAATCCGAGTTGGGGCAACGCCGCTGAGCATCTCGCGCACGAGAATTGCGCAGTTAGTGCGCGCGCTTTTTTCTAAATTTGAACTGATGCCAAAGCTCTAATTATAATATCTTCAAGGTCAATAGTTTTATGTAATTGTCAAGAAACAAAAATTTAATATTTTTATATAACCTCTGAATTATTAATGCAGCTATTGTGAGATTTATCAAATCCTAACCATTTAACCTACACTTGATTCCTTCGCTTCCTAATAACTTTTTCCACAAGAAAGACATCAGGGTATTTAGACTTTAAAAGTTCTTGCTCATAGAAACCACCTGAAATTGGCTCTTTTTTATAATCGATAAGATGGTAAGTAACAGGATTAGTCTTTGACACTTTGTTCACAGTAAAGATTTCAGTCGTCCAGTTGGGAGTATAGCCTTTTTCGAATATATGCTTGGTTTTACTTACGCGTACTTTGTCACCAACCTTGAATTTTGGTTTCTTTTTATAAATATTAGTGGTGTATACAATTTGTTCTTTATTGGTTACATCTTTTGGCTTCATGCCTATAGTTCAATGTCTTTTATTATTATAAGTAGCAATTAATTCGGGTAAAATATTTATCCATTTGTAATTTCCATTCAAACTAAATTGTTTCCACATCATACTTTTTAGTGTTCGATTAAAACGTTCAACTATAGATGCTTTAAGATTGCTATACGTAGAATATAAATGTATTTTATACTTTTTCATTCGTTCATCGAACTTTGAATTATAAAATTCTTTTCCATTATCAGTTTGAAGATTTTTTGGCACTCGACCTTGCTCGAGTATTGATTTCATGGCTGCAGTAACATTCTCACCAGATTTACTTTTGATTTGAACAGCCCATGCATACTTTGAGTAGACATCAATGACTGCGAGCATATACCGGAAACCTTTATTTTCTTTAGCGTAAGGTTGCATTTCTACGAGATCAGCTTGCCAAGTTTCATCAACATCTCGATAATCGAATGTTCTACGAGGATAATTTCTCCTTGCAGACTTATGAAGTTCTTCCACTATTTTTTTACGTTCCATTAATCCTGTTTTAGGTTTTTGTTTTCACTAGAGCTTTTGTACTAACAGGTTTTGTTTTCGCTGGAGCTTTTGTACTATCAGCTACTTTTTTTAATAATTCTTGATGTTTGACATCAAACCTTTTAACTAACTCATCTACATTCCATTTTATATAACCTCTCAGACGATTCCAATCTGTATCATCAATTTTTTTCGCGAATTCCACGTAATTATTTAAATATTCAAGGTTGACCGCATCTTTTTGACTCCCAGGATGAGCAACGTTGCATAAACGTTTATTTTTATATCTATATGGTGATCAGGAGTTAATTTAAATGCCTTGTAGCTTTGAAAATCTTTTTTAATTTCATTGATACTCGCTTCGTATAATTTCTCTGCAGTTTTCAATTTTGATGTTAAAAAGTCAAGATTATCTGCATTTTTTGAGTCTTTGGGAGGAGCAACGTTACATAAACGTTTATCATTAACGTCATACTGCTTTTCTGCTGTTAGTTTATAATTGGTTTCTCCTCGGGATTTTAGCTTATGACCAAACACATCGATACTCATGATGAAACTAAAAATTTAAAGCAAGTGCAATTCAATATATATACCCCGCTTCTCAAAGCTCCTCAATAATTGCTAAAATTTCATTATTATGTGCGAGGTTTCCAGCTGTACATTCAGCTATGAGTAACCGTAATCGTTCAACTAATTTATTGGGATCATCCCAGTATTTGTAATCAACACTTGAATTTATTCTCGCAATCTTCAAATCAGGTAAAATACCACCACCACGTTTTTGCATCTCATGAAACAAAGAAGCGATGAACTCGACGAACTTTTTACTTTTATGCACTTTCAATGAACCGTCTTTATTTAAATGAGCCTCAGATAACTCTAAGATTTTTTTATAATATGCTTTTTCAGAACTTCGAGGTTCTCCTGGTGCTTTCAGTAGTAATAAATCCATCAAACCATTTGTTTTGTTGAATTTCACTCCATCAACTATGATATAATCAGAATTAAAAGAAATTTTTGATTTTCCAAGAGTATATGTACCATCTTCTTTTCGTTTTACACCATAAATTCTATCTAAGACTGAATCATTTGACTTGAGAAGTTGAATATACTCATCATCATCATTATTATCATTATACATTACGGTTTCATTATCACCAGTGAAGGTTGAATTAAAAGCTCCGATTTTTGGTATGTTTAAAGGTTCATTCAAATTATCAATGAAAAAATTAATTCCACTTGTATTTTCATCTTTTTTCCGTAAACTATTTATGAGAGCATTTTTACTTCTATTTGGAGTACTTTGTTCAATAAGAGTTCCAAAGTTCACACGAGATTGAAATTTTCTAACACTAGATGGAGTTTTCAAATCAAATTGTGACGGAGAATTTTCAGTTTTAATGTTGGTAGCTATTTTTTCTAGATTATCTATAATCGGCTTAAACGTGTCAAACAGCAGCTGTTCAGTGCTACCTTTGTTGAATTTTATCAGTTTGTATTTACGTCTTATAACATCTCGAGCTTTAATAAGCTTTCGAAGAACATCTTTTTCTCGTTGCACTTTATCCATCTTTATGAGTAATGATGAACTAAAAAAAATTACGTTATATTTATAGCAAAGCAATCGAAACCTCTTCGATATCTCCCATCATTTATACTTCTCTCTTTATCTATTACAAGAAAACAGTGCTTACCAACTCAACACAAATTTTTAAATTTTTCATAAGACATATCTGTGTTTACATGATTATTGTAAATATGCTTTAAATTAGTGTCATCTTGTTGAAATATTACTAAGAAATTAACATTGTCTCGAACTAAATGTTTTGGTATACTTGCATAGGATTGACAAAGGTAAAAACAATCAACTTTTTTATGCCTACCCATACAATAGTAAGCTCTTACCTTATCTTGATTTTCGCTAGAAATATCATCGAATATAATAATCGAGTTAGGTAACACTTTATCCGTAGTAATTACATCATCGTGTTGACTAAAGGGAAAATACTGAATCTCCTCTATAGAGTCTAGTAGTTCTTTGAGAAATTTATACTTCGGTTGATTAAGTGACTTCGAATAGACATAAACATTTTCAAATCTTACACCGTTTAAGTGAGTAATGAGACCGAGTAAGCTGTTAGTTTTTCCAGATCCAGACGGTCCACAGAATACAGCACGTATATCGCTGGGTAAGAGGTCACCATGACGATTGCATGTTTTGTCTTCTGCAATATCAAAATTGTCAACGGGGAGTTTAACCATCTGCTCTGTGAAATCCAATTTCATGTAATGAAACATATAAATACATTGCCACCTATTTATACTTTCAGTTGATTTTCAACAACCATGAAGTAATGATTAAGTATAAGAAACGAGGTCGCGGTCAAATTAATAAATTAATTAACAACTTGCCGTTTGAGCTACACGTTCCCGGTTACCATTACTGCGGTCTTGGTACTAAATTATCTCAGCGTTTAGAAAGAGGTGACTCTGGTATACATTTATTAGACTCAGCTTGCAAGGAGCATGATATAGCTTATTCACAAAATCGTGAAAATATCACAGCTGGGCACGCTGCAGACAAGATCTTGGAAAATAAAGCTTGGCAACGAGTTTCGGCTAAAGACGCTAAATTTGGAGAAAAAGCCGCAGCTTACGCAGTAACGAATGCAATGAAAATAAAAAGGAAGTTGGGCATGGGTTTGAAAAAGAAAAAGGTTAATTTTACAAAAGTAATAAAAGCTGCTGCATCAAAAAAAACATGATGAAAAAAAACTAGCGAAAGATGCGATGAAATCAGCTCTGCATAAAGCTCGAGAGTATATTAAAAATGCTGGAGGTAAAAGTAAAGTTGCTGTATCACGCATTTTACCTGTATCATCAAAAATTGGAGGATACTTACCATTTCTCATACCTCTGTTTGCCGGATTAAGTGCAACCGGAGCATTGGCCGGAGGTGCTGCTGGTGTAGCTAAAGCTGTTCATGACTACAGATAGGCTCAAAAACAACTAGATGAGTCTCAACAACATAATAAAACGATGGAGGCTATAGCACTAGGTAAAGGATTATATTCTTAGCCCTCATAAAAAAGGTTATGGACTGCATGTGAGACCGTATGGAAAAGGATTAAAAAAAGCTCGGAGAAATACCGAAAAGGGCTTTAAACAACATTGATTTACTGAAGTTTGCACAAACATTAAAAATACCTAATTTTCGAGGTGTTTTTATGAGAAATACTTTACCATCACATTCTCATGACAATGAGTGTGCGATTGTAAATTTAGATGATTTTAGTGGACCTGGAACACACTGGGTCGCATATCGTAAACAAGGTGATGACGTTACATATTTTGATAGCTTTGGAGATCTTCCCCCTCCTATAGATCTAATGATATATCTCAGTGTGCAATCAGTGAAATATAATTACAAAAGATTTCAAAAATTTAATAGTTCTAATTGCGGAGAGCTTTGTTTGAAATTTTTCAGTGAAGCTATATAAAGAGAGTAGATTTAAATTATGATTTCATTTTATAAATAATGGAGGAGTCATTAATACTTACTTTATCCTGAAAATCATCGATTCTGAAAGCAGAATATTTTCCACCAATCGAGCTATCGCTTGATAAAAATTATTCTCTCGGCTTAATTCAATTTTTAACTTTTCATTCAATTCCTAATATCGATGAAGGTCACAACAAGTTTTATGTCGGTAAAGAAGTAATCACTATACCGACTGGTGATTATGAGCTTGAAGATATTATAAACTTCATAGAAGATGAGCTTCAAAATAAAAATAAAAAAATAGCAATTAGTATCACGACTAACAATAATACTCTTCATTGTGAAATTAAGAGTAACGAAGATATTGATTTTACACAATCTGATTCAATTGGGCAAATTTTAGGTTTTAGTAACCGAATTATTAAAAAAAATTTAAAACACATTTCAGATATACCTGTAAAAATCATTCAGATTAATGCTTTAAGAGTGGAGAGTAATCTCACCGCTGGAGCATATATAAATGGACGACTTTCTCATTGTATACACGAGTTCTTTCCAGCAGTTCCTCCTGGTTATAAGATTATCGAAGTACCCAATCAAGTCATATATCTTCCCATCACAGTGCAAAGCATTACTCATTTAGAAGTACGTATCCTTGATCAGAATGATAATTTAATTAATTTTCGAGGTGAAGAAATTACAATCAGACTTCATATTAAAGCATCATTATGGGAATCGTATTCAATAGTAAAAGGTATATAAGTACAACTCCAGTATGGAAAACAATCATCAGTCGTCAACGTTCCATCAAGGCGTTAACACGAGAAAGCAAAAAGTTCCTTCAAAGTATTGGTTTAAGAGTGCGTGGATAAAAATAATTTGTTTCTGCTGCAATCATGGACGAGATACTAAATTTTCAAGAACCAACCGTTTTTGATGAATCAATAATTCATTATGAGATTCATCCATATCAACCTTATAATTCAAAGAGTTATAATAACAATGATGAAATTAGAATTATGATACAATCTCAAGATCTTATCCTTCTACCATCACAAAGCTCCCTACATATTTGTGGTGAAATAAAGAAGAAAGCAAACAATGAAAATGTCACTAATACTTTAGTTGTTAATAATGGGCTTTGTCATTTATTTGATGAAATTTGTTACGAAATAAATTCAGTTGAAATTGATAGATGTAAAAATGTTGCTATTACTACATTGTTAAAAGCTATTGTTAAAAGTTAAAAGCTTTTATTTCAAAAACACCTTCTCAGTTCAATATTATGCAAAATGCAGGTTGGGTAGATTTACCTCAAAGAACGATTAAAGTTACTGATGAGAATGGTCAATTTGATGTAACCATTCCTCTGAGAGTATGATTTTAGGGTTTGCTGAAGATTATCGAAAAGTAATTATGCATGCGAAAAATGAATTAATACTTATTAGATCGAGAAGTGATAAAAATGCAGTTGTACAAACTAATATGGCAGCACCAACTGAACCTCAAAGATTTGAAGAATTCAAGATTACCATAAATAAAATAGAATGACTTTTACCTCACCTCCTTGTGTCAAATAAAATGAGATTAGACTTATTAAATCAATTGAATAACAATGTTATAATGAGTTTTCGCACGTGGGAAACGCATGAATACCCTCTACTACCAACTACTAAGTCTCATGTTTGGACTATTAAGACCTCTACACAGTTAGAAAAACCTCGCTTTGTAATACTAGCATTCCAAACGTATCGTAATAATATTGAGAGCAATAGTACAAGTAACTTTGATCCCTGCGATGTAAAACTCCATCTAGGTTCACAATCTTATCCGTATAGCAATTTAAATCTTGATATATTAGCTAATCAATATTCTAAGTTATATGAAATGTACTTCAACTTTCAATATGCTTACTATGATAAGCCCCCTGAACCTTTTCTTAGTAAAGTAGATTTTATAAAATATGCACCCATCGTAGTTATTGACTGTTGAAAACAAAATGACTCATTAAAAAATGCTCCAGTGGATATAATTTTAGAATTTGAAACAGTAAATAATATTAAAGATTATACCAAAGCATACTGTCTTATTTTACACGATCGAGTCATCGAATACAATGCTGTTTCGGGAATAGTTGAAAACATTATTAATATAAATAAGAGTTACTTTAATGGAATTAGTTAGTTTTATACAGCATGGAGTACATAATAGATCTACAAGGTTTTAAAAAATTTTCTAATGAATTTATTTTCAAAGAAGTAGCAATTTATACGCTAGAAGAAGATTCTTTGCCATTGGTGTATTTATTTGCATCTCCTTACAACTGGTCAAATCAAACTAAAGAAGAGATGAGTGTAAATATTTGGTTAACATCAAATTACCATGGACTTTTTTGGCGTCAAGGGGATATTCCATACGATGATTTATATAAAACTCTTCATAATACTCTTCACAATGCTAAAGTTATATATATCAAAGGTCTTGAAAAAAAAAAATGATTAGATGAAATTGGATTAAAAAATGTTTTAAATTAAGAAGATATACAATGTCCTTCATTAAAAAAACTTCGATCGCAATCAATTAAGTATGCTTGTCATCATCACAACAAAATGAAACGTAGTAGCATCCATCCTCACTGTGCAGTCCATAATGGATTTTTATTAAAAAACTGGTTAATAAACTCATACCAAAAAAGTTTTTTTATCGACAACTGAGAAGACTAAAAGTTTTTTTATTGATAACTGAGAAGACTAAAAGTTTTTTTATCGACAACTGAGAAGACTAAAAGTTTTTTTATTAGTGGAATAGGCCTACAGGGGACACCACTTTGAAAAAAAAAACGCACCAATCACATCTACCTCTAAGGTGGTGGGGAAATGATGTACAAAGCACCACATTTTCATAATTATAGTTCAGTCATCATGGATCTCATTGTAGATGCAAAATGTTTCTATGATAGCAAACGAGATTTTATTATAAAAGAATTGGCTATAGTTGCAGTAAATGAAGATTACATTAAGCATTGGATTGCACAGCCTCCATGTCCCTAGTCAGAGCTACCATATCCGATTCGATTACTCAATAACTTATACACCGAAATTCAGCATGGTCTTATGTGGTCTGATGGTGACGTTCCTCTTTCGGAAATTTATGACGATCTTCGATCAATAACACAAGCATCGAGATGTATTTTTGTAAATAGGAATGAGATGATTAAATTATTGTTTAAAATAATAGAAAAACCCGTCATCAAAATGAAACATTACAACATTGATGATTCAGGTATAAAAGATTATAAAATTTCTGCTTTTTGTTTTCATCATGGTGAGAAATTTGGTGAAAAATATTCTTGTTGTTTGAATGATGGTTTGAATATAAAATATTTGTTGAAAGGTGGAGGGGGAATATCAAACTAGATTATAAAAGGTTTGTTATGGAACGAATTTTGCTTAGTACGGTTCAAACATGGCTAGCTCTCAAAAAGATTATATAATTAAGATTCAGTGGTATCAAAGTGGTGAATTAAAATTAACACCAAAGGAGGTATCCGTCCTATCGCTGCAAAGTAATTCTATCGGGCATTGGATTATTAGTCCATCTATTTCATATTCATCTTTATCGAATCAAGTAAAAGTCAATAACGATCATTATAGACAGTATAAACATGGTTTAGAATGGTATGAGGGAGATTTACTTGAGGATCAATTAAAACGACGTTTGCTTGATATTGCTCGAAGTGCAAGAGCAATTTTCGTTAATGGTAAAAAAGATTTGAAGTATTTGGAAACCGTAGTCTGTCGTTCTATTATTAATATCAAAAAGTATCATTGCCCAAGTTGTGATAATATTAAAACGATTTCAACGTCTCAAGATCAGTGTTTAATTCACGAGTTGAAAGAAAACTCGTCATTCAAGTATTGTACTTTTCATAAAGCATGCTTACTCAAAACATGGCTTCTAAGCCTGAATGAACTCCTATCCACTACAAAATAATGTCGTTGGAGATTATCCCATTTACTTGGATGTTCTTCAAGCGCATAAGAGAAAAATTGATCTGGATGAATTTTATAAAGAAACTACAGATGAAAATTATTTTTCTCAACTTTTAAATAAGTTTTCAAGAGTACTAAAATAGAATCATCACGAGTTCCTTCAAGTTAAAACTTCAAAGATTTCCTCGTGTGGATTGTGAAAATTATTGTTCACCTTATTATGATGGTAGTGATGATGAAGAATTAAATATAAATAAAAAAAATATTACATGCTTAATTAATCCATCAATTATAAGAATGCCTACTAGACCACAAAAAATTCCCACTACAACCAGAAAGTGTATAAAATCTCATCAATTTTCCATTTTTACTCATTCTAATAAAAACACTTGCTCAGTCAACAACATGGAAGATTACAATAAGCAAAGGTAAGTTTTAAGCATAAACACTATCATCAATTATAAAATTAATACTTTGTTTTTGTTTACAGTTCGAGTCAGGTTGAAAAGACCTTAAAACCTGAATCTCGAGTTAAAGAACATTCTGAGAGAAGCTCAAAATCTAGGATTTCAAAATTATATGAGACCGTTGACTGGTTAGAAGTGAAATTATCTGATTTGAAAGCTATTGAAGTTCAAACAGCAGCTGAATTCCGAGAAGAAATTGATGATTTGAAGTTTATTCAAGATAATAGAGCATTCGAATTTCAAAATCATATTAGTCGTAGTGCTGAATTAAAAGAATTTCAAGATCTAAGAGACTTTCAATTTCGTAATGATATTGAAGATATTTGTACTCGTTTAGAACGATTAGAACTTAAGTGAATGTAAATAACCTATTAAATAAGTTGCAAGTGTGTGAATTGAAATGAATAAATAAATAAATACTCATATAGAAGATAAATGATTTTTTTTTATTTTAACCTTAACCTTGTTACTTTTATATTATAGAATACAATTACATAATTTGGTTTTTAACAAATTAACGTGAACAATAAAATAATTTAGCTTTTTAGTTTTTTTTTTTTTTTTTTTTTTTTTTTTTTTCAACAAACAAACAAAAATACAATTATATAATTTGTTAGTTTTTTATGAACATTATAAATACCGACAAACTAAATTTTTTTTCTTATTTATTCAATAAATAATGTCCCCATGGTAGAGTATCTGTTTGACCTTCAAAAATAACTCTTTTATCATCATAAGGACTCAGAGTTATTTTTGAAAATTTTTCTGTGTAAACTTTATGACTATGTGAACGTATGAAAAATTGATCTGCTTTTGGAAAAGCTTTATGACTAAACAAACATTTTTCATAATCTTCAATAGTAATTTTTCGCATAACAGAATTTTTTTATTCCTTTCGCTCGCTTTTCTACATAGTTACTTGTACTTTTTACTCTTTTATTAACAGGTTCATAGTCGCTATCATCATCATCATCATCATCATTTAGGATTTTTTCTACCTCATAAGCGTACATCTTTTATCTCAATCCCACAAACTTAGTCATTATTAAACCATTATTTACATCTTTGAATTTGCCTACTACCCTGTCATTTAAAGGAACTATTCCATATTGATTTCCATCAACGTAAGCTGATGTATCAAATTTGTCAGAATCTTTTTTCATTTGTTCAAATATGTTAAAATTACGAAACTCATAAAGAAATGAATCAGTATCCGTATAAAGCAAAGAGATTGAATTATCATCAACTTTTTCTTTTATATAACCGCAATGAAAGTCGTACATATACTGTTTAGACAGTTCTAATATACTAAAACCTATGTAAATAGGTTTATTCAAGTATACTTCTAATTTATCCATTTGAACTAGTAATAATTCATCATCTAGAATCAAAAAACTATGACAGTAAGGTGCTGCTAATCGAGCCGCTGCTCCGTACCGTTCTTCCCATTGATCAATTATTTTAATAGACTTACGGGTCCTTGTCGATTCTAAAAATTTACCAAAGATGCTATTGTTCATTAGCTTGAAGAAATATTTATCAAATGCATTTGTTGCTTTTTTTCTTAAACTACTATTTAAATCTATATAGGATTTTAACCACGGTTTTTGAAAAAATTTTAAAACTCGATGAATTTTTTTTAAAATCAAAACATTTGCTAACGCCTGCTTATAATTTCTATGGTGTATAACATATTTTTGTTCATCCATTAACGTTGTCATTAATTTCGTGAAAGAAGAACCATTTGGTTTCCAATGTTCAGAGCAAAACGGTAAGTCTTTATGTTTATCGTGATATTCTTTGGGATACTCAAGATCTACTTCCCAAATAGTACCAACATCACCATCGTCTTTTAGCATATGTATCAGCTTTTCAGTATCTTTCAAATCTTTATTACCCTTCTCGATTTCTTGTTCGGTGACCCAAGTGAAGCCATTATAGGGTAAGTGTTGCTCCATGCTCCAACCTATAAATAAACATTTTTTTTTTTTTTTTTATTATTTCATCTACTCTTTTTTTATCAACAATTATTTATTTAAACTTAACATAAAGATTATTAGCATCTAGGTACAACAAATACTTGATATCTTCGTTAGGATTAAAATTTTTCATGTACTTGTTATTAGCCTTAGAAAATCTATTGCTGCATTGAGATATTCCTCCTCTGATACCTGTAATCAAAATAGCAAATAGTATTTATAATGATTAACTCAATTATAAAAAGATAAGTAAAGTTTTAAAAAAGTACCTTTTTCGATGAATAGATGCATATCTATATCTTTAAGTAGTTGAATTTCAATTTTAGTGTATTTCAACATTGAGTCCCACGAGAGACCGGGAGCTGTATAGTATGCTGCAGGGTCGAGTTGATACACTTTTAGACAAGTCGTTCGAAAATTTTCAAAAACTTGAGTGAGAAGCAGAACATCGGTTTTCAAATAAAGCTCACTATATTGACCTAGATTTTTTATGCCAAATGTTTTCCAAACATTCTTTGCATATTCGTAATCTTTTTTTGTGATTTGACAACCCGTCAAACAACTCTTGAATTCTTTTCTGTTTGGGTAGTTTCGAGTCATTTAACTTATCCGTAGAATCTAAATATTCATATGGGAACAAACCCTTTTTTTTTAACAAATCAAGTTGTTGTCTAGATAAATTAGGAAAATCTTTTTTAAATTCTTCATCAAGAATCTTAAAATCTGTTAAATTTGATGATAATTTATCCAATGATTCAGCTAAAAAATGATAACTATCAATGAATTTGTAGGTTATATCATATCCTTCGACATGTTTTTTCAATCCAATAAAATTTTCCTTATTATGAGGTATTATTTCAATTCTTCCTTTAAAACCTCTCGCAATGTCTCTTATTAAAAAGTGTGAATCATACCTATAAGATGAAAAAAAGAAAATTAATATTACAATTTTGAACAATACAAACAATATGGACTATACCCTGAGAAATTATGCATTATTATTGGGACTTCTTGTGAACACTGATACGATAAATTACGCTTGCTATACGAGGCCCCGCGGTATCTATAATGAATAGTTTAATTAGCTCTTATCAAAGTTGTTAATAATTAAATTTTACCTTCCACTCCAGTGACAGTGATCTCTAACTTTTTTCAACGCAATCTCATCGTTGTTGCAAAGGCCTCTTCACATCTATGACATTTTTCAGCCTTTTCAAACTCTTCTTTTTCTTGTTCAGTTAATTTCATTTCAATATAATTATCAAAAGCTTCGTCAAAAATTTTTGCTAAATCTTGTAATTCTTTGATAAACCATTTAGCAGGATTACTACCTTTGGGAGAACTTTTATATTTTGACTTAATTTGATCATGATTAGATTTTAGGTAATAACCAATGCTAAAAGCTTCATGTTCATGTTTTTACATTCTTCTCATTTATTTAATTCATTATCATCATTGTTAGACTCAACTTCTTTTAAAATACTTTCTAAGTCCGCATAAATAACAAAAGGAAGTCTTTCTTTATTCGAAAAGTTTTTAAATTTGATTTTATCACCATAATATGGTAATAATGGACGACCTTTGTTTATTTTCTTGCAGTCTTCTTTATGAATATCAAGCTTTTTTGTGAAAGGAAAAAATGTAAACATGAACTGTAAATATTTTTTCTTTTTTTCTATTCAGCTAATTGAAAACAGATTAGACGAGATAAATTTTTTATCCACACATAATGATAGTATATTTTAGTTTTATTTTTTCGAATTCGTTTTTATTTGCTTCATTTATATAGTGATTAAGAACCAATAATAGATTGACATGTCGTTCTTGTTCAAACTTAGTCACATACATTGGAACAACTATAAATTTTTCATCATTCTTATCGGTTTGCTTTAAATAATAAATATTTACAGAAATGTTATTTCTTTTTTCAAATAATGGCATATGATCTGGATGCATTGGAAATTTAATGTTTGAAAAATATAATTTCTTTTCATTTTTAGTACCATCGTCATTGAACTCATTATCATATTTTTTATAATGTTCAATTCTTTGCGCATTCTTTTTTACAGGGTATAATGCTGAGTAAATCGACCATTTGAAGCATTGATCGTCTGAGTTAACCACGTTTATGCAAGCTTGTTTGTCTTTTATGAATTTTGGTAGATCACAGTATAAACTACCTCGAAAGGAGCTGTGTTTATTCACATTTATTCCAAGATTAACTATAGATTTAAGTTGCCAGCCAGATTATTTTTGATCGAATTCTAACATGTCATGTTCAATTGGTTTTTTGATATTTTCCTCAAACCATTCTTTTAAATTGGTCAATTTATAAATTACATTAGCTTTTATATCGAAATTTTTTGTGTGAAATTCTTTATCTTCTCCCTCTTTTTGTAATACGTACTCGGCTGATAAAACACCCCAAACTTTGACTTCGTCAAGCTTTTTCAAAGCATTTTTTATACGTGGGATAAATAAACTCAAAGCATCTTTAAAAAATTCATTTATATTTTTATGTTCACACGATCTTGAAAAGCAGCATTTATATCAACCCATGAAACTCCATCACTAAGTTTTATTCTATTTCCAGCTCCCGTTTTAAACAATAATTTTTTAAACTGTGACTGCAACCCTCGGAGTGATATTTCAATGTTGTATAAATGATTTCTTTGCTGTGTTGTTAAGCTGTTATTTTGTAAATATAATTTAATTTTTTTATTAATTTTTTTCTCATCAGCAATCCATTTTTGAATTTCAAAATTAACCCATTTTTGAATTTCAACATAATTATCAGGCTGTATAGCTTTCAAATCTTCATATGCTTTTTTTATTGATATTATAAAGTTTTCAAAGTCAACCATTTCCATCTTGAAATCTATTGAAAAAAAAAAAAAATCTTGTTCAATTAACCTATTGATAAGTGAGTACTTTAAAAACTATGTAAAAGTTCACATGAGATGTTTCAAACACCGCGCCAATGCTACTAAATGAGTTGAGGCTGAGCACGCTTTTCTTATTGCTAGATCATGCTGGTGGGAGAAGTCGAACAAGTGGTTGCGCTATTTTCGGTTACATGTGCACACACAGGTGGTTGCCTCGACTCATACGCGTGATGATCGCGAGATGGCACTACATGTGTACTTTTTCGATATCAGCAAGTGCGCTCGATACTCGAGAGATAGCGCCACCGTGCTGAGCATTCGCACAAGTGCACTTGATGCTCGAGAGATGGCGCAACCGTGTACTATGTTGTATAGGTAACGTTGCACGAACACATATGAAATTAATAGTGATGTACTACACCTCATATGAACTTTAAGGAAATAAAATAATCAACTTTATTACATTTTTTTTTTTTATTGATTGAAATTAATAAATGTATAACTCATACAAATATAATTAATATCAATTGTCAAAATCCATGTCAATGAAAAAAATTACTGCTTTATACTTATTATTTTTTAAATCATTCAAAATTTCTAAAGGAGTTATACATTTTTTTTTAATTTTATTATCATTACCACTCTCGATATAATGAATGAAAATTTTAATTTTATCTTTCATTAAACTTTTAATTATAAATTCAATTTCATTATTAATATTATATTTAAACGTATTGAAAACTTGAGCTGTTGCAAACTCGCAAAGTGTAGGCACACGAGTAGTAAATTTTTCCTCACAAAATAAATTTTCAATCTCTTCGTCATACATTACTTACATGTGAAATCTTTTAAGCTGAAAATAAAAAGGGGGGGACTTTTATTTTATTTTATTTTTTATAATTCTTTTAAATAAATGTACAATTTTTTTTTTTTTTTTACATTAGTATTTAATTTTATTTAAAAAACACTGTTTACATGAAAAACTTGTTAATATTTATTTTAAAAATCATTGAAAAATTTTTTTTTTTTTCTTTTACACTGTAACAGCTAGCGCGTTGATTAAATTCGAATTCGGCGCTAACTGTTATGGAACGCAGATGCGGATCGGTAAGTCAGGTGATGACGAGATCTACCGATCAGCATTACTCTAATCTCGGCGCTTGGCGCGATCGCACGTGTGTCAGAGAGCGAATATACTTATTTGCTTTTTTTGTGTTGTTAGATAACTTTATTGAGGTTGTGTTGGATAAAGTTATCAGTGAGAAGTTGTGTAGATTTTCCTGTGATCCAGTTGTCATTGGATCGGAGCGGGGAAGGCAAACCTCTCACGGAAAGTCAGCGTGCGGCCTTGGAAGGCATTGTCGTCTTGTGTGAAGCCATTCGGGCTAATAGTAATTATTATTATTGTTTAATCAAGCGAAGGTGCACCTGCTAGAAAAGTAAGTCCGCGTAGCGGTTAATCATTGAGTATTTGTTCGTGTGATAGTTAGAGTCAGAGTGTGTGCGAAGTACAGGAAGTACTTAGATTTTTGTATCGGAGTTAGTCCAAGCCTTTGTTATTTTGGCGCGCTGCAGCTAGCAGCCGAGCGGGAGAGAGTGTGTGTGTGCGTCGGTGTGTTAGTAGCGACCACAACACAACCGGTGAATTTTATTTTTGTAAAACTAATTTTTGTCGTATCAAGACTTAGAGTCATTCGGGTTAAATTGTTTGTAAACAATGGTAGATAATTGATTTAGATGTTATGTAATTTTTGATTTCTTTTATTTTATGGTTAATTAAAATTATTAAAATTTACATTTGACATTTAATTTAATTAACCTGTGTTCCTGCGATCGGTCCTCGTAGACTCACGCCACTACCGACGAAGGAGAGCAGCCGCGCCGCGTAATAAAAACATTAGTTCGCGTACGCGTCTTCCCCCCCTCTTTTCAGGAATTAAGAGAAAATCGACGAATTGTCGTGTGCACGAGAAGTGCATTTTTGTCAGCAAGGCGGAGGAGTGCAGAGATCGAACGTCGTGGGTTCTCGTGCAAATCACGATCCTCATAAGAATTAAATTCCTTAATTCGAGCCCTGTGACAACACAAGTATTTAACTTTTTAATTAAAAAAAAAAAAAAAACACTGTTTACATGAAAAACTTGTTAATATTTATTTTGAAAACATTGTTAATAATTATTTCGAAAACACTGTTAATAATTTTTAATTTGAAACACTTTTAACTCTTAAAGCGCACACCGGGTCAAAAATGCCCCACCCTCCCACTTGCGCGTGTATTTTAAACAGATGAAAATTCAATAACTACATTTCCTTGATAAGTAAGAAACAAACGCATCTTATTTGCCATTTGTTGCATCGCATTGTAAAATTCTAGATTTTCTAGTAAGAATTCCACTTGTCTTTTGGGTAGAAATACATCAAACTCCGATTCTAGTTCGGTTACTATTTTTTCCCCAAAGCGTGTTTGAACCTTTTTTAATTTCGTTACCATGTACGATCTTAGTTCTAATTCCGCAACAGGTTTTGTTGGCTTATAGTTTGCAAAAGAGGCTGAATTTAATGCTGCGAAATCCATAATCTATAAAAAAAATTTTACTTATGAATAAATCAAACGTTAACTTGAAGATGTACATTTAATTGTACAGTAAAAATTATTTAAAAAAAAAATTGTACATTTATAATCTTAAATCATAAATAATAAATTTTCTTACTTATTTAATTTGCAAGTTTCTGCGGAAGATTTTATGGGAAAATCGTTGAATAAGGACTGGAACAATTGCGTTTTCACAAATAATCGTATACTGAAACACTGAAACACTGAACTTTTCAAAATCAAACGTTCCACTCGAAAGCTGTTGTGAGAATGAGAAATTAAACGTAGTTTTGAGTTTTCCAATAAATTAGTCCTTGGAAAAAAATTATTTTAAATCTGAGCTGTCACCAAAAAAGGTTTTATCCCCCGCCCCCCTCGCATAAATTCGATAAAAAACAACTTATTTTAAGATTTCGAAAAGCCCCCCCCCTAAATTCGATAAAAAACAACTTATTTAAAGATTTCGAAAAAAATTTTTTTATAGAACAGTTTCCTATGAAAAATTTTTGATTTCCGCAGCATAGTTGTGGCTTTCATTTGAGCAAGTTGAGATATTAAGAATAAAGGCTCGAACAATGGAAACAATAGATTTAACAGTAATTTTTTTTTTCGAAATAATTTTAACGATCAAATTTTGAATTAAATATAATTTTCAGGGTAGCATGGTGAAACCGTGTCACGCTCGTCGCAGTGAAGAGCATGCTATGCTCTTATGCTTATATTGTAATAAACCTTGTTATAAGGAACCATTACTATTTTTCCCGGGCGATTTGAATCGGTGAGTTAGTTTTTATTTTATTTTATTTTATTTTTTTATTTTTTTTTTTTTAATCTAATTTTATTTTTTTATTTTAGCGCACTGGCAGGTGCAAAAGTAAAAAATAAAACTCTTTGTCATCAAAAAAATTGGCTGGAAAAATTGGCAATATGCAATGATTGTACTAGGACTAATCATGAACCGGGATTGGAAATAGTGGAATTGGAAAAGTAAGTTTTATAATTATTAATTAAACATAAGTTAATTTTTTTAAATTAATCATAAATTAATTTTTTTTTTTTTCAGACCTGCCGAAAACGAGATTATTAATATAGAGTGAGTATAATAATTTAAAACTTAGTAATTAAGTTAACTAAATTATTAATTATTTAATTAATTTTCAGTTCAGACTCCGATGATAACGATGATTATAAAACGAAAGGAGGAAGTGCTCCCGATCCAACATCACCGGCTAAAAAGCAAAAATTGTGTTAAAAGTGTGTGCGCGTGTTTTTTAAATTTGTGAAGTGTGAAAAAATATTCAATGTTTTTTAATTAATCAATGTGTTTAACAATTTGAGTGAAATTAAATTCAACTAATACTATTTATAATGTGTGTGAATAAAAGTTCAAAATATTTAATTTTTTTGATTCTTCTCAATTACATAAAACTATTGACCTTGAAGATATTATAATTAGAGCTTTGGCATCAGTTCAAATTTAGAAAAAAGTGCTCGCACTAGCTGCGCAATTCTGGTGCGTGAGATGCTCAGCGGCGTTGCCCCAACGCGGAGTCAGGCTTCGACCGTCGTCGCGATCGGTCGTCTTCCCGTTCAATAGTCTTTTGTTTTTCTTAATCTCAAAATAATAAGAAAACTCGCGCGAAATGCTTAGCGGTGTTGTCCAAAAGTGACTCACACTAATGCGCAATGATCAGCGTCCACGTGATGACTGCGTGTTCGTCGCAGCTACTATATTTAGGGTCCACGCGGATGCATTTTGGCTACGCGCCAGCATTCACGTGGATGAATTTGGCTGTGTACCAGAATCTCCACGTGGATGGATTTGGCTGCGTGCCAGAATCTCCACGTGGATGGATTTGGCTGCGAGCCAGAATCTCCACGTGGATGGATTTAGTTGCGCGCCGAACCCCCCCCCCCCCCAACTCAAAAAGCACTATTTTAAACTTGCGCCTGCGCAGAAAAATGAGCTCGGACCCACTCTGTTTACCTACTTACTTGTTTCGGTCTTACCACCTAAGCTTATGGGTTTGTTAATTTGATTCTTATCCCTGGGCGATGAAGCTCAAATAATAAAATGCATTTTCCGTGGGTGTGTTTTATTCTGTAGGTTCTGTAGGTGTAATATATTCCTTGCAAAAAAAGAGACTGAAGTCTCATAAAACAAAAATAAAGTATAAGGCTCAATTTTTTCTGACTCATCTACACTGAGAGAGTTCTGCATAAACAAAAGCAGTGTAC
Organism: Encarsia formosa; assembly: GCA_038277355.1. Taxonomy (NCBI): domain Eukaryota; kingdom Metazoa; phylum Arthropoda; class Insecta; order Hymenoptera; family Aphelinidae; genus Encarsia; species Encarsia formosa. The sequence goes on from CM076187.1 coordinate 42,332,509, forward strand.
CTCGAATGAGCATCAAAAAAGGGCGTGCAGCGCTACCAATATTAGTGCAGCATAACCTAGCATGATGCAAACAAATGATGCATGAAGAAACACAGAACAGGTTATTCAGTTTTAGCGATTTCTGGACGACAAAACGCAGTGCAACGCACACTGTTTATGAAAGCAGACAACGAAATCGTTCGCAGTGCTCTCTGCATCGTTTTCCTTGACGCATCATTTTCTTAGTGTATTCAATAGTTGCAATTAAAAAAACTTTCCCAATGCAGAAAAAAAATTGAATGAAAAATTGGTTTGTGGAAAAGTTATTGATACTTACAGGGCCTCAGGGCTTCATATAACTTCATATAACTGGCCCTTAAAAATAATCAAACTTCAGTCACCATAGTTTGTTTGAAATATTAAAATTTTTGGCCCTGTACGTGTAGATTAGTTGATCGTTTTGATTAATTAAAAATGATTTTAAGTATTTGAAAATTGCATAAATACCTCAATAACTGACTGACCGGTCGATTAAATTTATTTTCATTAGCCGAATAAATCTGGCAGGGGAGGGTTGTTAAATAAATTGGAGAAAGGCGTAGTTTAATAAAAACAGTTGTTTTAGAATAGAAATTAACGCGAGCGAAAAGGGACGAGGAGAAGGCAGGAAATCACTGGGCTTCAAATAACTAACACTGGCATTTAATTATGAACTTTAACTTTTGTGGTAAATTTATTTATCGGTATCTAAGTGTTTACAATAGAGGAGAGTGGTCACGCCGTTTTGACCGGGTGGCACTCTACCTCTGGGAAACTAGGTGGAATCGTCGTAGATAAGCGGTCGATCTACGACGACGGCGCTGAGTCCCGTGATGCGTGGTCACGGCATCACGGTCGCAGCAAGACTGGTGAGGGTGGAAACTGGTCACTCTGGGCAGCTCTGGCGTGGGTCGCTCGCATGACCAATCACGTGGCAATAAAAGGCGGTAAATCTCAAACATTCCGCCCACCTTAATCGACTGTAGTCGATTAATAATATCTGTGAACATAATAAAAATAAAAATAACATTAATTAATATATAAAAATAATTGTAGGTTAAGTCTAGGGTGGTTAGTAAGCGTACGATCAAACGTAGAGGCTTACTGGGCAATTTTGGTAAGAGCCTGATGCTCTGTCCAAGGAAAATTCCTGGGTCGAAAACCCAACAGTTAAATAATGATACAGCCAGGGTCTGAAGTTGAGTTACTTCAAGTGGCTGAACGCTTGAGATCGTGATTGGGGCCTGAACCTGGAGTGGTTCAGGTGGTTGTACTTTTATCATGGTAGCCAGCGTCTGGACTTTAATTAATTTAATTGTCGCAGGTGGCTGAGCTTTAAGACACGTTGCCGGTGTCTGAATTTTGGAGTGTATAACCGAAGCCTGGACTAAGTGTGTCGCAGGGGGCTGAATTTTGAAAGGTGTAGCCGAAGCCTGAACTCTAAGTAATTCAGGTGGCTGTTTTTCGAAAGCGCTAGCCGTTGCCTGAGCCAGGACAGCCGCAGGTGGCTTGCTCTTGGAGAGGTTCGTTGGACCCTGGACTTGAGATGTCTCAGGTGATTCCATTTTGAAGGGGGTCGCTGGAGCCCAAACTTGAGGTGGTTCAGGTGGCTGTGCCTTAATCAAGGACTTGAATTCGTAGATTGGTGCCGGAGTCTGAACATGGATTAGATCAGGAGGCTGGACTTCGACATGAGTAGCCGAGGCCTGGACTTGAGGTGTCGCAGGTAGCTGAATTTTAAAATAATTAGCCAGGTCCTGAAACTCAAGCGGTTCAGGTGGCTCGTTCTCAATGGGTGATATCAAAACCTGGACTAAGGGAGTCACAGGTGGCTCAATTTTAAGAAATTGGATGTAGTCACACCACACGTCATCAAAGGTGTCCTGTGTATGGTGGAACATGTCTTTGACGAAGTAGTCGTGGCCACGGTCTACATCCCGGCAGTTTCTTAAACTTTGATCATTTTGGATAAACTCTTGCCAGAGTTGTTCGAGACGCAGGATGCGCTTCTCTGCTAACTCGTGAATCATCAAGGCTCCTTTTCGCTTAAATATTTCGAAATGAGTGACGATTCGATTTTGGATTATAGCTTGCCTGCTAAGGATTTGCGCAAATGAATTTGGTTTATTCATTTTGCAAGGTAGGGTGGTATTTGAAATAATTAATCAATAGGTAAAAGTTAAAACTATCTTTTGGCTTGGGAAAATTTAAAATGAAACACTATTAAAATTTGTTTTCTAAACTTGAGGCGATTTGGACAAGGCAAAAAAAACATGAGTGGTTAAAATGTAAATTGAAACACAATTATTCTTTAAATGAAAGAATGGAAAAATATTCAAACTTATGAATGTCACTGGTGGAACAATCTTTAATTGAAATACAATTAAGATGAGGCAATTATTCTTTAAACAAAAGAATGGAAAAAATATTCAAACTTATGAATATCACTGGTGGAACAATCTTTAATTGAAATACAATTAAGATGAGGCAATTATTCTTTAAATAAAAGAGACTGAAAAAATATTCAAACATATGAATATTATTGGTGGAATAGAATTTAAACTGAAATACAATTTAAGATGAGGCAATTATTCTTTAAACAAAAGAACGGAAAAAATATTCAAACTTATGAATATTATTGGTGGAATAGAATTTAAACTGAAATACAATTTAAGATGAGGCAATTATTCTTTAAACAAAAGAATGGAAAAAATATTCAAACTTATGAATATCAGTGGTAGAACAATCTTTAATTGAAATACAATTAATATGAGGCAATTATTCTTTAAATAAAAGAATGCTGAAAAATATTCAGACTTAATATTTAATAACAACTAATTCTTTGAATAAAAGAAAATTGAAAAATATTTAAACTTATGAATATTATTTGGTGGGAAAGAATTTGAACTGAAATACAATTTAACTAACAAACAACTAAGCCAGGCAGGTGGCTGATTTTGGAAGAAAACTTAAGCACAATCTTTAATGAAAGTTTTGAAAAAATAGATAGTTGAAAAAATGAAACAATCAGTAACTATTTCAACAATGCAAATAATTTGAGCTTATACTATACTAAATAAGATTGGCAAAAAATTGATTCCAACGCTGACTCTAACAACCATAAGAAACAGTACATTTGAACCCAAGGCTATCGAAGAACTCTGGGAGTGCTGCTGCAGCTGTACGAGGGCTCGAGGACTACCAGTTGGTGAAGAAGGTGCCAAAGGTTGCTCAAATGTGCTTGGACAGTAAGCGCAGACCTCAGTTTAACAGGTAGTTTCACCTGCAAATTCAATAATGTCAGATAAGGTGGAACAAAATAAAATGAAATTAAGTTTTCAGGTGAGCTCAATATTAACAAAGTAAAAATTGAAAAAATTATTCCTAATTTTATTGGTCACTTGACCCTAAAATAATCAATTGTTTGCCAAAATAGTAACAGCTGTACTCAATTATTGAGGAATTGGGTCAACTGACTATTTGTTTTGGAAAGATAAAAATAAATAAATTTAAGAAAAGGCAAAATAGAATGGAGAACAATGCAGCTAACTTTACCCACACAGCTTCCAAGGCTAAACAAATACAAAAAAATTGAAATTATTAAATTGCGCAACACAAGTTTGCGACTTGGAGCGGACCCACCGTATTAGCGGAGTCAGCTGGTCGAGGTGCCTTCTCTCTCTCTCCCACTGCAGAGGGGCTGCAGTGCGGCAGGGATGTAGCAGGCCGATGGTCTTCAGCTGATGGCAAGCGGTGTTGCCGAGTCGCCTTCCGATCCACCGTCGTCTTAGTTTTTGGTCGGGCCGTTGGGCGTCTTTGTTGCTCCGTGGCTCGTGCTGTAGGCGAGACTCCTCCCCTTTTCCAATATGGCCGCAAAGCTTCACGTGGCTCTCCGGCGAGGCGTCTTTGCCGTTTGCGGTTATGAAACTGGCGGCGTCGATGCACTTCTCTTCTATTTTCACTCGCGACGCGCTTTTTCCGGGGAACTTTTCACCACAAGGGATGCCAAATGTTTGAGAATAGAAATTAACGCGAGCGAAAAGGGACGAGGAGAAGGCAGTAAATCACTGGGCTTCAAATAACTAACACTGGCATTTAATTATGAACTTTAACTTTTGTGGTAAATTTATTTATCGGTATCTAAGTGTTTACAATAGAGGAGAGTGGTCACGCCGTTTTGACCGGGTGGCACTCTACCTCTGGGAAACTAGGTGGAATCGTCGTAGATAAGCGGTCGATCTACGACGACGGCGCTGAGCCCCGTGATGCGTGGTCGCGGCATCACGGTCGCAGCAAGACTGGTGAGAGCGGAAACTGGTCACTCTGGGCAGCTCTGGCGTGGGTCGCTCGCATGACCGATCACGTGGCAATAAAAGGCGGTAAATCTCAAACAACAGTGATAATTTATTTCAATTTTAACACAGCACTTAATTTTACAAACAAAAAAACTTCTAATAATCATAAAATCATAAATAGTGAGTTCCTACAAGTTTAATAACAATTATTCCAAAGAGAAAAAAATGAAAGGTGAAAATGTCATATGTTATGAACTGAGAATTTTCCAAAATTAATTTCCGTGTAAAGAAAATCAATTTATTTGAGAATTAACAATCTAGTCGAAACTCCCTACAGATTTGATTATATTAAGTCAAAACGTAAACACGAATTAGCTAGAATAGAAATGAGGTAAACAAACCCCTGAGTGCGGCTTTGAAAAGAGAGAGAGAGAGATGACCGACAAAAATTCAAGTAGCAGCAGAGAATGGCCTTGAGAGAAAGAGAAGAGAAAATGGCCGCGTGCATAAAGACACATGCACAAAACAAAAAAAATTTACAGTCAATTAATTACTGCTCGTAAACAAGATTGAGTGGTTCAAATAAATTATTGTTACTTGAACCAAAGTAGCTGGAGATGTCCTTTGAAATTGTCCTGTGAGCTATTTGATCCACCTGAGAGAACGTTGCCGGTGAATGCACGCTGGCTGGAGTTGAAGGACTGACTTCAATATTATTGATTGAAGTCACGATGATGAGCTGGATCACAATCACTTCACCAGGAGCACTCCAATGAACTTTTAACCCAGAATTTCACACGATCAACTTAAATAATAATGAGATGAACAGCAACCAAAAGAAAAACTAACTTAAGGGGCCATTCCTGAGATATAATTTTTTTTTTAAGATTTTTATTTAGTAGTAAAAATTTTACAATCACTTCAAAATTTTTACAATAATGAATCTACAATGCAACTATATTTATTTTAAATCACGAACATAAACATAACCAAAACTAATAATACAGGTACGCGTGTTCATTGTGATTGTTTACAGTACGTATGAAAAAATGTGTAAAGTGAAAAAAAAGTAAAGGATTATTATCGTTAACGTGTACGATAGTTAAAGCTTGATCATCCAACTGCAGTGGATTGTGAACGTTTGTTTTAGTAGTGCTTTTAGCAGGAAAAAATAAGTAAGTACTCTGATGGTTAGAACTTTTTAAAATAATTAAATTTTGTATTTTATCATTTTATTATTCCGCTCGCATCTGCCCGCCTCATTGGACTACGGTTTAAAAAAATAGCTCGACCAAACTTGGCTAGTTGACTGGTTAGCCGGACCGCAGATCCCTCAACGAGTTCGACGGTAGCTGATTACTTGGCCGGATAGCGGCTCACTCAACGAGCTCAACCAAAGCTCACCACCGAACGAGGTGATAAAAATAAATAAAATTATTTTCCAACAACAATTGTACGGTATCAACCAAAGAGATTTTCAATTTTTTTTTTTTTAAATATTTATCTGCTGAATCTCACTTACTAATGCCTATTTTTTTTTTTTTTTTTTTTAAATTCATGATTTTTTGTTTTATAAAACTTTTAAATAAACAATATTTATTTATTTTGGGTACAATTTTATTAAAATGTGTGTTTAGATATCTAACTATAAGAACAACTATTTGGACATGATTATAAAAAAAGTTTTTTTTTTTAATTTTTTTGTAATGCAGAACGATCCGATTGAAACTATTTTATCATAGAACCGGGTCACCGATTTACACACCGAAGTTGAGCTTTTGTCCTCGGAGCAGAATTTCTGGAACCGGAGCAGTGTCTCATAGAGAATTTGTACAACCGGATACTCTAGGCCTCTTCGAGGTACCCAAAATCTCCGTCGACGTGCTGCGGTGAGGAAGAAGATCGAGGCGTGCATGGAGTTAGTGTACGATCGGGTCAGCGAAAGAATCAAAATTATTAGATTTTAAAAAAATGAAGACTCGTGTATTTTTATTTATGTAATAATTTACTTAATTAAATACATTTACTTTATTAAATATAACAGAAAAAATTAAAAAATTAAATAATGTTGTCTACAGCGAAGCCAAGATATTTATTATAGAAAAAAACCTTTTTCAATAAACTCAAAAGGCTTTTTTATAGTGTAATTGAAAATTTTTTTTCAAATTTTCATAATAATTCAGGTATCATGTAATCGATACACTCTCTGGAAGTGCATAATTTGAGGTAGTCTTTGGTATTTTTTCGAAAAATTTCTTTTTAAAAAATTTAATAATCATCATAAAATTGAATTAGAAAATTAAATTGAATGATAATTAATTTAATTCAATAATCATCGTTTAATTTTGTTTTATTTGTTTTTGAAAAAATTTTAAAACCGTCATAAATCATCATGAATGCACTATTAGATGATATTTGTTCCAGGTGCAAATATAGATTCATCTAATAGAGATTCATAGCAAAGTTTTTAAAATTTTAAAACGTAAAATCTAGAAATCGAAGTAATTTTGTTTATCGAAGGTGTTCAGCCAGCTCCATACTCTGCAGGAAATTTCAGGGATTTTTTTTTTGTGCCTGGCGTTGGCTGTCCGGACGGTCTTTCTCTTGGCGCTGCTGCTGACTAAACAAGTACTTCGATCACGACGACCTCATTTTTCGAAATAAACTTAGAGATAAATAAACTATTTTTTTTTAATGAAAATTTTTTGATATTGAGAAAAACTAATGTAAACTTCGTTCAAAAAAAACATGGATAAATAATTTAAAGAAATGTAAGCGGATTTGAAATTTGCTCCTGGATCCGAACCTCCTGCTTATTTTATGCCAGAACCGTGTCACAGATTTCAACACTGTGATCGAGCTTTTGGCATCGGAGCCGATCCTCGACAACGCGTACCTGAAGCATCCTCGACAGGTTGGAGCATTGCTCATGGAGTGTTCGTAGACCCTAGGCTAAGGCCTGGGCCCTGGACAAAACCTACGGGTTTTTCGTCGACTTGCTGCTCCAGACAATGAGGAATGAGATCGAGGCGTTCATGAAGTCGGCCTACGACCGGATCAGCCTCAGAAACGCAAAGGAAATATTCGTTGTTTCGTTTATCACTCAGTAACTAACAAATACTTCCAAAGTTTTATTAAAGTTTGGTAATCTAATCATTTTGTGAGTTACAGGGTTTGTACACCTTTCAAAAACTGAAAGTGTAGCCCAAAGTTGGTATTTGAGCGCCAAAAATCGGGTACTTCTCGAAGGAATACGTTTTTCACCCTGTGATGTGAAATTCTAAGCCTGTAAAACTACTACTATTGTACAAAACTCGTTTTTACAATCTTATTCGAATGTTTTTACTGTTTTTAATTTTAGTAATTGCATTCTTACAATCTTATTCGAATGTTTTTACCAGTTTTTTCATTTTTTCTAATATTTTTACCGTTTATAATTTTCATAAAACTTAAATTATGAGTAATTAATTTTTTTAGAATTGTTTATTTGATTATTGTTGGTAATAATGTTGCTGCTACTTCGAAGAATAATTACATTTTTTTAATTTTATCATTACATTTCAAATAATTGAAAAACGACAAAAGAGGTTACAAGTTTATGGAGGTTGTCTTTCGTATCACAAAAAATATTTTTCAATAAATTAAAAAAAAAAAAAAAAAAAAAAAGAATAAAATTAAAACATTTACTATTTAAATTAAAAAAAAAAAATTTTATACTATTCTCCTTAAATAACTCTTATTTTTTGGACAATGGGTAAAAACAGTAAAAAACGTAAAGTAAAACTGAGTCGTTTAGCAAATTTAATCGCCGCAGATGTTAATATTAATGAAGTAGAGGAAGTTAAAATACTGTTTGCGGGTGAATTATTTAAAAACGTAAGTTGTATTTGGCATACTTAGTTTTACACGTATGATACACATTTTATTAATTTCAACAATTTTCAAAACTCTTAATTAAAAGGAATCAAAGGGACGAAAATTTTAAATTTAAATGACATAATTTTACAAAAATAAAAATAAAAACTAAATTAATAAATTTTTCATTCTGAACAAGATTGCAAGATCTTTTCGAGTAGAGAATGAAGAAATGATTCGGTTTTTTTATAAAATAAGAAACTTATGGCTATACAATGTGGACCTAAGAAAATTAGTTGAAATATCGTTATCAAGACAATCTGAAATAATTCAAGAAATTGATGATAATGTCCTTGAGGATCGACCATCAATTTCAATCAATATGGATGAAGATGAAGATAAAATCGAATCAAATGATAGAGATGGTAAGTTGGTATTATTTAAACAAGATTTTTTCAAATTCTTTTTTTATTGTTGAAGAAACAAATATTTATTTTAAAACTATTTTACAATAATTGCTGCTCTCATCTTTTTTGTATAGTAAATATTTTATATAATACATAATGCTCTCAAATTTTTTATTTAATCAACGGACCAATTTGGTATTTTCTTTTTCCGTCCGATAACCAAAAACAAAGGGGCGAAGGTCCGATTTTTAAGTTAGAGCATGGAATTTTTTTTTTAATAAAATGTGACGAATATTTGAAAAAGATAACAGAAAAACAAACTAGTAGTTATGAAATTTCTTTGTAATTCTTTTTATTTCCTTCTCTTTGTTATAAAAAACGGCCGTATCTGAAGAAAATAATTTTAAATCAATCGTATTATAAAAAACTATTATGTTAGTCGTTCAATCTTTTTTTTAATATTGAAACTTTATTTATAGTAATAGTAATTTTGATCAATTAATGATATTTGTAGATACAGAGGAATGCTGTGTACCTATTCCCCTACCATCGCATGATTTTATCATCAATGAACTTGTCTGGGCAACCGACGATACATGTGCATTTTGGCCAGAAACCATTAATGAAGTAAAAAGCACTGAAATTATCGTACAATTTTATCCCCAGTATTTGAATAAAGGAAAAAAAATTATTATTACAAAATTAAGTAACATAAAAAAATGGGATTCTACTAAAAGCTCAAAATTAAAAACAAGTATTGTACCAAAAAACCGCAGTTTATTCGAAAAAGCTGTAAAGCAAGGTTTGATGAATAAAAAGTTTTAAGATTTTTTTTTTTATCCACTGTATAAATTTATCATTATTTTATAAATTACAAGTCTCTGTTCAGATAATTTATATCCCAAAAGTACTGACAACTGTTCAATGTTTCATAAAAGTAAAATAAAAAGTAAGGTAGGTGTACCTAATATGGCCCCCCTAAGCAAGAATCGACGTTGTGGAAAATCAAACCAATACTTTGACAATGACGTGTAAGGTCTCATTTTAAAGGTTAATTTAAGAGCTTTAAAATGAGACCTTACGCGTTCGATTTCGATCAATGAGCTTAAAATGCCAGAGAATTTACCAAAACACGTTTTTTTAAGACACCAAAAATTTATGTCCCTAATTTGTCCCCCGATTTGTTCCTATTTTTTAAATCAATCAGGATATAAGATTAAAAAAACTTCAAAATTTTTATTATTTTAAAAATGATTAATTTAAAAATTGAGCCTTTTTTACAATGTTTTTGAAAGCTTTGCTACCAGTAGAAAAATTACAACTTTAAATTTTTACCTAAGTTAGTTTTTTGAGCTAGAATGTTTTTTTAGTTATAAAATGAAAAAAAGCTTTGAAACAATTAAATTTATTTTTCTTAAATAACATTAAGATAGGATTTTCTAAAAAGTAAATATGAAACTAAGGACTCAGCGTCGGCATATTTATACTTATTCGCTGGGGGCCATATTAGGTACACTGCAGAATAAAAAGTTATTTAAGAATAAAACCCGTTAGAAAACGAGTTGAACAAAAACTAAAGACGCGTTTTAAAGCTGAAACAATATCGAATCGAAGCTACTTATTCAAATTTTGCTCAGGTGTGTCTAAATATTTTGGCAGACCATTTAATTACAACGTAAAATAATAACGGAAGTATACGAAACGAGTTTTAGCTATAAGACGTGCGCAAAAATAATTTTAAAATGTTCTAAACAACTGAAAACTTAATAATTCAGTGTTTTTGATTTCTTCTTATCTTGTCGAGATGCCTCATATCTAGCATATTCAAAATAACAGGGAGGGCCATATCGATGGCCCGTGCAAAGAAAAACCTTAGCCTAAAATCTGTGGCGAAAAAAGTAACAACGGAGGTACTTTTGAACAGTAAAATGTCTATAAAAGACGTTATTTATTATTTTAGCCATGACAAAAAATTTTAAAATGATCTTTGCTACCATACTGTTGATATATTATTATAAAAATAATGTTTCCGATCCACCAGCTGCGAATAAAATGACTCTTAGCGATTCTTGTAAGCTTAAAACTTGGAGTTACTTTATTCACGGCTGGTGGATCGAAAACATTATTTTTATAATAATATATCAACGGTATGGTAGCAAAGATCATTTTAAAATTTTTTGTCGTGACTAAAATAATAAATAATGTCTTCCATAGACATTTTACTGTTCAAAAGTACCTCCGTTGTTACTTTTTTCGACGCAGATTTTAGGCTAAGGTTTTTCTTCGCACGGGCCGTCGATATTAGGCACTGGGCCATATTCGGTACACTTACCTTATAATATAAATTCGAGGAACTCGGCTTGCTGCGCGCAATGAATAACAAAACCGTAATATACAATGGAGAGCCCATACTCGTCGGTGTTTCTAAAGAAAGCGACGAATTTGGTTTTTTCAGGTGCAATGGAGAGGCCTAAGGAGGCAAAATAGGCTCCCAGAATTCCAAGATTCCGCTCGATAATAGCCAGGGCCAATTTGAGATTCTCCAGCGTAATGTACAGGACTACATTATCAGCGTAATACAGCGCTTTGCAGCCCCTGACCAGGAACTTGAGAATCTTGAAGGTATAGAAATTGTAGAGCGGCGGACTAGAGCAACAGCCCTGTGGGATACCGCAATAAGCGGAGTAGGGCCCCAGAGTCTCGTCACCGATCCTGAAGAAAACCCTCCTGTTGGAGGACAGGTTATGCAAAAATTTCGCAACGACTCGGGGGAAGCCGGAATTGCAGAGGAGCCGAGCGAGAGTAGTTGGAACCACGTTGTTGAAAGCTCTCCTAATATCAAGAAAAAGGGCGACAATATTCTCCCGACGGGAAAAGCCCCGATGAATCTCAGAGAAGATCTGACATCACAACTGTTTGCCGTATGCGCAGTGGTCACTATAAGCTAGCTCACAGCCTGTTCAGAAAGAATCTGAATAATTCTCCAACATGTGCATGCGATGATTTCACAACCAAGGATCTTGACCATATTCTATGGGACTGTTCTCGCTTCAAGAATCCTCGCCGTCGACTTATCGAGAGTCTGTCGAAATGCCACCTGACCCCCCTTTCTCAATCGTTGACTTTCTTAAACGGCCGTACGGCGCTTATATTCGTATCCTCAAACTATCTGACTGCAATCTCTCTATCTGACGCACATCTGCTTCTCTCCTCCAGCTTTTATTTGCAATTCCTAACTTTTCCATTTTACTCTCTATTTCAAACCTCCCTCCCTGCTCACAGCGCAAGCGCACCGAAGCGTTGATGACCGTATATAGCCTTCTACTGGCTGGTGTCAGCATTACCACCAAAAAAAGTCAGTTACTTTTCAAATTTAAAAAGCATCATTCGAAGGAAATTTCACTTCATTCGAAAAATCCTTCGAATTATTAATATAAAAAACACTATTAGAATTTGGATGGCTTTTAAATTCAAAACTATCCGACTTTGGAAATATCAAAACAATCTGACGTCGAATGTTTGACCATCTTTGTTTCATGCTATTTTTCTATTCAATTTATTATTAGTATTTATTTTTTTATTTTACTATGAATAAGCTATCTTGCCTAACGCGTGCATGAATTTTTATTTGATTGCAGCTTTCATCATTTTAATTAAGCGTTAAAATTATACAATAAAAAAATCCTTTTATAACTCAATTGACTACAAAGTGGTTCAAATACATATTAAATTAAACTACTTCATTGTGATTTTTAAGAATATTCTATTATTATTTTTTAATAATATCATGATATTTAGCTGGGATTCGGAAAACGAATAGAATAAATTATCCATATCGAATAAAAAATTACAAATAAGCACTCTTAACTCTCTGCCTCTTACGTTGCGTTCGAGTTAGCAGACCCTGCTTTTTTTTATCGCAAAATTTTTTTAAATTGCAGCATGTAGGGCCCGAATGACCGAGTTTTCGGATGGTCACTCCAGGACTTGAACTTGCGTAGTCCTACCAGCACAAATGTAATTTTATACCTTGAACGCACCCATGTGATAAAATTATGAATATTCCATACATAGACTATGTATAATCATCTATACACAATCTATACACAGGAATGGGCATACATAAACTATGTATAAACTATACGTAGAGAAAATAAAAAAATTTTTTTTTTAATAAATAAAGAATATTTATTTACTTTGATAATCATTACATCGTTTACATCGAGATATTATTTCTAACGCAAAAATAATCTCTTTTATTGAATATAATAAATATAAGTTATAATATTTAAATATTAAATATTACTCATAGTAATTCTTATCACAGTTTTTTTTCGTAATAATTCGGAGGTATGCAAAGATGATTTTGAACAACCAATAATTTTTTATTGATTTCACTTATATTAACTAAAGAATAGCTATAAGTTAGTCTAATTGGGATCCATACATTTTGCGGATCTATGTTAAGTTGGGGGTGTATACGCACTTGCTGAAACTCGCAGTTTCGAAAATCTTTAACAAGTTCTTGTATAACAGCAAAAATAGAGTCATGATTGTTAACAAAAAATTGAATTATACCAAAGTTTTGCATGTTATTCCAGGAGACAATTTTATTGTTCTTCGCTTTTGTCTCTGATACAACTCTGATGTAAAAATTTCATCATTTTTTTTCGCTCTGTCATGCACAAATATTTCGTTGACACCAAAAATGGGGATTTCGTTAGAATTAATGAAATCCTGTAATACTTCTAATTCTCTTGGTTTCAAAGCAATTTTTTCTGTTGCTCCAAGTACACGTTCATTTCTGTTCACTTCACTCTCGGCGTTGATTTGAAGTTTGCTTTTTAAAACACTAAAAGCATTTAACATTTTTAATGTATTGGCGATTTCTACATCTACTTTATTTGGTCCATGATTTATTTTTTTTAAATAACCATTAGCATCCTCAAAAGGAAAACACGACCAAGTCCAAAGGGGGCCCCATTGCTCAACAGCGTCAACCAAATGCGTCAATTGATGTACATTGTGTGAACATTTTTCCGAACCATAAAATTTTCCATCAAATTTTTCGACAAAGGAGTTTAATAATATTCTAGCAGTATTTAGTTGAGTGACACTTATTTTTTCCAGGAGCAAAATTCTGATTCCATATGATAGTTTTAAAAAGTGTTCGTAGTATGATTTTGGAAGTATATCTATTAAAATTACCGGTAAATAATACAATAAAAAATCTCTTACTTCTGATGCTTTATAATAATTAATATCTTTTAATTGTTTTGGCACTCTAGCAATAAAGTCTGGAGGGGTGATATTTTTAATAGCATCATTCAGAACTCTTTGTAATTCTGGTTTGATGTAATAGGGTTTTTTATGATTTTTGTCCATAAATGCAAAAGCATGATCATAATACCTATTAAAATCGCATGCATATATTCGGGTACAATAGATATTGCGATGTTAAAAATGGAATCATCGAGGCAACTGTAGGCCCTTTAATACCTTTTACGTGCTCTAAGTTGTTTTCGATAGCGATTTTCGCTTGATTTATCATTCTTTCTTGAGTACGCAGACGAAGAGTATTGTCAAGCAAAGGATAAACATGGGTAAAGCCTGATCCTGTCTCACAGATGGTACCGGGATGCTCGCAATTAGCACACCCGTACTCCCCGTTATATTGCATTTTGTTCATAGCTTTAGCTCTTGCCGGAAGATCTAAGGTGGTAATAGGAGCAATAACTTTACTTTTTTCAAATGAATTTGTTTTTTTATTGAACCACTCAAAATCATTATCATATAAATCTTTTAAAGATTCTGAAAAAGGAGTTAAAAAAGAATTTAAGTTTGGTTTTGACTTGTTACTATAATAAATTCCACATACAAATTGGAAACTTCGTCGATATTTTGGCGGTACGTTCAAAATTTGCACCTGAGTTGGCCAAATTTTACCGCTTGAACTTTTTGACACTTTTGCTCCATCTAAATTCCATAACAAGATTAAATCAAATTTTCCAAGACTAGTTTGAATTTTTATAATTTTTGCTTGACTTGCAGAATGAAAATCAGAAATGTAGTTATCATAATTTGGCTCAAGCTTTTCTAAAAGATCTAGTAAATTTCTCGACTCGAATGCATCACGAAGAATTGTTTTTAAATCATAATTTAAAAAAAACTATATACTTTTTTGCTTTGACATTGAGCGAAAACTCTTTTTCTTGAATTACTCTCATACAATCCTAAGTAATGACCACACTCTTCACAAATTTGGTGTTTTTTAATTATCTGATCATGTTGTGGAAGCAAAGAAAAAAGTAGTTTTAAAAATTGATACTTGTTTTTTGGCAAATTATTAGGTTTTGGTAAAATAAAATCTAGTAGCTGCAATAATTGATGCAAGCCTTTTTTTGTTAGAGTGACGGACATAAAAAATTCCATTATTTTAATCATTACCTCTCCAAGTGTCAACTCCCCACAATTGAACAATTTTTGATTTAGCCATTCAGGATCATTAAGATTATCATAATTTTGATTATCAAATGGAGTAGGCGTTGATGATCTTGATGTCGTAGGGGTTGAAGCAACTTCCGAGATAGCATCAAGAAATAAATCTTCTGCTCCCTTTGAAAAAAAGGTACTTTAGAATTCAAACACTTGATTAATTTATATAAGTTTAGTAAAAAGCGAGGTAAAAAGTAAGTTTTTCTTCATAAAAAAATTTATATTGTCTGGGAATAAAACTACTTTATCTATCATAAATAAAATGATTCCACGATCTTGTTATAAAAATTAACAAAGTAATTGTAAATGAATTTTAAATTTTAAAGTTAAGAAATAATTTACAAGTCTTAAAAAACAGTGCATAAGTTAAATATTTGTAGAAATAAGTAACTTAAAAAAAAAGGACCAAGATAATGATGTGACTACTTTAGTCGATTTGGTATCATAAATTTAATACACTTTTTCTGAGGGAAAAAAACTTTTTTAAAACATAATTAGTTAAAAGTAATATTTGATTTTTTTTTTTATTGCGAATAAAATAAAATTAAACTAAAGCTTAAAACAAAATATTCACTTCGATTATCGCGTCATCAGTTTCGATCGTTTCGATTCTTTCGCAGTCCGCAGGTGTCTCAGGAAGTGGCGCTGCTTGGTTTTGAGTATTATTTTGGTTCTGATCCCGCAAATTTCATCTTCGAATAGTTGATCCAGGAATTGAACCTATCTACATAGTTATTAATAATTTAAAAAACGAATCTATCAAATAAATTTTAAAAATCCAGTTCCGCATACCCCATTTGTGTAGTAATTTTTATAAAACTCCGGTCTCATTAGCTTAAATAATTACTTTAAAACAGCAGTTTTTTTTCTCAGTTATTTTGTGTAAGGTTAGTTGTTTGAAGTATCTGTTGACTCGTGTTTGAAAACTTTTGTTTTGTTATTTATTTGTAACCTATTGAGACGTAACCTATTAGTTTAAAAAAAGTTTTTACGAGAAAAAACCCAGAATGGAATACCTGGTAAAGTGCGCAGACAAATCTTATTGTGTAATTTACGAGCGATCGATTATTTTTGAAAATCATGAAAGTTTGAATGTTGGAGACTCTATTCGTTTTTGTTGGCCGGAAGGCTGCCCTAGGGAAGCTCGAATTTACAGTGGAGTCATCGTACAAAAAAGCAGTAAATAAAAAATTAATTTTATCAATTTTTAATTTAAAAAAATGTAAACGCTAAAAAAATAAAATAAATAAAACAGGGAACGCAGATATTCTCCTTGGAGAGTTGGAAAAAATATTAGGTAATATTGAATAAAAAAATATTCTAAAATAGTGTATAAAATAGGTAACGCCGAAATTTTATTAAAAATGATGGAGGATCTAGTCAAACCAACCAAATCGAAGCCAAGAAAGAAGCCTCCAACTATGGTTGAAAAACAACTACTAAACAAATTAAGTGTTGTTGAACGTAAAGATGAAATAAGCCCGTCACCCGAAGATTTTCTCATTAAAATATCTAGTCTGAAAGCGGATACTTTACGTACTATCGAAATTGCTAGAGATACTCTTATTTCAGTTAGTAAAATTTAAAAACTTAAACTTAATAGATTTTTTTTTAAATATCAAAATTTATTTTGAATATTCTTTTAAGATGTTTGATGAATTTCAATTCGATTTAACTGCAAAAAGTGCTCCTGTGAGTTTTGATTGCTACGAACACCCACAAAGTAGCAAAGGAACAGATCAATCATCTCCAAAAAATTCTGCAAAAACATATGACTCGACTTATGATTCTAAAAATAGAAGATCTCATGGTATGGAGCTTTTTGAGTCGGTCAACAATTTTGAATTTCGTAAAGAGAATGAAATAAACAGAAGATCTTGTGGAATGGAAAGTATTGAGTCGTTTGAAAATAAGGATAAATCTTTTGAATTTCAACACCAGCAGGTATGCATTTAGTTGATAACTTTTTTTTTGGGTAATAATATTAATTTTTATTAATAGTCAATCAGCCCAGAGCCGATAGCTTCTGATAAAGAACAATTTTCGGATTCCGATTCCTTAAGTTTAAAAAGCAATTATCAAAATTTTGAAGGAAGCAGTATTGAAAACGTATTTTTAAAATTTTTGATTTATTCCAAAATTTATTCTGAAGTAAAGCAAGATTTCATGCATGTCTTTTTTCAGAAAAAGAGTTTAGAGTCTCCACTTAATAAGAAAAGAGCCCGTATTGTCTACTCTTCAGACGAAGAACAGAGTTGTCTTCCTAAGTTTACAATTAGAAAGGAAATTGTATTAAATCTTTATTTTTATTTTCTAAATAATAATATAATTTTTTTCTCACATTAGTTAAAATAAAAGTATTTTTTCAAAGGCTCTGAAAGAATCTGAAGAATTTGCAGCCGTTGGTAGAACATTTGCTCTGTCAAAAATAGCGACCTCAGGTACAGCTGGAACCCAAGATCTTGAAGAACTTGATGTCGAATCAAAGTGGACCTTAAGATATAAAAAGGAAAATGAAAATGTAAGCTTTAGAAAACTTTCTTTTTAAAATTCATTGTTGAGCCAATTTTTGAACGTCTCGGCCCCAAGTCAGAATACCGTAGCTCCGAAGTTTTTACCGTGCGCCTTGCGTAAAAATAGCGCTACTCTAAGCGCACGGTATTTTCTCGTAAACTGCACGGTGTTTTTACGTAGACTTAACGTATTTGTTCTGTCCGTGATAGGGTACAGTCCCACTTTTGGCTCTATTTTAGTTGAAAATTTTTTGAAAGATAATTATCGTTTCGTCATTCGTAATTTCATTGACAAAAACTTTTAATATCTTTTAGGATCTTTGCTTGCATGAAAAATAACGAGAAAAATAATACGGTGAAATAAACTAGGAAATTAAATTAAATTTAAATGAAATTTGAACGAAAACAGTTAAGAAATCAGTAATTTAACCAAAAAAAATTAAAAATTTCTAGGTCTGCGAGTTGGTTAGGCACTCAGAAGTTTACGTGAGTAAATTTGAAGTATCAAAAGCCAGAGACAAATGCAAAAGTCAGACTGAACTTGCAAGAGCTATCATGAAAATAGTGTTTTCAGAGAAAGCCCTAAGAACCTGCTCAATGTTTGGTAAAAAACCTAAAGGCTCAGGCAAGACTGATAAAGTCAAACCAGCATTGAACGAAAATGGAATAGAGGCCATACTGAGTGTGTAGAAAAATATTATCTGTTTATTTGTTCAAAAAATGTTTTTAAACAATAAACTTAACCCTTTAAAGCCTGAAATGACAAATTTTTTTTGTCGATTTCAAACTTAAATGACAAAAAAAATTTGTCATTTAAGGTTTTAAAGGGTTAACAAATTATGTATTCTTTTCCAGAGTATGTCAAATAGCACGGTGATGATTTAAACTGGTCGGCTAAGAGTAGAGCAGAGATCATTAGAAGTATGACATCTAAATTGGGAGAAGTGCAATTTACCGGAAAAAAAAATTAGAAAATTTTAAAAATTAACTGAAAAA
This sequence comes from Encarsia formosa, assembly GCA_038277355.1. Taxonomy (NCBI): domain Eukaryota; kingdom Metazoa; phylum Arthropoda; class Insecta; order Hymenoptera; family Aphelinidae; genus Encarsia; species Encarsia formosa. The sequence goes on from CM076187.1 coordinate 42,351,088, forward strand.
AACATTTGATTTGAGGTTAACATTCTCTCCGTGTTTGTCACTTTTTTTTACGCAGAGAGCAGTTTTTACTTTTCACACTTTTATTTGATGTATTGTTAAGTTTTAGATGACCTTGGTTCATTGATGGAATAAAAAGTTTGGAAGAAATAATTTGTTAAATATTTTTAGAAATTTATTACTAATAGTTAAGCTGAATTATTATTTTTGTTCTTCAAATGCTACTGCGTTATGTATTGAACTTGTTATAACGTCAGAGCACCAAATAAATATTCTTTACTGATTAAATTTTTTTTTTTTTTTTTTTACTCTACGTATAGTTTATACATGGTCTTTATATGCCCATTTCTGTGTATAGATTGTGTATAGATGATTATACATAGTCTATGTATGGAACATTCATAATTTTATCACATGGGCGTATAGTCGGTGTGCCAAGTTTGGGGGTTAGAAAATTTAACTTTTTGTTTTTTGACGCGCAGTCAATAAATAAGTGTTTGTTTTACTACTCGCTTGTACTAAAGTTCAGTTATGACAACACTACTCCTCTTGAGCTTTTTTAAATTTATTATAGCAATTAAATTTGCACTATTATATTTATTAAGTGAAAACTCAAGATATTAAAACTACAAAACTTCAAAATTTTTATTTTTTATTGAAAATTCTCTTACCTACTTTTTTTACAATAAAATATATAGGCTGAAAAATGAAATATAAGTTCCAATTTTTTTTACAGTAAACTTTTTTCATTATTTTTTTAATGAAATATAAATAATTTAACTCTTATGATAACACGTATTAAAATCCTATCTATTTAACTCTGATTTCTCTCAAATAAGGTCACCAATCTGCATTTTCTCATTGAAACAACATAATTTCCTTAAATTTTATGAATAATGACCTCTTAAAAAGTCACGTAATCACCTAAATATGTAGAATAGCACAATAATTTAATAAATGGTTTGACTCAATTTTTCAAAATTCTTTGAATAAATAAAAAAAATTAATATGGTTTTTTTAACTTTTTAAATAAATAATTAGTCGTACGCGTTGAGAGACTCTAGTTTTTTATTCCAAATTTCATTTCTATATTCAAAAAAACAAAACGGTAAAGTAACCTAAACGTTCAAAGTGTTACTTTGAAAGTAGTATTTTCAAGATTTAATTTTTCCAAGTGGAAAAATGCCACGAGTTTACTTAGGCGCGGAGTACGCGGAAATGGTGAACTACTACTACCAAACAAATTTTAATGCAGTAGCAGCTGCTAGAAGATTTGCCGAAGTCAATCAACATTTACCTAGGCCTTCGCACAATCCGGTACTTGCAGCATTCGAAAGGTTTACAAGAACTGGTAATGCTGCTCCTGACTTAAGAGGGTAAGACCTAAACCTTATAAAGTACAACTCTAGAATTATGTTATAGTGCTCAAACTAGCAAATGCGGACTCTGCAATACAACCCACGACGGTCCGTTACTTAGCCGTTCGGCTTCTATAATATTTTACTGAATAAAAATCTCTTAGGTTTTATTTTAACAATTTAATAAAAAAAAAACAATTCATTTAAAAAAACTCATAAAAAATCAATAAGTAACGCGATGTTGAAGATTAAACATACCCTTGAACGGACCGTCGTAGGTTGTATTTCAGAGTTTGCATTTGCTAGTTGGAGCACTAGATCTACTTTGATTGAAATTAAATAAATATATATAAAGATTTTTCTATGATTTTACTATAAACTATAACTATAATTTTTTTAAAATATTTTCTTAGGCAAGAAAGGCCCAGACCAGTCCGAGCTCAAATTTTTCCGCAGGTATGGGAACGCGTACTGCAAGAACAAACCATAAGTACGCGTCAGGTTGCACGTGAACTTGGAGTAAACCAGACAGCTGTACTTAGGGTGATTAAGAACGACTTACGCATGCACCCATTCCATTATCGAAGAGGGCAAATGCTCAGTAACTTTCTTATTTATATAAAATTAATCTATAGAAAATAAGGACTTTAGAGCGAATTTCGAATCATCGCTGTCGCAGTGGGGTTAAAAATTTACTTTCTTTCGAAATATTCTGATTTGGTAATTCTACAAATCATTTCTCTAATAATAAAATAGTCTCAATTTTTTTTAAATGTTAGTTTTGATCTAATGAAAAAGACCTTCAGACTTTATTTACAAATGCCACAGGTTTAAATATTGTCATTTTTGATACCAGACCAGATCCAAATAGCTACCTTCAGCACTTCCTCTGGTGACAGAGGAAAACTCAATATATGTACAGTGATTGTACACGCATAGGATTCGGCGGAAAGAAGCGGCCGGTAAAGCATACCGGGAAAAAAGCCGGTAGAAGTTACGCCCTAACAATAGGCGGAAGGTTTCTGATTTTTTCGTATATTTATTATTTTTTCTATTTTTTTTGTATATGCCGCGGCCGAGAGCTGCCTGCACTGAGAAAAAGGAACGGTAACAGTTACTCTTCCGGGGTTATTGTTACTAAATATTTGTTAACAGGAGGTCGAAAGAAGACTCTTTCATAGTTACCGAGTTTAGGTTTATAGTAAACTCTCTTATCAAACATGAAAAAGGGGTTAAGTTTAGGCCGCAGTGGAAAAATCAATGTCACAACGAATATTCAGTAATTGTTATCTCGCATTTGACAGTTGATAATGTAAAATTAAGTTCTCTCATTACCATGTGATGTGTTAATCGTTACCGTTTCTTTTTCTCAGTGTGCTGAGCTGTAGCGCTGGAGCTTGATGCAGGCAGACTCATTCGTTTTTTCAAAAACGCTGTCAATTTTTATTTGTTTGAGCAATTTCTTTCAAACTTTTCAGAAATGTTCTTTAGGGCCTAATGAAAAACTTCTTCACTGGAAGTTTTTTCAAATAAGAACTTTTATGCTTACTTTTTTAATCCAAAGTTTTAGGTTATAAAATGCTTACTTATATTTTTAAATATTTATTACTCGGTTCTTTTAAATGTTTATTACTCGGTTCTGAAACTTTTTAAAAATATTTTAACAACTTCGTTGGCATCGGAAAGGGTTCAAGAATCGAAATCTAAAATTTCATCATAAAATATTGAGCGGTTTTCGAGTTCTTGCGATTTGAACTTAAAATGCGAAAATTGAGAAAAATTTAAGTTTTTGCTCGACACGCAAGAACTCAAAAACCGCTCAATATTTTAGATTCTTGAATGAGCTTTAGATTCTTGAACCCTTTCCGATGCCAACGAAGTTATTAAAATATTTTTAAAAAATTTCAGAACCATAGTAATGAACATTTAAAAATAAAGTCAAGCACTTTATAACCTAAAACTTTGGATTAAAAAAGTAAGCATAAAAGTTCGTATTTGAAAAAACTTCAAGTGAAGAAGTTTTTCATAAGGTCCTGAAGAACATTTTTGAAAAGTTTGAAAGAAATTGTTCATACTAATAAAAATTGACAGCGTTTTTGAAAAAGCGAATGGGTCTGCCTGCATCAAGCTCCAGCGCTACAGCTCAGCAGGCAGCACTCGGCCACGGCATATACCTATATAGGCTTCGGGAAAAAATCAGAAAGCCTATTGTTTGGGCGTAACTTCTACCGGCTTTTTCTCTGGTATGCTTATCGTCCGCTTCTTTACGCCGAATCCTATGCGTGTATGTACATTTTTAAGATACACAAAATGATAGCTGAACTCAATAGCTTTTCAAAATATATAGTTTAGTATAGAACCAGACCTTATAAAACTATACATCTTTGAAAAACACTTGAACTCAGCTATCATTTGTTGTATTTAAAAAATGTATGTGAAGTTTTCTACGGTCAATGGAGGGTGCTGAAGGTAGAAATCCTGATAAAAAAAAATGACAATATTGAAACCTGTTACATTCGAAAATAAAGTCTTAAGACAGAATGAAATTTTAATTTTTTTTTTGTTTATCTTGTAATAGTGCTCGAATTACTTAAAAGGACTCTCGAGCACAACCCACGATGATCCTTGGTCGTGGTAATTTCGACCTATCAGCGAATACAGCTGACACAATAAAAACAGATTTACTTCAAACGCGAGTAAGAATTTTTTGAAAAAGGTTTTAAAATAGGCTTCCTTTTGAACTTTAAAAAAATTCAAGCACCAATTAGGAAAGAAATAGAGATATCCGGTTTGCGGGTAAAGGCTCCTATTTGAAAATACTTTCAGACAAAAAATTTGTGATTAGATTTGTCGAGTACGCCGTAACATCAAAAATTTGAAATCCAATGGTATAACCCATTTGTGACAATTTTTAATTTTTGAATCATAATATCAAAAAACCTTTTCAATTACATAACTTTCTGACAGTTTCATTTATTTATTTTTTTTAATCATATAACACATATTTGATAGAAAATGGCGACAATCAGAGACGCCTACAATTTAGTCGACGCATTATAGAAATGAATGAGCAGAACCCAGGCGTCATTTATAATGTTATCTGGTCTGACGAATGTACCTTTACAAATCAAGGATTGTTCAACACACACAATGAACACCACTACGCGGTGGAAAATCCAAGGGTCGTTAGAGAAGGTTGTAACGGGGTATTTCTAAGAAAAGGGCCTCCCTTAAATAATCAAGAGAGTTTCCCGGGCCCTCCCGTTACAAGGAAATTCTTTCTAAAAATAATTCGGGGAAACACTCCTTAATCTGAAGTCAGGGTTTCCACGGAGAGAAAACCTCTGGGAATGGTTGGTGAGCTAGAGAGAGAAGAAATAAATTATATTAAAAAATTTAGGTTAATTTCATTTTTTTATTCTTGTCTACAAAAATAAAAAAAATCAAGTCTACAATTACAAGAAAATAAATTTTAATTTGAGAACAAAGGAAATAAACAAAACTATAAAGTAGTCTACAAAATGGCGGGTAACGACGCCGCGCCAAGAAAATCTCGATCAAATTCATATAAAGACACCTTCAATAACATACAACAAAGAAAATTTTATTCAGCATACCGATATCCAAAATCTCCAGGAAAACATGCTTATAAAAATTTTATTGAATCATACAAAAATCTTACGTTCACCAAAAAATTTCACTTATTTATCTGATGCCCAAAATGGCCACTCTCTGGATTTTCCAACTCTCAAATAAAAGAAAATTAACCCAAGTTTTCTTGATTCCTTCTACTGCCTAGCTGTAAATAAAAGAAAAACAAAAAAAAATTGTCTACAAACTCGACTAAAGGAAAATAGGAAAAGAAACTTAGAAAAGTCTACTCAAGAGAAACTTAAAAAAAAAATCACACTCTCAAAAAAATACAACCTCACACCATGGCTACTGAGAACAGAGTGACGCTTCCCCGCGTCTCTCTGACTCAACTTCCTTCCTCACCATCCCTTCCCAATACTCTCAACCAATCAACACTAATCTATTTCATCAAGTTTCATTCACACTTGAGGAACAGCAATGTGTCCACCAATCACATACATTCACGCCATAATATCCAATCACACTCACGTCTACAAAGTTCCGGTGGCGATCGCCACGCCACCTATACTACGCGCGAACATTCAAAAGAAAAGAAAAAAAATAACGCACACGAGACACTCACAGCTCTAACTCTGTCTCTCGCGCACATACTCTCTCTCTCGTTCTTTCCTACACGCACACATTGTCCACGCCACGTGCAAAATACAAAAAAAAAAATAAAGCTACACTCACGCCCGCGTCTACTGTGTTGAGTGTGCGCGCACGTGCCTGCCGACGCAGTTGCGTCGTCTGCCGACACGTGCCGCGCACCTCCTTCGTCGTCGGAAACTCCCGGACGGAGAACCGGGACCTGTGTGCTGTGTGTGTATGTGTACGCGCGCGCCCTAGGCCAGGATAGCCTTCCCGGATGGTTGTTATGTGTGTGTGTGTGTGTCGTGGGCCCGCGCTGCTGTGGCAGCATTCAGCCGACGGCGGCCGTCGCCACGTGGTCGGCCTCAGCTGCGCGTTAACGCGGCATGGTTATCACCTGGGAAAAGTAAACAAACAACTTATTTATTTCACTGTTTCTCAGGTGACTTGACACTGCCAGGTAAGAAAAATAATTTACGAGGGATTCACTCCCTCGCAAGGTATTAGTCATAATCAATAATTATTAATGCCCTTCATACTTTTTTAATAATTTTTAGATCTATTTTAAAGTGATCGCCGTAAAAAAAAACGTCTGTCAAGTGATTTGCAGCTGATAGAGCTTTTTTTAATACTTATACTTGAGTTAGCCCCATTGCAAGTATCCGCGATGAATCCTCAGTGAATTCCTCGCTTTTTACGGTGAAATCCTCAAGCAAAATTTAAAAATTTTTCTTTGAAGTTGATCTTTAGGCAGGAAAACAAGCTTCCTGACATAAAAGATCAGTTACCTGGCAAGTAGTTCAGCTTGTGCAGGAAGTGTTTTCTGTAACCGACGTCCATACAACACGTACATGTATGCAACTACTCAGCACCAGAGTACCGGGTCGATTTCCCCAGGAAGTTTTACTCGTAGTAGAGGGAAGTCGACCTGGTGCTACCAGGGGTAGATTCCACTACCCGACCTTCTACTACGAGTAAAACTTCTTGGGGAGTCGACCCGGTTACTTGGTAGTCGACCTGGTGCTGCCTCAGGTAGAATCCCCTATTCTACCGTCTGTCACATGAGTATAACTTCGTGGGGAAATCGACCCGGTACCCTGGTGCTGAGGAGTTGCATACATATACGTGTTGTATGTACGTCGGTTATAGGAAACACTTCGTGGACAAGCCAAACTGCTTTCCAGGTAACTGATCTTTTGTGTCAGGATGCTGATTTTCCTGCCTAAAGATCAACTTCAAAGAAAAATTTTTTAAATTTTGCTTGAGGATTTCACCGTAATAAGCGAGGAATTCACCGAGGATTTAACCGCAAAAAGCGATGAATTCACCGAGGAATTCACCGGTAAATTCATCGCGGATACTTGCAATGGGGAGGTTATGTATTCCGTGCTTGAGACAGATCTTACTAAATATTCATAATTATTTAATAAATTCAAAAGTGTATATCGTGAACGGGATGTCTATCAAGCGATTTGCAGCTCGTGGAGATTTTTTTGAAAAGTTTCACTGGAGCTAGCTAATGTATTTCAGGCTTGAAACAGATCTTACTATATTTTGAAGATTTAATAATCAATTTTGCAATGTTTTCCGTTAACGGGATGTCTGTCAATCGGTTTTTAACATGTGGGGCATTTTTCGTAAACAAATACTAAACCTAGCTTATGTGTTCAGGGCGCAAAACAGATCTTACTAAAGTTGCATAAATATTTGATTAATTTAAAAGTGTAAGCCGTGACTGGGACGTTCATCAAGTGATTTGTACCTGGTAGAGTTTTTTAAAAAAGTTTATTTATGATCTTAGTTATGTCTTCCGGACGATAAACAGACCATGCTATTTTTATAGAACTTTTTAATATAATTCGAAGCAATTATAGTGAAACAGCCATATGTCAATTTATTTGGAGCTGCAGGAGTTTTTTTTTTATCTTATACCTTAACTAGGTTATGTATTTTGGGCTAAAAACAGATCCTAATATTATTTCATAATTTTTAAATCAATTTTGAAGTGTTTGCCAGGAGGAAGTCATGTGTCAAGAGATTCGCATCCTGTAAAGCTTTATTTGGAAACTTTCACTTGACTTATATAATGTATTACGGGCTCAAAACAAATCTTACTAACTTTGCATAATTATTTAATCATTTTAAAAGTGTGAGCCGCGAACGGTCTATCCGTCAAGTAATTTGAAACTCATGGATATTTTTTTAAAAATTTGAACTAGGTTATGAATTCCAGTCTCCAAACTGATCATGCTCTTATTTAATAATTTTTTAAGTAAAAAAGTCGTCTGACGACTAATTCACAGCTGAAAAAGTTTGTTTTAAAAAATTTTACAACTTTTGCAACTTCCATTTCTGCTAGGTTATGTATTCCGGCTAATAAACAGTTCAGGTTATATTTCATAATTTTAAGTTTTCCTAAAAAAAATGGCCAGTACTACCGCGCTTTATTTACAGTAATAGAAGTTACTGTTACCTCACTTATGATTTTATTTAAAGGTTTTCTTGAATAGTGGGGTGGTCGGGATGGAAAGTATTTCCCTAGACCAACAGGTTCCTTTTTTTACGCTGATTCCAAAAATTATATTTTTATATAATTTATTTATATAATTTTATTTATATTTAGCGTAGAAGTTGACCAATCAGAGCGCACCGTATGAAAGTTGACATTCGTTGCAGTCGGTGGGGAAATTTTTTGGCGGTTGGTATCCCTAGCCACTGACTGCTGGAGTGTTTGGAAACGCCAGCCAGTGAATCTCTATCAAAACAACGGTCAATTGAGACTTATATTGATACGATCCAAAACAATGATTTTTTTTTATTTCAGACTAATGATAAGAACTTGATTATATTCTTCTCAAATGCATTTTCAGTTGGCAAAAATAATAAAAAATTGTTTTAATCATCAAAAATTCATTGAAGTTATAAAAATAATAAATTTTGAAGTTAAGGATTCATCAATTAAATCCCATCACTTATTGTTGTTATTCTAATGTAATAGCAAAAATAAATTGTACAAAATAAATAAATTTTTTTAGTATAGCTGATCATTTGATGTATTTTAAGAGACAGTTCTTAGATTAATCAGAAAATTAGATGGAATTTTGTCATTGCAGACTACTGCAATTTCAGAAAAAAAATGCATTAAAATTTTGTTAAAAAATCAAAATACTTATGTGTGTACATTTTCTCTCCTAATTAGTAAATTTATTTACAAAAAAAGTTTTTGTTGTGATGACCGTTTTTTAATTTATATTTATCTTAAAATTCATAGTAAAAATCAAGGTCAAATAAGTTATTATAATGGTTGTTATTATTATATATTATTCATTATTTTTAGAAGTAATCTCAACTGATTATATTGTTATTGTACATTTCAAAATCTGAAAAAATAACTAACCATAACCTCAAAATTTATTATTTTCATAACTTCAATGAATTTTTGATGATTCAAACAATTTTTTATTATTTTTGCCAACTGAAAATGCATTTGAGAATAATATAATCAAGTTCTTATCATTAGTCTGAAATAAAAAAAAAATCATTGTTTTGGATCGTGTCAATATAACTCTCAATGGACCGTTGTTTTGATAGAGATTCACTGGCTGACGTTTCAAAACACTCCAGCAGTCAGTGGCTAGGGAAAAAATTTCCCCACCGACTGCAACGAGATTCCAAAAACACCCATTGTTGAGGTGGAGTATAATACCCGATATACAAGAAACAAAAAAAAATAGCTATTAAAGAGCAATAAACAATGAAAAAATTAGTTTCGACTAAAATTTTTGACTTGAAATTTCATCACAAAAAAATTTGGATCGGGTTGAATAAGCCAATATATGCATTATAAACAAGATAACTCTAACCTTAAAAAATTGGCAACTCCCAGAAGGCCCTTTGAACTAGTTCCGGCGTTCAGGATAAAATTTGCTATAATCTAATTAAAAAAGTTCTTTGCTATTTAAAGAGGTCATATGTAAAAAATGTCTGTAAACGTAACCTAAAAAATTTAACGATTGGTCAACTTTCAGTTAGTCTCTTTAGCTTGCTATCAATGACAGGATGAAGTTGGGAAAGATGGTCCCAAAAAGGTCCTTTCTCATTAAATACGACCTATATAGAGTAGGTGCAAAAACCTAACCTGAAAAAAATTGAACAGTTTTCAGACTTTAAATGATCCGTTGAAATTGCTCTTGTTTTCAGGATGATATTATGTTCAAGCTTCCTGCCTAAATCCTTTTTTTATAAAACACGGCACTTTTTAGATATCTTGGAAAACCTAACCTGCTTAGAAAAACTATTTGCCAAATTGTAGATGGTTCCTTGAACTTGCAATAGTACTTTGAACGATATTCCGTTCTATCAACCTAAAAAAAACCTTGGCTTTTCAAAAAAGGCAATTCTATGGTGTGTTAAAAGTCTAACCTATTCAGAAAAATACTATTCGAATTGTACGTGGTCGCGTAAACCTGGAATTGTTTTGGTTCAATTTACCTGAAAAGAGCTTTTGCTTTTCAAACAAGGCATCTCCTAGGTTCATTAAAAAACCTAACCTGCTTCAAAAAACAAAATACAGACTTGCAGATGGCTCCTCAAACTTGATACTTATTTTTGAAACAAATTTGGTTCAATCTACGTTAAAAAAAGCCTTTGCCTCTGAAACAAGGTACATTCAAGGTATTTTAGAGTACCTAACATGCTAACAATAAGGGTTTGACAACTTTTAGATGGTCCTGTAAACTTGAAATAGGTTAATTGACGAAATTTGGTTCAATCAACGTGAAAAACGCCTTTGCTTCTGCTGGAAACCAGTCATAAAATGTTATTCTAAGCGGGTTAGGTTCTTTAAGATACCTTCCCTTATGGAAAAAACCGGTGTAAACACCGAATTTTCAGTGTTAACACTGATTTTTCGGTGTAAACACTAGATTTTGAGTGTTAACACCGAAAGTTTGGTGTTGACACTCAACTGTTGGGTGTTGACACCCACAATTGGGAGTTTACACCCAATAGGTTCAGTGTTAACACCAAAGTTAAGTGTTGACACTCAACTGTTGGGTGTTGACACCCACAATTGGGAGTTTAAACCCAATAGGTTCAGTGTTAACACCAAAGTTAAGCGTTGACACTCGACTGTTGGGTGTTGACACTCGGAATGGGAGTTTACACCCAATATGTTCAGCGTTAACACCGAAGTTAAGTGTTAACACTTAAGTTTTGGGTGTCAACACCCACACTATTGCGAGTTTATACATAAAAGGTTTAGTGCTAACACCAAAGTTAAGTTATAATAATTATGGGTATAACACCTAAAATAATTAATGTTTACACCAAAGTTAAAAGTTAGTTGGAATGTTACACTCAAAATGGAATTTTGACGCTAAATCTGTTTTTAATAAAAAATTAATGAAGAATTCAATAGATGATGATATGCTTAATCACTAGGATCAAAAATAAATACCATAACTGGAAATTCTTTATTATTGCACAGATATATCGTGAGTTCGTCGTGTACTATAAAGTAAGTACAAAACGTCTGAGACAGTAATTGAAATACAAAAAAATTAAATTAATTACTAAAAATTATTCCAGAATTCGAATAACTCATTAAATTTTTATCGTTAAACATTTAAGTTTTTTTTTTTTAAAGTAATTTGTTGAAAATTCATTTTTTTATTTAGAAAATTACGTCTGAACTGAAATAATGAAAAAACCCTTGTAAAAAATACATGAACCTTTAAGTTAAGAACTAAAAGTATATATTCGGCCAAAGGAGCGGTAAAAATGATTATTTTAGAAAAAAATAGTGACAGACAAAAAAATGAAAATATTTGAAATTTTTGAAACCAATCATTAGTAATGCAATTATGACAAAAATAATAATAATTTTTCAACATGCTTTTATTTAAAAAGTACTATATTTTGACGTACTTATTAAAAATTCACATCCAAAAATCACATCCAAAGAATAAGACCCGATTGCTCGGAGAAGACCCCCAGGTACCCCCGGCATCGGTAACCTGGATGGCCAAGACTGCACATTAACGTATCGACACTCAAACTTATACCGTCTATAAAATTTTAGACCTCTAAGTCTCGTAGGCTCAAAACTATAGTGCTATTGGCAGATTAGGACATACGACGTTGATGATGCGATCGAAACTTTGTGAATTAAAGGAAATCATGAGAATAAATATAATTAATAATAAAAAGTTCAAATCAATTTATCAAAAAAGAAATAAGGTGGTTTAATTGTTTTAATTTCTGCCAAAAAAAAATAAAAAAATGAATTTTTATGAAAAACACCCGAATTTTGGGTGTTAACACTGAAATTTTTATTTTAATAATTGTTAATATAGTTTTTATAAACAAGTTAAAAGTAATGTTTTTTAATCATATGCAAACTAAATAATCAAAAAAAGTTTGTTTCAATGTTTATATATTATTTTAAACATAGTATTTTCAATCAAGAGCGTGGCTAAGTGGATAAAGTGGTCGGTAAATTTTCGTCAACTTGAAGATGGTTCGAATCCCCATGAGGCTAATTTTTTTTTTTCGGTTTAGTGTAACACTCCTTTGGGTGTTACACTCCATTGGGTGTAACACTCCATTTGGGTGTAACACCGCATTGGGTGTGCGAAATCACACCCAATGCGGTGTAGAAGTTCGGTGTTATTTTCAGTGTTATTTTTCGGTGTTTACACCGATTTTTTCCATAAGGGTTGAATGTGCCCTGATTCTTTAGCAAAGGATTTTTTTTATAGATCAAACCAGATTTCATTCAAAAAACACGTGTAAGTTAAAAGAACCCCCATCAAGTCAGCAAATTGTTTTTCTAAGAAGGTTAGGTTCACAAAAATAAATTGAATGGCCCTGTTTCATTAGCAAAGAATTTTTTTGGTAGATCCAACCAAATTTCTTCTAAATACCAGTAGCGAGTTCAACAAACCTGGCGGCAAATTGTTTTTGTAAACAGGTTGGGTTCTTTAAGATACCTTAAAATTGCCCTGTTTCATTAGCAAAAGAAATATTTCGGTAGATACAACCAAATTTCGTCTAAAAACGAGTAGCAAATTCAACAATCCATCTACAAGGCAGCAAATTGTTTTTCTAGTCAAGTTAGATTCTCTAAGATACTTAGAATGTGCCTTGTATCATTAGCAAACAATTTTTTTCGGTAAAACCGACAAAATTTTGCCTAAAAAACAGTAGTAAGTTCAACAAACCACCTCAAAGGCGGAAAATTGTTTTTCTAAGCAGGTTAGGTTCTTGAAGATACCTTGAATGTGCCCTGTTTCATGAGCCAAATTTTTTTTTATATCCAACCAAATTTCGTCTAATGACTAGTAGCAAGTTCAACAAACCATCTACAAGGCAGCAAGTTGCTTTTCTAGGAAGGTTCGATTCTTTGATTTAGCTTAAATGTGCCCTGTTTCTTTAGCAAAGGAATTTTTTTCATAGATCCAATTTCATTCAAAAAACACATGAAATTTAAAAGAACCCCCATCAAGTAGGCAAATTGTTTTTCTAAGCAGGTTGAGTCCACGAAAATACCTCGGATGAGCCCTGTTTCATTAGCAAAGGATTTTTTTCGGTAGATCCAACCAAATTTCGTCCATAAACCGATAGCAAGTTCAACAAACCATCTACAAGGTAGCAAATTATTTTTCTGGGCAGGTTAAGTTCACGAAGATACCTCGGATGAGCGCTGTTTCATTAGCAAAGGATTTTTTTCGGTAGCTCCAACGAAATTTTGTCCATACACCAGTAGCAAGTTCAACAAACCATCTCAAAGGCGGCAAATTGTTTTTCTTGGAAGGTTAGGTTCTTTGAGTTAGCTTGGATGTGCCCTGTTTCTTTAGCAAAGGATTTTTTTTCATAGATCAAACCGAATTTCATTCAAAAAACACGTGAAATTTAAAAGAACCCCCATCAAGTTCGCAAATAGTTTTTCTAGGCAGGCAAATTCCACGAAGAAACCCTGAATGAGTCCTGCTTCATTAGCAAAGGTTTTTTTTCGGTAGATCCAACCAAATTTCATCTATAAACAAGTAACAAGTTCAACAAGCCATCTACAAGGCCGCATATTGTTTTTCTAAGAAGGTTAGGTTCTTTAAGCTACCTTGATTGTGCCCTGTTTCTTCAGCAAAGGACTTTTCTCTGTAAATCAAACCAAATTTCATTCAAAAAACACGTGAAATTTAAAAAAACCCCCATCAAGTCGGAAAATTGTTTTGCGAAGCAGGTTGAATCCACGAAAATACCTCGGATGAGCCCTGTTTCATTAGCAAAGGATTTTTTTTTCGGTAGATCCGACCAAATTTCGTCTATAAACCAGTAGCAAGTTAAACAAGCCATCTACAAGGTAGCAAATCGTTTTTCTAAGCAGGTTAAGTTCACGAAGATACCTCGGATGAGCGCTGTTTCATTAGCAAAGGATTTTTTTCGGTAGCTCCAACCAAATTTCGTCCATACACCAGTAGCAAGTTCAACAAACCATCTCAAAGGCGGCAAATTGTTTTTCTTGGAAGGTTCGGTTCTTTGAGTTAGCTTGGATGTGCCCTGTTTCTTTAGCAAAGGATTTTTTTTCATAGATCAAACCGAATTTCATTCAAAAAACACGTGAAATTTAAAAGAACCCCCATCAAGTTCGCAAATAGTTTTTCTAGGCAGGCAAATTCCACGAAGAAACCCTGAATGAGTCCTGCTTCATTAGCAAAGGTTTTTTTTCGGTAGATCCAACCAAATTTCATCTATAAACAAGTAACAAGTTCAACAAGCCATCTACAAGGCCGCATATTGTTTTTCTAAGAAGGTTAGGTTCTTTAAGCTACCTTGAATGTGCCCTGTTTCTTTATCAAAAGATTTTTTATTATAGATCCAACCGAATTTCATTCAAAAAAAACCGTGAAAGTTAAAAGAACCCCCATCAAGTCAGCAACTTGTTTTTCTAAGCAGGTTCAGTCCACGAAGATACTTGGAATGAGCCCAGTTTTATTAGCAAAGAATTTTTTTCGGTAAAATTAACCAAATTTCGTCTATAAACCACTAGCAAGTTCAACAAACCATCTACAAGGTAGCAAACTGTTTTTCTGGGCAGGTTAGGTTCTTCAAGATCATTTGATTGTGCCCTGTTTCTTCAGCAAAGGAGTTTTCTCTGTAAATCGAACCAAATTTTATTCAAAAAACAAGTGAAAGTTAAAAGAACCCCCATCAAGTAGGCAAATTGTTTTTCCAAGCAGGTTAAGTTCACGAAGATACCTCGGATGAGCGCTGTCTCATTAGCAAAGGATTTTTTTTGGTAGATTCAACCAAATTTCGTCCACACACCAGTAGCAAGTTCAACAAGCTATCTACAAGGTAGCAAATGGTTTTTCTAAGCAGGTAAGGTTCTTTGAGCTACCTTGAATGGGCCCTGCTTCATTAGCACAGGATGCTTTTTTCATAGATCCAACCGAATTTCATTCAAAAAACACGTGAAATTTAAAAGAACCCACATCAAGTCAGCAAATTGTTTTTCTAAGCAGGTCAAGTTCACGAAGATACCTCGGATGAGCGCTGTTTCATTAGCAAAGGTATTTTTTCGGTAGATCCGACCAAATTTCATCTATAAACAAGTAACAAGTTCAACAAGCCATCTACAAGGCCGCATATTGTTTTTCTAAGAAGGTTAGGTTCTTTAAGCTACCTTGAATGTGCCCTGTTTCTTTATCAAAAGATTTTTTATTATAGATCCAACCGAATTTCATTCAAAAAACACGTGAAAGTTAAAAGAACCCCCATCAAGTCAGCAACTTGTTTTTCTAAGGAGGTTCAGTCCACGAAGATACCTGGAATGAGCCCAGTTTTATTAGCAAAGAATTTTTTTCGGTAAAATTACCCAAATTTCGTCTATAAACCACTAGCAAGTTCAACAAACCATCTACAAGGTAGCAAACTGTTTTTCTGGGCAGGTTAGGTTCTTCAAGATCATTTGATTGTGCCCCTTTTCTTCAGCAAAGGAGTTTTCTCTGTGAATCGAACCAAATTTTATTCGAAAACAAGTGAAAGTTAAAAGAACCCCCATCAAGTAGGCAAATTGTTTTTCCAAGCAGGTTAAGTTCACGAAGATACCTCGGATGAGCGCTGTCTCATTAGCAAAGGATTTTTTTTGGTATATTCAACCAAATTTCGTCCACACACCAGTAGCAAGTTCAACAAGCCATCTACAAGGTAGCAAATGGTTTTTCTAAGCAGGTTAGGTTCTTTGAGCTACCTTGAATGGGCCCTGCTTCATTAGCACAGGATGTTTTTTTCATAGATCCAACCGAATTTCATTCAAAAAACACGTGAAATTTAAAAGAACCCACATCAAGTCAGCAAATTGTTTTTCTAAGCAGGTCAATTTCACGAAGATACCTCGGATGAGCGCTGTTTCATTAGCAAAGATATTTTTTCGGTAGATCCGACCAAATTTCATCTATAAACAAGTAACAAGTTCAACAAGCCATCTACAAGGCCGCATATTGTTTTTCTAAGAAGGTTAGGTTCTTTAAGCTACCTTGAATGTGCCCTGTTTCTTTATCAAAAGATTTTTTATTATAGATCCAACCGAATTTCATTCAAAAAACACGTGAAAGTTAAAAGAACCCCCATCAAGTCAGCAACTTGTTTTTCTAAGGAGGTTCAGTCCACGAAGACACCTGGAATGAGCCCAGTTTTATTAGCAAAGAATTTTTTTCGGTAAAATTAACCAAATTTCGTCTATAAACCACTAGCAAGTTCAACAAACCATCTACAAGGTAGCAAACTGTTTTTCTGGGCAGGTTTGGTTCTTCAAGATCATTTGATTGTGCCCCTTTTCTTCAGCAAAGGAGTTTTCTCTGTGAATCGAACCTAATTTTATTCAAAAAACAAGTGAAAGTTAAAAGAACCCCCATCAAGTAGGCAAATTGTTTTTCCAAGCAGGTTAAGTTCACGAAGATACCTCGGATGAGCGCTGTCTCATTAGCAAAGGATTTTTTTTGGTATATTCAACCAAATTTCGTCCACACACCAGTAGCAAGTTCAACAAGCCATCTACAAGGTAGCAAATGGTTTTTCTAAGCAGGTAAGGTTCTTCGAGCTACCTTGAATGGGCCCTGCTTCATTAGCACAGGATGCTTTTTTCATAGATCCAACCGAATTTCATTCAAAAAACACGTGAAATTTAAAAGAACCCACATCAAGTCAGCAAATTGTTTTTCTAAGCAGGTCAAGTTCACGAAGATACCTCGGATGAGCGCTGTTTCATTAGCAAAGGTATTTTTTCGGTAGATCCGACCAAATTTCATCTATAAACAAGTAACAAGTTCAACAAGCCATCTACAAGGCCGCATATTGTTTTTCTAAGAAGGTTAGGTTCTTTAAGCTACCTTGAATGTGCCCTGTTTCTTTATCAAAAGATTTTTTATTATAGATCCAACCGAATTTCATTCAAAAAACACGTGAAAGTTAAAAGAACCCCCATCAAGTCAGCAACTTGTTTTTCTAAGGAGGTTCAGTCCACGAAGATACCTGGAATGAGCCCAGTTTTATTAGCAAAGAATTTTTTTCGGTAAAATTAACCAAATTTCGTCTATAAACCACTAGCAAGTTCAACAAACTATCTACAAGGTAGCAAACTGTTTTTCTGGGCAGGTTAGGTTCTTCAAGATCATTTGATTGTGCCCCTTTTCTTCAGCAAAGGAGTTTTCTCTGTGAATCGAACCAAATTTTATTCAAAAAACAAGTGAAAGTTAAAAGAACCCCCATCAAGTAGGCAAATTGTTTTTCCAAGCAGGTTAAGTTCACGAAGATACCTCGGATAAGCGCTGTCTCATTAGCAAAGGATTTTTTTTTGGTATATTCAACCAAATTTCGTCCACACACCAGTAGCAAGTTCAACAAGCCATCTACAAGGTAGCAAATGGTTTTTCTAAGCAGGTTAGGTTCTTTGAGCTACCTTGAATGGGCCCTGCTTCATTAGCACAGGATGTTTTTTTCATAGATCCAACCGAATTTCATTCAAAAAACACGTGAAATTTAAAAGAACCCACATCAAGTCAGCAAATTGTTTTTCTAAGCAGGTCAAGTTCACGAAGATACCTCGGATGAGCGCTGTTTCATTAGCAAAGGTATTTTTTCGGTAGATCCGACCAAATTTCATCTATAAACAAGTAACAAGTTCAACAAGCCATCTACAAGGTAGCAAACTGTTTTTCTGGGCAGATTAGGTTCTTCATGATCATTTGATTGTGCCCTGTTTCTTCAGCAAAGGACTTTTTTCTGTAAATTGAACCAAATTTCATTTCAAAAACAAGTGAAAGTTAAAAGAACCCCCATCAAGTAGGCAAATTGTTTTTCCAAGCAGGTTAAGTTCACGAAGATACCTCGGATGAGCGCTGTCTCATTAGCAAAGGATTTTTTTTGGTATATTCAACCAAATTTCGTCCACACACCAGTAGCAAGTTCAACAAGCCATCTACAAGGTAGCAAATGGTTTTTCTAAGCAGGTTAGGTTCTTTGAGCTACCTTGAATGGGCCCCGCTTCATTAGCAAAGGATTTTTTCGGTAGATCCAAAAAAATTTCGTCTATAAACCGGTAGCAAGTTCAACAAACCATCTCAAAGGCGGCAAATCGTTTTTCTAAGCAAGTTTGGTACTTAAAGATTTCTTGAATGTGCCCTGTTTCTTTAGCAAATAATTTTTTTCATAGATCCAACCGAATTCCATTCAAAAAACACGTGAAAGTTAAAAGAACCCCCATCAAGTCGGCAAATTGTTTTTCTAAGCAGTTTCCAAAAATTTTCTTTTTTCATGCCATTTCGAATGATATATATATATTGTAGGGGTTCGCGCTGGGGGCCGATTCGACTTTCTTACCCGGCTATACTCTTTTGTCTCAAAGGCATTTAAGCTAGGTTATTTATACCAGGTTATAAAAAACTTTTATTACTACTATCCCATAATACTTTACTTCATTCCAAAGTGTTTGCCGTGAACTGGTTGAATGTCATTTAATTTTTAATTTTTGCAGCATTTTTCAAAGACGTGTACTTAGGGGTCATTCACAAAGTACATCACCAATTTTTTAGATACTTCTGACGCCCCCCCCCCCCTTGTAACAGACAGTCACATCTTTGCAAACCCCTCCCCCTAAAAGTACGTCACCATTTTATCATTAACCCCCCTTTTTCTGGGAAATGAACTATTATAACTTTTCATAAGTGTTTAAAAAATTAACAGTAATAATAAATGAAAACAAAAACTTTTAGATTCTATGTTTAGTTTTAGTCATAATTATAACGTTACTTATTTTATTATTACTTTCATTTTTATTTTAATACTTGGTGCATTAGAGTTAAATCAATAGTTAATTAAGGATGTTTGGTACTTACAAAAAAATGCAACCTTTTTGTC
This sequence comes from Encarsia formosa, assembly GCA_038277355.1. Classification (NCBI taxonomy): domain Eukaryota; kingdom Metazoa; phylum Arthropoda; class Insecta; order Hymenoptera; family Aphelinidae; genus Encarsia; species Encarsia formosa. The sequence goes on from CM076187.1 coordinate 42,370,083, forward strand.
AATTTTAATCGAATCTTCTAATAATTTATATCAAAATAATCGTTGGAGTTGTTCCCTATTTTTGTCCATCTTAGTTTTTAGAAAAATCGAATTATTTGTTTAAACAATTGAAGAGGTGGTCTAAAAAAATCAAGCATTTTTTTTTCTTAATCACTTGTAACTCTCTCAAAAATGCAGAGATCGCTGAAAAAACTGTGAGGTAGTTTCGGTGACACTTCAAAGAAACTTTTTCATATTTTTAAAATATTGAATTTAAAATTTTTTTTATGTAATGAAATTTTTCATAAGATTACGTGTTCAATTATTTAAACAACAATTTCAATTTTTGAAAAACCAAAACGAAGAAAAATAGGAGAAAAATCCAACGTTTATTTTAATATTAATTAGGGAACGTTCACAAACCACGTGGCCCAAACAGGGGGGGGGGGGCGATTAAAAGGCTACGAAAGGTTACGTGGGGGGTAGGGCTGTTGATTCAGAAAGGCACGTGGTTTTTAAAGTGCATGAATCGATGATTCGATTCATAATATTTTACTGTTGAACGTTAAAACCGAATCCGTGCCTGTCATCTGATTTGCGCCTGCGTGGCCGTGTGCAAGTAAAAACTCGTCAAAGTTTTGTTTTGAGTGACCCGCACGTGCTTCATTATCACCGCGTGTAGGTAGCTTCTGTAGTTCATGGTTCTCTGCAGTCTGCAGCTGTTTTGTGATCAGCTACCTCCCAAGCCTTGAACCCCCAAAACCCTGGGCGCCCGAGGTCAACAAAAAAAACTGATCGGCTATCCCCCAAGCTCTAAACCTTCAAGACCCTGAGTACCCGAGTTCAACAAAAAAACAGATCGGCTATCCCTCAAGCTCTAAACCCTCAAAACCCTGGGTGCCCGAGTTAAATTATTCCAAAAATATGAGTGCATTTTAATTAACGAAATAAATAATCTGATCAGTTTTTTTGTTGAACTCGGGTGCCCAGGGTTTTGGGGATTTAGTGCTTGGGGGATAGCTAATCGGTTTGTTTATTGAATATGACGCCCAGGGTTTTGGGGATTTAGAGCTTGGGGGATAGCTGATCAGATAATTTATTGAACTCTACGTCCAGGGTTTTGAGGGTTTAGAGCTTGGGGGATAATTAACCAGTCTATTTATTGAACTCAACGTTTTTTTTTTTTTTTTTTTTTTAGACGTCAATTTTATTGGGGGTGGGGGGGGGGTGCCTCAGGAAACCCCCTAGCTGATAGAAGTTGTTGCGCCCCTGGTATTAAATCATTAAATTATAACTTAAAAAATAATGTTTTTAAAAAACTAATAGTATACATATTTACATTTTGAAATCGTAAAAAACCACGTGACTTTAGGGGGGGGGGTCCAAAATTTGATACAAATACTACGCTGATCTTCATGGGAGGGAGGGCCCTTCAAAATCATCGAAAAAATGACCACGTGGTTTATGAACGTTCCCAGGGAACGTTCACAAACCACGTGGCCCAAACAGGGGGGGAGGGGGGACGATTAAAAGGCTACGAAAGGTTACTTGGGGGGTAGGGCTGTTGATTCAGAAAGGCACGTGGTTTTTAAAGTGCATGAATCAATGTTTCGATTCATAATATTTTACTGTTGAACGTTAAAACCGAATCCGTGCCTGTCATCTGATTTGCGCCTGCGTGGCCGTGTGCAAGTAAAAACTCGTCAAAGTTTTGTTTTGACTGGCCCGTACGTGCTTCATTATCACCGTGTGTAGGTAGCTTCCGTAGTTCATGGTTCTCTGCAGTCTGCAGCTGTTTTGTGATCGGCTATCTCCCAAGCCTTGGACCCCCAAAACCCTGGGCGCCCGAGGTCAGCAAAAAAACTGGTCTGCTATCCCCCAAGCTCTAAACCTTTAAGACCCTGAGTGCCCGAGTTCAACAAAAAAACATATCGGCTATCCCCCAAGCTCTAAACCCTCAAAACCCTGGGTGCCCGATTTAAATTATTCCAAAAACATGAGTGCATTTTGATTAACGAAATAAATAATCTGATCAGTTTTTTTGTTGAACTCGGGCGCCCAGGGTTTTGAGGGTTTAGAGCTTGGGGGATAGCTAATCGGTTTATTTATTGAACTTGACGCCCAGGGTTTTGGGGGTTTAGAGCTTGGGGGATAGCTGATCAGACAATTCATTGAACTCTACGTCCAGGGTTTTGGGGGTTTAGAGCTTGGGGGATAGTTGTTCAGACAATTCATTGAACTCTACGTCCAGGGTTTTGGGGGATAGCTGATCAGTTTATTTATTGAACTTTTTTTTTTTTTTTTTTAATACTTATTTATAGTCGCGACTTTTTATGCTCCGTATAGGCTCATTGACGACTTTGTCCCTACACTGCTTCGCATTAGCCTATGGCCCATATGGACCATGTGGAGTACGGGAAAGCCAGGGTATGTGCCTCATTCGAGTTAATCGTAAGACCAGCGCTGAACCGGCAGGCTCATTGGGACTTTTTATCCCACATATCGCCCCCAATCAGATAGTCTTGGATTAGACCAGTGCCGAACCGAGTTTAGCTCATTGGGAAATTATGCCCCAAATATTGCCCCCAGCCGAGATAAACTTACAACCAGCGCTGAAATGATGGCCCCTGGTAAAACCGACTCCAAAGCAGTCGGGGTGAACGTAGGGATCGACATAACCGACGCAACGAACGAAGAAAATAATTCCAAGTTAGTTGTGCGGAGAATCGAACCCAAGACCCCTCGAACGACGTTGTTTCAGAAACAAGCACGCTAACCACTGACCCAACGACCGCTCTAATTTATTGAACTTGACGCCCAGGGTTTTGGAGGTTTAGAGCTTGGGGGATAGCTGATCAGACAATTCATTGAACTCTACGTCCAGGGTTTTAGGGGTTCAGAGCTTGGGGGATAATTAACCAGTCTATTTATTGAACTCAACGTTTTTTTTGTTTTTTTTTAGACGTCAGTTTTATTGGGGGCGGGGGGGGTAGACCTCAAGACACCTCCTAGCTGAAAGGAGTTGTTGCGCCCCTGGTATTAAATCATTAAATTATAACTTAAAAAATAATGTTTTTCAAAAACTAATAAGGTAAGTGTGCCTAATATGGCCCTGTGCCTAATATGGCCCCCCCTGTTATTTTGAATATGCTAGGTATGCGGCATCTCTGCAAGGTAGGAAGAAGTCAAAAACACTGAATTATGAAGTTTTAAGTTGTTTAGAATATTTTAAAATTATTTTTGCGCACGCCTAATAGCTAAAACTCGTTTCGTATACCTCCGTTATTATTTTACGTTGTAATTAAGTGGTCTGCCAAAATATTTAGACGCACCTGATCAAAATTTGAATAAGTAGCTTCGATTCGTTATTGTTTCAGCTTTAAAACGCGACCTTAGTTTTTGTTCAACTCGTTTTCTAACGGGTTTTATTCTTAAATAACTTTTTATTATGCAGTGTACCTAATATGGCCCCCCACGAATTAGTAGAAATACCGATATTAAGAGTCCTTAGTTTCATGTTTACTTTTTAGAAAATCCTATCGTAATGTTATTTAAGAAAAATAAATTTAATTGTTTCAAAGCTTTTTTTCATTTTATAACTAAAAAAGCATTCTAGCTCAAAAAAAAAAAACTTTGACCAAAATTTAAAGTTGAAATTTTTCTACTGGTTGCAAAGCTTTCAAAAACATTGTAAAAAAGGCTCAATTTTTAAATAAATCATTTTTAAAATAATAACAATTTTGAAGTTTTTAAAATCTTATATCCTGATTGATTTAAAAAGTAGGAACAAATTGCAATTAATGATTTACTTCAAGGGGGGCCATATTAGGACACAAATTTTAGGTGTCTTAAAAAACCGTGTTTTGGTAAATCCTCTGGCACTTGAAGCTCATTGATCAAAATCAAACGTGTAATGTCTCATTTTAAAGCTCTTGAATCAAGCTTTAAAATAAGACCTTAACCGTCAAAAAATATTGATTTGATTGGCCACAACGTCGATTCTCGCTTAGGGGGGCCATATTAGGTACAGGTACCTTAGTATATATATTTACAATTTGAAATCGTAAAAAAACCACGTGACTTTAGGGGGAGGGGGGTCGAAAATTTGATATAAATACTGCGTTGATCTTCATGGGAAGGAGGGCCCTTCAAAAACTTCGAAAAAATGACCACGTGGTTTATGATCGTTCCCTTAGCCATTCCATTATTTCATAATCTACATTTTTAAATATCATTATTACTTTCAATCGTTAACTACATGAAATATAATTATTTAATTACCCTACTATAATAATAATTAGGAATCAGCGAAAAATAATGAATCTGGAATTTACCGGCTGTCAAATAAGGATGAATCACGGTATATATATATATATATATAGATCTATACGATTTTTTCCGTCAAAATAACAGCCCTTCAAAGTTCAACAATATTTTTAGATTTCAGTACCGTTCGAAAACTCAGTTTTTTATTTTATTCGTGCCATAATTGTTATGCTCATTTAATTTTTTAATATTTTATAATAGATTCATTCAAAAGCATATATTAACCTAAATACATCTTTTTTCATGAATAAAAGTACTTGAAATAAGGAGTATAAATTATATATATATACTAGGGGGTACCCCCTGCTCGCTTCGCTCGCCAACCCCCATAAAAATAGTTATAAAATATGGAGTTTTTTGACAGTTAATATTAATATGTTTTTTGAGTTGAGTTTGTGTATTGAATAAAAGTTCAAACATGTTTAGGTAAAATTGTTGAATATGATTTAAATTGAAAAAAGAAAATCGTAGAGAAGCTCCTATAATTTAAAATCAACTAGTACCACTCAGCGCGCTGCAAGCGCGCATAGGAAAAAAACAATGATTGTAACCTCAAAAGGCACTTTTCGAATATTTTAAAAACTTCTACACCAATCAGCTCACGAATAAAATCTTACAATGAAAATCTCACCAAAATGGCGATAGCTCTCTTTTATAAAGGGACTCCTCCGGGAGGAGCCCTGGAAATTACGGCTCCTCTGGGAAGAGCCCCTTAAAACATGTTAAATATAAGGTTTTTTGAAGGTTTTGAGGTGCTCCTCCGGGAGGAGCCCATTTCAAACATATAGTATATTATTCCCGCAGGCGAGATGGTTCGATTTGGCCTCCGAGAGGTTTGCGACCCGAGCCGAAGGCGAGGGTTGCAACGAGGAGGCTAAATCGAACCCTCGAGCCTAAGGGAAATATACTATTTTTCGTCCTTCTAACCGAAAACAAGGGGCGAAGTTCCGATTTTGAGGTAAGAGGGACGAAAATAAATATAAGGTTTTTTAACGTTTTAAGGGGCTCCTCCTAAAATAATTTTATTATTAATAATTAAATCTTATAAAGAATAATATATCAATATCTAATAATAATATTAAATTAAATAAATAAAAAAATAGTGTGAAAATAAAATTAAATGAAAAAAAAAAACTTGTATGGAAACCCGTACGGAAACCCTGACCAAATATCAGTATCGGAAACCCGTATGGGGTCCTTTACGGGAACCCTTACGGGTCCCCGTACGGGTTTCCTTACGGATTTCCATATGGATTTTTTCAGCTGGGAGACGCCCAGCGTTATGGTTGTATAGCTTGGATATAATTTGTTTATTAGATTTTTTTATTGTTTAAATAACTAAGATGCCCAGCGTTATTGGGTTGTTTAACTTATAGGTTAATAGTTAGTTAATTTTTTTTTTTTCGTAAAAAATTCGGACGCCCAGCGTTATTGGGTTGTATAGGTTGGGGGATAATCTTATAATTAGTTTTTTTATCCATAAAAAAACTAGAATGCCCAACTTTATTGGGTTGTATAGTTTGGGGGTTAATTTGTTTATTAATTTTTTTGTTCATCAAAAACTCATACGCCCAGCGATATTGGGTTCTTTAACTTGGGGGATAATTTGTTTATTAATTTTTTTATCGTTAAAAAACGAGGATGCCCAGCGTTATTGGGTTGTATAGTTTGGGGGATAATTTGTTTACTCATTTTTTTGTTTATAAAAAACTCAGACGCCCAGCGTTATTGGGTTGTTTAACTTGGGGGATAATTTGTTTATTAGTTTTTTTATTCATAAAAAACCAGGACGCCCAGCGTTATTGGGTTGTATTACTGGAGGAATAATTTGTTTTATTAATTTTTTTAATTATAAAAAACTCGGACGCCCAGCGTTATTGGGTTGTTCAACTTGGGGGATAATTTGTTTATTATTTTTTTTAATTATAAAAAACTCGGACGCCCAGCGTTATTGGGTTGTATAGCTTGGGGGTTAATTTGTTTATTATTTTTTTTACTTATTAAAAACTCGTACCCCCAGCGTTATTGGGTTGTAAAATTAGGGGGTATTTTATTTATTGAATTATTAGTTTATAAAAAAAGCTGGGCGCCCAGCGTTATTGAGTTTTTTGTTTGCCTGATCTGTGCCGGAAGATTTTCAAATTTCGCGGTACCACCTGGGCCGGGATCAGTCACTCTGGTGCAGACGGGTGCACTGCACACTGCACACAGGTGTAAACCAAGTGTAAACTGTAAGTTCTGTGATTACTTTGGTTCATTTAATTTTGATATATTCTTCTGCTTTTTATTAATACTTGACTAAAATGCATGAAAACTACTATTTTTTAAAATATATTCATCAGTCTAAGCATGTAATTTTTCTTTTATTGATAATTAATTATCTTACTGGGTGACGGCAAGAGAGAAGCTTTCAGTGTTGGTAAAAAAAGGAAAATGATTATAAGAAGAAAAGTAATCAACACGGTTGCTACAAGAACAGGATCTAATAAAGTACCCATATCAAGATAATTATTCAAGAAATTTCAGACAGTTGGGGAAATAATTTATTAATATTGAAGAAAGAAGAATTATTTATCACTGCCTGCTGCTTGTATGATTGCTTACTAAAATTTTTTTTTCTTTGCATGTGCTGCATGAAATAAATAATTTAAAAAATTTAGAATTTTATTGAGGGAAATAAATTTTAAAGGTTATGAGAACGGGTGCATCGTGCATGTGCGGTTCGTGCATTTACTACGCGTGCGGTAGCAGACGACGCAAGGATCTGCTACACATGGTTAACGGGAGGAAAACGATTTTCCAAGTTTCCTGAAGTTATTTTTTAACCGATTTTCATCAAACAAGGCTTAAAAAATAGCTAAATTATTATGTAGCGCGCTACAGAGCGTTTTTTTACATTTTCCCTTTTATTTTTTTTTTATAGCCACTTTTTACTTCCAGCGCTGGTTACGTCTTCACCTGAAGGGGCTCCTCTCGGAGGAGCCGTAATTTTCAGAGCTCCTCCTGGAGGAGCCAAAAAAACAAGGAGCTCCTCCTGGATATAACCATATAATATAGGAATATATATATATATATATGCTTTTGAATGAATCTATTATAAAATATTAAAAAATTAAAAGAGCATAACAATTATGGCACGAATAAAATAAGAAACTGAGTTTTCGAACGGTACTGAAATCTAAAAATATTGTTGAACTTTGAAGGGCTGTTATTTTGACGGAAAAAATTGTATAGAACTATACCATCTTGTAGTGCATATCTGAAAATAATCACCTTATTCAATTTTGAATGTTTTCAGTTAAGTTTGAAATCAAGAAAAAAATGGTCATTTCAGAAAGTTAAGGGTTAAAATGGTCTAAGCCGTTTGAATTTTTTGCCTAAAAATAATTTTATAAAATATGATCAAACTATATTTCTTTAAACAAAATTTAGCTGCTAATTGAATGTCTCTAGCCCTGTTAGGTTCTGAGATTTTTTTTTTTTAAATCAAAATAGCTAAAAAATGACAGCATTTTTGAAGAAGCGAATGGGCCTGCCTGAGACGATTTTCAAGCGTCTCGAGCGCTAAGGCGGTTCTTGCATCCGACTCCTCATATAGTCGCCATGTATATACTCATCGACAACTCCGCGTTCAAAGTTCTGTCTGAACGTCGAAATGCAACACATCTAGTAAGGCAAATTATCCCTCGACGTAACTCCCGCGAATGATGGTTTCAACTAGAGTTGAATTCTACCTAGCAAAATCTACTTCATCGGCTGAGACATTATTAGAATATTAATTTATTCTCTTGACGACCAATCCCATTCTCATGTGAATAAAGAGAATAAATCAATATTCTCTCGATTCTCCCATTAGATTTTTTGAAGTCATTTCGAACCATGTTTCGACCTCACCCAGTTGCAGAACAATTTGGTTTTGAGTGGGGCTTGAACTCACGACCCTTGGCACGAAGTTGGATCAGCTGACCAAGGGTTCTGAAATATAAATGAAATCACTATCTTAGTCCCTAAGGTTCCCAGAAAAGATTTAGAAAGTTGAGGTTCACGCCAAAAATTTTCTTTTTTATGCTTTTTATTTTAAAGTGATTAAGATTCAATATATACGTAATATATCTACGTAAAAATTTATTTATACATTGAAACTCATTTTGGCTCACTTTGAACTTTTTAATGCTATTGTAAAATAGAATGTTTAAAATTTGTACAACTTAATTTACCTAAAAATACGATACAACTTTGATAACAAAACTTTCAGCTCACACGTGACGTTACTTTGACTTCATTTACCCATAAATATTGAGCTACAAATTATTTTCTATTTCTTCTTTTTTTTTTCTAACAAATGGTGAAAAAAACTTCTTAAATAAATTCGATTAGATTTAAGCTATAAACGCATGCTGCAAAAATTGTGTTAATATGCAATTGATAAAGCTGTCATTTTAGGACTAAGAAAAATAAAGAAAAAAAAATTATAAAATTATTCAAATTAAAAATTTTTACAAAAGTTCTAACGAAAATCGTTGCAGTCATGAATAACAAACATTCTTCAATAAATGTAAAGAGCTCTTTTTTTGAAACTTATACAAACTTAATTTTGCAATTACTTTTCAATAGTTTTGAGGCGTAGTATTAGAGCATTTTCATGCAAAACTTTTTCACTTCTGCTAACTGTTTCAACACTTTCGTAGACGAGTTACTTGTATATTTTATTTATGATAAAACAAATTTTAATAAACCTCCTCATCGTAGATGTTATCGTGATCAGCCATAATTTTTTATATTCACTAATTAATATAACCACAGAATCAGCATTTAATTACAGTAAAACAATTTATTTCATAACCTTACATGAAAGGTACATAATTAAAAAAATATATGCGTTAATTTGATCGTGTATGAGTGTATGTGTGTGTACACTTGCATATGTATGAATGTATGTCCGATAAGTGTGAGCGAAGGTATACAAATATGTATTGTTTATCATTTAAGTTTGTTATATCTTCTTTCTAGTCAAGCCATAGTTACTAAAGAAGAAGGAAAATTATGGTAAAATAACGATACTACCTTCTACGACTGCGCTGCTGACCTTTACTCAATATTTTCAAGCAGTGCAATCTCTTTAAAAAATCAGGGAAATTTTTCTGATTGTCAGTGAACATTTACTATTACAATCGTTAAAAAATAAGCAGCTAGCCAATTAGTAAATTGTTTTCACTGATGAATTCAGTAAAGGACCATATATTATCATTTTTCATCATAAACAATAAATTAATCAAATTTTAGTACATGTATTACAAAAAAAAATTTGAGTCTTAATTGTAGCATCAAGAAAAAAATTATATTATTAAAAAAAAATTTGATCAAGATTCGAACTGAGGCCTAAAAAACAAGTATGAAGAAAAAAAAGTATGGGACATTATATATATATATATATATATATATATATATATATATATAGGTACTGTAACAACGACGTGAAAAATTCCTAGAGTAATAATACACCCTCTTTATGCGCAAATTACGCGCAACCCACCCACGTATTTAAAAAAACCAAAATAACCCATCTTTTTTTTCCAAAATAACCCATCCATAAAAAAATTTTCTAGGTTTTCGCAGTCCAACCAAAATAACCCATCACCCATTTCCTGGACCTTGGTTTTACCTGGAACTCGGGTTTTTGGATTATGAAATGTCATGGCACTATCCTGACAGTCATGATAATACCGAAAAGTCCGAAAAGTGCCTGCTGTATATATTAAATGTCAGGAGAAACGGCGAGTGGTTTTTTTTGGACAGAACTAAAACAAAAGTATATAATGTTGTTACTTTCAGATCTATGTTAATATTAATCAATTTATCCCGAAAGATACGAACAGATGAATAAAATAAAAAATAAAATAAAAAACCATCTTTCAGTAGAGTTACAGTGAATTCTGTTTATTTTTTTTTTTAACTTTAATTATAAATTAATTCGAGTATCTACTCTGATTTTTATATTATGTTTTCGGGGATACGAACAGATAAATGAAATGAAATCAAAAATCATTTTACGGACGAGTTTTTAATAAATTTTTTTCAGTTTTATTTCTTTAATTAATTTTTACTCAAATTATTTAAAATTCCTACTCTGATTCTGCTGATATTGTTTTGGAATATGAACAGATGAAGGAGATGAAATCAAAGAATCATCTTCCAGACGAGTTTTAAGTAAATTTTTCTTTTCTTTTTTACGCATCTTTTTTCTTTTTTTCTTTTTAAACTTGAATTCAATTATTTTTTAGTAAAAGTTTACTATCAATTTATTCAATTTAGGTGTCGTTCAATATCGTTAAAATCATTCGGACTCGACGGAGCCGCAGATTTATTAATTAGAATAATATTACTTTTCAAAGGATCAATTAAAAAAAAAAGCTCTTAGATTTCTAAGTCTTTCTATTTTTAGTTACCCTAATACAGTTTCTGCTTTTCGGTGATGCATGAATATCTTTGGTCGACTGTTAATCGTTAATCTGCGGCTCCGTCGAGTTCGAATGATTTTAACGATATTGAACGACACCTAAATTGAATAAATTGATAGTAAACTTTTACTAAAAAATAATTGAATTCAAGTTTAAAAAGAAAAAAAGAAAAAAGATGCGTAAAAAAGAAAAAAAAAATTTACTTAAAACTCGTCCGGAAGATGATTCTTTGATTTCATCTCCTTCATCTGTTCATATTCCAAAAAAATATCAGCAGAATCAGAGTAGGAATTTTAAATAATTTGAGTAAAAATTAATTAAAGAAATAAAACTGAAAAAAATTTATTAAAAACTCGTCCGTAAAATGATTTTTGATTTCATTTCATTTATCTGTTCGTATCCCCGAAAACATAATATCAAAATCAGAGTAGATACTCGAATTAATTTATAATTAAAATTAAAAAAAAATAAACAGAATTCACTGTAACTCTACTGAAAGATGGTTTTTTATTTTATTTTTTTATTTTATTCATCTGTTCGTATCTTTCGGGATAAATTGATTAATATTAACATAGATCTGAAAGTAACAACATTATATACTTTTGTTTTAGTTCTGTCCAAAAAAAACCACTCGCCGTAAATTCTTACCTTTTTAAAGGTCTTTCTTTTTAAAGATTTCATTTCTTTCGCTAGGTATAAGGTGAAACTAAACAAAAAATGGTAAAATTTACCAATTGATACCTGAGTAGAACAAACAACTTATGACTCCATTTTGAGATGAATGATTTTATCGATATTGAAGGACAATTAAAATGAATTGATTTTATTGGATACTTTTTTACTGATTTTTAAACATCAAGTATAAAAAAAATTTTTTATTTTGATAATTCTGTTATAGCAACTATAGCAGTAAAACCCCAAGTTGCCGTTGGTATCTTACATTTTTAAATGTTTTTTTTTTTTTTTTTTTTTATTTATCTCCAGGCTTTAAAAAAAAAATGATATTTTAATAACTATTAATTTTTTATTTTTCAAACTATTTAATAACTAGGTATAAGGTGAAACTAAAAAAATTGGTAAAATTTACCAATTGATTCCTGACTAGAACAAACAAATTATGACTCCGTTGAGATGAATGATTCTATCGATATTGAAGGACAATTAAAATGAACTAATTTTCTTGTATACTTTTTTTACTGATTTTTAAACATCAAGTATAAAAAATTTTTTTATTTTGATAATTCTGTTATAGCAACTATACAGTAAAAATTCAACTCGCCGTTGGTATCTTACATTTTTAAATGTTTTTTTTTTTTTTTTTTTAATTTTATCTATCTCGCAGGATTAAAAAAAAAAATGATATTTCAATAATTATTAATTTTTCAGTTCTCAATTAAAATGAGGGTGAAATAAATTGAAAAGATTTTTTTTCTTAGTTATGTGTTGTTTTTGCTCTGCAAAAGAGGTTCTGGCGTAAGAACCAAACTATGGTTAAATGAATTTTTTGAGATGTTTTTTTTTTATCTTGCAGTCAAAAATATTTTCTCAAATCTCTGATCTTACTAAATTGTTTTATATTTTTTTCATCATTTTATTTACTTTAAATCTTAACTATTCAGGCTTGAAGCGTAATAGTTTTATTCAAAATTGTATCTATTTGTAAAAAAAAAAACAACTCAAAATACATCACTATGACTAAACTGACTTAAAACCCACACAATTTGAAGGTTTCACAAAAATATTGCGATCTGTAGTTATAACAGATACTGTACTGATAAAATTTTTGGTGATAAAATTTATTATATTAACAATTTTTGCAACATGTCTGACAATTTGAATAACCCCATGAGACATTGATCGCCATCACATTTAAAGGCAGCAAATGTCAATGACCAAGTTGAGGTAGTTGGTATATAGCGGATAAAACTAAAATTAAACTTGATAGTCAGACAAATTCATCTTGGAAAATAAACTGAGAACAATAAACCTTATCCGTGTTGGTGTATTGACTCAGAATTTATGAATTTCAGTGATGATTTAAATGTATTTACTTGTCTGACAATTTGAATAATTCCATGAGACATTGATCACATTTAAACTACCTCAACTTGGTCATGATAGTCAGACAAATTCATCTTGGATAATAAACTGAGAACAATAAACCTTATCCGTGTTGGTGTATTGACTCAGAATTTATAAATTCCAGTGATGATTTAAATGTATTTACTTGCATGACAATTTGAATAATTCCATGAGACATTGATCACACTTAAACTACCTCAACTTGGTCATTGAATTTATAAATTCCAATGATGATTTAAATGAATTTATTTACTTGTCTGACAATTTGAATAACCCCATGAGACATTGATCACCATTCACATTTAAACTACCTCAACTTGGTCATTGACATTTGTTGCAGCAATTTTCACTGGATAAATAAACCTCTACAGCACCAGCAGAAGGTTTCACAAGTTCAACTCACTCCAACTCATAGATGATTATCATAGGGAGACTTTATATATTTTGTTTTGAAAAATTATAGCCAATTATTTTTCTATAATTATTGATGGTTAACGGTCATAATAGTTATTAATTAAATTATGTTAATAGTGAATTTAGCGTGATGCCGCTGTATATTTTATCATATACTACTTTTTTAATTACTTAATTATTTCTAAATCGTGTAATAAAATAATAATGATTATGACCGCTGTCTTCTGCTCAGCTGCTCGGGTCTCGGCGGCTCGGCCTCTTGCGTGCGCGCACCTCACCTGCGCAGCCTGCTCGCATGCCTTGCTGCAGGCTGAAAGAGTGAGACAGCGCTACGTAAGATCCGGTTTAAGCCACATGCAGCGCATGTAGAGAAACCGGATGCTCAGGGACTGGAAACGAAAAAATCTAAAGGAAATCACCGCTTCGAATGTTGAGACGGTCATAACTTCTTAACGCAGAAATTTTTCAGGATGATTTTTTTTTTAATCTTCTCAGGGGATTTTAGGCTACGCGTAGAATATATGGTCAAGGAAAAATAATCATCCTAATTGTGTTTTTTTCATGAACGACCTAACCTAAAACTGAAATTCAAAGTATATAAAGCGGTACCCTTTCACGGTAGTTGGTTTTATTTAAAAACTCACTCGCCGTCTAGGGCTACCGCCCTTTAGGACACTCACTGTAAATACACACACACACACACACACGCGCGCGCGCGCGCGCGCGCGCGCGCGCGCATATATATATATATAATGCCTGGGAAAGTTAACCATACACGACCACCAATTTCTTGTGAGGGGAGTGATACAAAAGCCAGAATAAAAATTATTTCCCCCACAAGCAGTGATCTCAAAAGTTGCAGTTTTTTACGCTCTCTTTAGTACTTTTGGCTGGAAAAATCTCACACTTTTGGGAGCTCTGTCTACAAATGACTAGGCTTTATACAACTAGTTTTTTATTTACATAAATAAATCGATAAATAAATTTTAATTGAATAGTTATAGATTTTTTGTTTATTTGAATGAAATATTTTTTTAAATATATTTCTTTTTTTTCTATTTCAATCTTTATAGCAGACCAGTTTCATCGAATAATTTTTCAACCACAAAATAATGCAATATTTAATTTTTAACACTAATTTCATTAAAATTACAATTACATGAAAATTTAATTTGTTTAAAAATTAAAAAATATTAGACATGAAATTTATTTATATTGTAAGTTTTTCATTGGGTTATTATTATAATTTGTGATGATGACAATGATTTTTTATGAGAATGTGTTTTCTTCATTATTATTTAATTGACATAGTTTGTTAAGTAAAAATAAATAAGAAGTCATACTTCCTGATTTTAAATGGTGTATACATAAATAAAAATGGATACATAATAAAAATATTATTTAAACAATAAAAGTCTCATAAAAAAAAACTAAATTTTGAAATCAACTAGTTTTCAATTTTAATTTTTATTCTTAATTTATTAATAGGGTTGGCAACTTTTTGAAATTCATAATATTTTTTTGCTTATTTAGTTAGAATATCAAAAAATAATCGACACGTATTTTTTCTTTAAAAAAAAAAAAAAACTAAAATTAAAGGAACTACAAGTGTTTAAATTTTTTTAAATTTCGATATCTATAGATATACTTCTAATGGGATCTCGGGCTAATGGCGTCATTAACCCGTAGTTTCAAAAACTTTTCTTAATTTTTTTCTTGCTTGATTTTGATTTAAAAGTTCTAAAAAAAATGTTAAAATTCATTAAAAATCGAGTACTTTTAAAAAAATATATTTTTAAAGTACCGGTTGCCAACCCAATTGAAACAATTAAGCATATCATTGCCAAAGAGTTCATTATTATCAAATTTTTTTATCTTAATATTTGAAATCGAGGAAATTTTTTGGAAATGAGGAACAAATTTCTGCCATGCTTAGACTTTATGAAAATAAAAAGTTAAATTTCACAAACTATATAAAAAAATTTTT
Organism: Encarsia formosa; assembly: GCA_038277355.1. Classification (NCBI taxonomy): domain Eukaryota; kingdom Metazoa; phylum Arthropoda; class Insecta; order Hymenoptera; family Aphelinidae; genus Encarsia; species Encarsia formosa. The sequence continues at coordinate 42,385,329 of CM076187.1, forward strand.
TTTCAATTATATTTATTTAATCAAAATGAATAAATTGAGACTGAGATAGACATTTTTCAAAAGTTTTAAACCAATAAATCATTAATTTCCCATGCTTCAAAATACTGCAAATGGCTCACACGGTGTATTTTTTTCAAGTGAATGAATCAAATCATTATCATTGCATACGTGAATTTTCACTGATTTCTCATTAAAAATAAAATGAAATCAAAAAGTACTTAGAAATCAGTAAGGTTACAGTGAAAATAATGATTCGATTTTGATAAGTTTATTGACTGTACATTGTGTTGTACAAAATATCTAGGTGACAAGAGATCATAATGTAAATAAAATAAATAACAATGACAAAGTTAAAATTAAAATTTTGCATAAAATAGAATAAAAATATAAAAATATAAAAAAGTATAAAAATATCAAACATCATAATAAAAAAAAAAAAATAAAAAAAAAAATAAATAAATTTAATATAATAACAATATCAATGAATGGTGGGTGCGCTTCTCCCTCGGCACTAAAGATGAATGATTTGATGATATATTTGAAGCAGGGGTGGAATTCTATATCTAAGGTAGTGTAGCGTAGCGTATTAAGAAAAGGGTTAACGTAGGTTAAGGTAAGGAGTAAAATACGTCAAGTAGAAAACGATATATGGCGCGATTAAAAAAAAAAGTTAATCAATTAAATTAGGTTAAAAAAGAAAATTTAACTGTGATTATGTAATGAAATGATATTTAGAAATATGAAAATATGTTGTAATTAATCAAATTTAACCTAAAAATTTTTCTCGATTTTGCAAATAATTTCAAATGACGTGATAAAATCTTGTTTGTAAGAAATTTGTAGCTGTAAGGCAATATTATTTGCTGAAATTAATGATTAATCAATGAAAAAAATATTGAAGAAATTTTGGATTAATTTATTTAAAAAAATTTATAGTACTATTTTTTGAACAAATATAAAAAAACAAATAATATTTTTAATGTTAAACATTAATATTAATCCATAACTACTAGATATAAATTCCATTTATTTAGCTCCGTAGCTTGTAATATTAATTTTCATTTTTTAAACTTATGAATTAATATAAATGCTTAACATTCAAAATATAATTTGTTTTTTCATATTTGTTCAAAAAATAGTACAACTGTACTATAAATTTTTTTAAATAAATTAATCTAAAATTTCTTCAATATTTTTTTCATTGATTAATCATTAATTTTAGCAAATAATATTGCCTTACGGCTACAAATTTTTTACAAACAAGATTTTATCACGTCGTTACCTTTTTGAAATTATTTGCAAAATCGAGAAAAATTTTTAGGTTAAATTTGATTAATTACAACATATTTTTATATTTCTAAATATCATTTCATTACATAATCACAGTTAAATTTTCTTTTTTAACCTAATTTAATTGATTAATTTTTTTTTTTAATCGCGCCATATATCGTTTTCTACTTAACGTATTTTACTCCTTACCTTAACCTACGTTAACCCTTTTCTTAATACGCTACGCTACACTACCTTGGATATAGAATTCCACCCCAGGGGAGAATGTTGCGAGGCGGACATGAGAGAGTTAATCGTTGATATAATCGGTGTAAATTTCTCTTTTTTTTTTCTAAGAACGTGTAATCTCTTATAAAAGAACTGAACTTGATTTCAGCCACCTAAGTGCAAACTAATGCTGTTAGCGCAACTCAACAGTTTGATATTTTATAACGTGGCTGGGTTTGTTTTTAAAGCTTGAATTAAGACCTTTGAATCCATTCTAGCCATGTTTGATTTTAAGGATATTTGATCGTGGGGCAGGTGGTGGGGTAAGCCGTCTATAAGTTAGGAATGGCAGGTACAGCAACGCGGTGTAGAGTAGGAGGCGTCAAAAAAACAAAATTTTGAAAAATCAATAAGGACTAGTATTAAAAAGTTGTGAATTCACATATACATAGATAAAGAAAAAAATTTACTGGAGGCTGAAAAATTAATTTTTCAGGTCGATCGAAGCCTCTGAAGTTTTATTAAAATCAGTTAAAAAGTAACTTAACGATTAAAACACGATTTTATTTTCAAACCTTGATTACTTGGCGGGAAAAAATCGTAGAGACATGCTGTAGAAAAAAATTAATGCTTTTTAGTTCTAGTATTTGCCTATAAAATATAATAGCCTTAAAAAATTCTAAATGGTTTTGCACAGCATCAATCGGTGAATTTTTTTCTTCGTTTTTGGTTATTTGCCTTCAAAAATCGCTCAAACACGTTTTTTTTTCAAACCACGATTTCTCCCAGGAAAAAAATCGTGGGCACACGATTCAAAAAAATTTTAAAGCTCGTTTAATTTAGTTGTACTTTACGCCCTTATAATTTATAATAGCCTTAAAAAATCATAAAAACATTTTTCCAGAAGGCTAAATTCTGATTTTTTTTTTCAATTTTGGGGGGGGGGGTTAACCCTGGAGGGCATAAAAAAAGCAAATTTTTCATGATTTTTCTCGAGCAAACGGCAAAAGTAATTTAATTTATTGATAGTGTACGTAATAAGGTAACATTTGAACTACTTTCTGTAATTTTTTTGAATAAAAATATTAAAAAACAAGCCGATGCCAGTGCTTTTTCGGAGACGCCTTCGCTCGACGATTTTTTCCCGTGGTAAACGCCATTTTGTCCATAAACATCTGAAACAAAAATTTCAGGAAGATTCTGTTAGAAGATAAGTTTTTCCTAATAATAACATGAGGATTTTTTTTTTCACTTTTTGACGATTTGGCGGCTGTTTGAAGTCAAAGGTCATTTTTTTGACTAAAAATGTCACTTGCCAAATCGTCAAAAAGTGAAAAAAAAAATTCCTCGTGTTATTACCAGAAAAAACTTATCTTCTAACAGAATCTTCCTGAAATTTTTGTTTCAGATAGACAAAATGGCACTTACCACGGGAAAAAATCGTCGAGCGAAGGCGTCTCCGAAAAAGCACTGGCATCGGCTTGTTTTTTAATATTTTTATTCAAAAAAATTACAGAAAGTAGTTCAAATGCTACTTTATTATGTACTTTATTATTAAATTAAATAACTTTTGCCGTTTGCTCGAGAAAAATCATGAAAAATTTGCTTTTTTTCCCCTCCAGGATTTACCCCCCCCCCCCTTAAAATACGCAGAAATAACCAAGTTACTAAGATAAAAGTGAAATGTCGTAAATTCAAGGAGGCGTGTTGAGTTATGTGAATATTCCGACATCATTTATATTATTATTTGAATACACGTGGTATAAGTGTCGTGTGCATAACTGCTATGCGCATGCGTGTGTTCTGAACAGAGTTGGGCAAGTATCCGAAGTTGAAATTTCGGATACTTTTGGGCTTTCGAAAAGTATCCGAAAAAAGTATCTTCAGATATTTTTCAATTTTTAAAAGTATCCGAAAAAAGTATTTTCGGATACAAGATAAATTTCATGAAAGTATCTTCAGATACAAGATACATTTCAAAAGTATCCGAAAAAAGTATCTTCGGATACTTTTGATTTTTTGAAAAATCATCTTCGGATACTTTTTTTTTTTTGAAAAAATATCTTCGTATATTTATTAAACTTGAAAAGTATCCGAAAAAAGTATCTTCGGATACTTTCATAATCGAAATATATCCGAACATACTTTTTGTGACAGAAAAATTTTATATAGTTAAAAAATTTAACTTTTTTTACTAATGAATCTAATAACCAAAATGAAAAAAAAAAAAAATAATAATAAAAAAAATAAAATTATTAAAAACGTGATCGGAAAAGGTTGGGGACGCTCGAACGGATGCTAAAGATTATAAAAGGATTTAAAATACTTCATTGCATATAATTTTTTGTAAAACAAAAAAAAAAAAATTACTTTTTGAACCAACTCTTGAATTCAATCATCGTGCTTCGTTTCAATAATTTAGTCGCGCAACTTATTCACACGTTAATACAAGAGTTGTTGCGAGACAAATTTTTTCAGGGCTCGTGCCAATTTTATAACGAAAATTACACGAGTTTCACAGGTTTTCCAGGAGTATTTTTTGATTTTTCTAGGAGAAATTTTTTAAAAAATAGACAACATAATAATTTTAAATTGAGAAATTTTTATTTAAATAAAATTCAAATTTAATTTAATTCAAATAATAATTTATAATTTAAACTAATACATCTTTCAACTTTCTGTTGAAAAAAAATACATTTTTTCTTTAAAAAGATTTCAGAAAATTTACAAGTCATATTAGTACAAGTAATTTAAAAGTATATGACTGAAAGGTAAATAGATCACTTCTCATTTTTTTAACATATCATAGATTTTTCACAAATTTTTTTTATTAGATTAATTTTCACTCATAGAATATTTATTAGTATTTTTAAAAATAAACAAAAAAAAATTTTTCATAAACTAAATAGTTTAGGATTTTAATACGTGGATTTCGTTTTCTACTCTCTGCAGTTCTAAGTCTTTTTCTCGAGCTTCTTGTCTGTTACGTTTTCGCGCGCACTTTTAAATAATTTGCTTTTATTGGTAAGTTTTTTTCACGTACCAAAAAAACAAAATTTTTTTTTAAATATTTTTTTTCAAGTTGTATTATAAATTTCCAGGATTATTATCCCAGAATCATGGAATTCCAGGAGAATTCCATGATTCCAGGAGGAAAAAAAATCCCAGGAGATATCCAGGATTTCCAGGTTTTCCAGGATTGGCACGAACCCTGTTTTTTGTTTAAACCGATCTCGATTCAAAGTTTTTTATATCTTAAAAAATTTGTAAAAAATTATTTTCATAAGACAAATTGGCATCAGAAAAAAAAAAAGATTTTTTAATGAAGAGAGTCATGTTTTATTTAAAAAAAAAAAAATTATTTATTTACCAATACTAACACTTTATCAAATAACTTTGAACAATTATATACTCTCAACCACAGTTTATTTTTACTCTAAATTTTTTACTACACCTTAGCACAACTAATTTTTCAAAATTTTCCGGTGTAAGATTACATCTTCTAGGCGTAAGAACGTTTCCACCAATAGAAAACAACCTTTCAGCTGGCGCTGAAGAGCACAAATTGGTATTAAACTTCAAAAACAACTCCTTAATACATTATTGGTTTATACTAGATTAAAATGAATTTTTGAAAACATTTTACCTGAGGTTATTTTAAGAATTTTAGGAAACAATCTCCCGAAAAATAATCTAAGATTGGCGGAAGCTTGGGCCAGGCAAAACGCCAACTTTGACAAGATTGGGCCTAGCTTGGCGATACACGAGACTTAAAGTTGGTGGCGACGCGGCGCAAGGTTGGGCCAAGATTGGCAAATTAGAAAGCAACATAACCAAAAAGAAACTAATTATAACATCATATAAATCATAAAAAAATTTTGTTTTGTATGAAATTCTTACTAATAAATAAATTTTTAGATTAGCCAAGCTTGACAAATTTGGAAGCAATTTAAATTTATACACGAATAATTTGCATGTTAATAATTTTTTGTTATTTATAAAATTATCAAAATTGAGTTAGCTATTAATTTAAAAACAAAATTTTTATTTTTATTTTTTCTGTACAGAAATGAAAAATATAAAATAAAATAATCTGATCATCGTTATAAGTTTAAAAATTTTTTTGTCAATTTTAAACAGAAAAACAATTTTCTTTATGATTAAATTATGGGGTAAAAAAATTAATACAAACATTTTTAACTTAGAATATTATTTTTTATTAGTTCTAATTACATTTATTTCTATAATTTAATTAGACTCTGAAATAAATTATTTTGAAAATGAAAAATATATAGATTTTATAATATATCTAATTTTAAAAACTAGGCATGTTAAAGTTTATAAAAAAATTGCATGTCCAATGTGTTATCAACACGATGTAGATTTAGTATATAATTTAATTAATTTACAGTAACAATAGAGAAAAAATATTAATCGTTAATTGTCAACTTGAGTAGGTAAAACAGAGCGGGCCAAGCCTCGAGCGGGCCAAGCCTCGAGCGGGCCAAGCCGCTGAGCGGGCCAAGCCTCGAGCGGGCCAAGCCTCGAGCGGGCCAAGCCGCTGAGCGGGCCATGCCTCGAGCGGGCCAAGCCTCGAGCGGGTGTCGCATCATCGTGACCCACACGTCGGTCACCGTGCTGCACGCGACCCTACGCGTAGCTCTTTCGAACGCACCATACCATGGTTTCCCTTTCTACCGCGAGCATGCTGCAGCCGCTACGGTTACTGCACCCTCGAGCTATTCTGCCGCTCGCCTCGTTCCCCTACTAGTTTCTGCCGCTCGCGTGCTGCAGCCGCTAACCAGCGCCCATCTTACGGCAGCCTCAGAGTATTAGATGCTTTGAAAGTTATTTAACGAGTTATTCCCCGGTCCTTTTAAGGACCAACAATATTTTCAACGTACAACAAATTTATTGAATTATTTCTAATGAAATAAATTAAGAAAAACAGTTTATTTTTAAAAAAACATTTATTAAAAAATTACTTAAAACTATGGTACATTATTAGTAACTTAAAACATTATTACAATTCAATCAAATTTTTTTCTTTTTCTTTAATTTTTTCAAATTTAATCTTTTTTTCATTTTTCTTTTCATAAGCTTTTTGTTCTTCTTGAAGTTTTTGAAAGCTTTTATATTGATCATCTTGTCGATTTTTTTCCTCGGAATAACTTTTAAAACCTTAGGATTTTTCATCTTTCATTCTTTCGTAGCCGGAGGAGCTCTGCTTTTGACCCATGTTGAATGTGAAGTGAATAAAATTGAGAAAACCAAATGTATTTATACCCACTCCATGGGTTTTTCCGATTCTTGCGCTTCTTTTTCTACAATAAATTTTTTTTAAAGTCTCACGTTGTGCAGCGCGCAACACGTTTTGAACTTTCCATTATGATGTTCACAAATTGTCACTTATTTAATTTCATTCAACGGAGGATACGAGTACGCAGCCACATCCTTTACGTTATACCTGAAGCGCTCCAACCATTTTTTCTTCATCGAACCTGCAACGTAAATCTCAGTGGGGTCTTTGAACGAATCGCGAATAAGTTCTCCTATCGACGTGTAGGGAAGAGAACCAGTGTTCCAATCTAACCCGTGATAGTTACGCTGCAAGTCGGAATTAATATTTTTATAATTTTTTGTTAGATGATTCCACGAGTAGGGTGCATTGAAAAAAAGTACTACGGGGTCTGCATCTTCATCGAGTGGTACGAATGAAAAAGATAAAAAAGAGAAGCGGCAGGATGACTTATTACCCAACTGTATTAGAGCAGTCATTTCCCGACTATCGAATTGCGGAAAAACCAACAGTATACTAACTCTCCTGACACACCCAAACGGTTTAATATTCGAGAACGTTTACGTGTACTCAAAATCACTCAATCGACCCGAATACCAGTTTTTAAAACAACTTTTTGAATTCATCGATGGTATTCAGTACCTCGAATTCAATGACAACGACGAAGTTATCGCACCCTCGGAAGCCCTTCCTAATTCAATCATGATCTTCGATGAAATTACCTGTGAAAAGCAGAAGCACGTGAGAGCTTTTTTTTGCATGGGCAGACACGAAGACGTGGATTATTTTTATCTCTGTCAGTCGTATGCTGCTGTACAAAAGCATCTGGTGAGAGACAATGCTAATATGTTAGTTTTATTTCGTCAAGATGAAATTGAAAGAACATATACAACGATCATGTCAATACCGACATGCAGTATGAAAAATTCAAAAGTTTATGCTCGAATTGCTGGAAAGACGGTAAACATAGTTTCATCGTGATCGACAAAGACCGGGGTATAAACAAAGGTCGGTATCGTAAAGGTTTCGACTGTTTTGCTATAAATATAGCTTGAAGTTTAAAAAAGCTTTTAGTCCATAGTGTGACATCTTACTGACAACATGGCAGACTATATTAAACAGAAGAGAGTTTTAGAACAGCTGGTTAAAGCTCGCAACGCCGTTAAACGAAAGTATAATTTTATAAAATTACAAAAATATGATACCGATCGCGTCTTGAATGAAACATTCAAACCCATCACTGATCCTCTTCGACAACTTGTTGAAAATGAAAAACGATTAAAGATTTTTAGGAAAAATGAAGAAGAAAAAGAGAAAAGTATTGTACAAGAAGAAGATGAACAAGACGAAGAAGAAGAAAATGATAATGAAATAGAAAATTTTCAATCAACCGATAAAACGCAAGCTGAACAAGAGGAAGAAGAAGAAAATGATAATAAAACAGAAAATTTTCAATTAACCAATAAAACGCAAGCTGACTTTGAAGCAAATGATGAGTCATACCACGAAATTGACAAAACAATTCAACGCGAAGAAGAACATGACTTGGGAGTATCCCACCTTGATCGAGATAAAATATATGGAATTGAAAAAACCGATGGTGGATATAGACTTGGAAACGCATCGATAAGATTTGAAAGAGATAACATCGTTGTTAATAATGTTCCTTTTCCTAGAACCAAAGGACTTTTCGAACTCATCGTTCTCAGGAATCCTCTAAAATACGAAATTAAAGATTTAAATCCATACAAAGAGATTCTAGAAATTTCGAACGTACACTGAAAAAGTTTCAAGCCCAACGCTCAAATAAAAAAACATAAATTCAGCAATAAATATAATAGTATTATTGCACCTCTGTTCGGAGAAGATCCACCTAACGCAACTCCCAAAACTCCTTCGAAAGTTTTGAAAAAAGCCATTATCAAGAGAAAAAACTTTGAATCAACGCCCAAGAGATTCGGTAAAGGTTTGATTCCTCGATACAAAATTGCTCGAGGCAACTCTCACCTTGACTACATCTACCGGGACGATCCAAACGAGTTGGTCGACCATCTGCGGCTGCTAGTTGCGGAACAAGCTGCAGGTAATCTCAGTCACACGAACGAAATCCATTCGATCATAGAGGACCTGAGAGTAGGAGGGTATATATACTGATGTCAATAGAGTTTCGAGTCATTATGGGTATCGACGTGTTTGGACGTAGACGCGATAAAAAGTAAAAAGACAAAAGAGGTCCTCCTGGCAACGGTTTTAGATTTACTCACGAGGGTAACTTGACATCGAAAACAAGAGATTATCGAACTATCTGCAATCTCTGAGAGCAGAGATCGATAACAGAATTAAGGAGCTGTTGGATCTTGATAATTAGTATAGATATAAAATTGAGGAAAATGATTAAAAAACATATAGTTGTTAACGAGATCCATAAACCGGCTCGACGTAATTATACTCTAAGGAAAGTTGAAATGAGAAGTATCAACGACACGCTGCAGTGTGACTTGGTGGAGATGATTCCTAATGCTGACAAAAACGAGAACTACAAATACATGATCACTATAATAAATATATTTTCCAAGTACGCTTGGGCTGTTCCATTGAAAACAAAGTCTGGAAAAGAAGTTACAGCAGCAATGAGATCTGTTTTGAAAACAATAACACCTCCACGCAATATTCATGTAGATAAAGGACAATAATTCTACAATAATAATTTCAAAATCTTATGAATAAATACAAGATCAACATGCACTCCACGTACAGCGGACTCAAGGCTTCGATATGCAAACGCTTTAATCGAACTCTAAAAGAGCAGATGTGGAAAAAATTCAGTATGCAAGGTAGCTACAATTGGTTGGATATCCTACCTGATTTAGTTAAAGCGTACCACAACCGAAAGCATCAAACTATAGGCAGGCATGAAGCCGAAGGACGTCAACGAAAAAAACGCTCTCGAAGTTCTACGAAGATTGAGTAGAAGTAAAAATTCAGTTAACCTCTTAAATTCAAAGTTGGAGATAAAGTTCGCGCGAGTAAAGTGAAAGGACTGTTTGAAAAAGGCTACACCCCCAACTGGTCGGTTGAGGTTTACACAATTACAAGAGTTAAAAAGACTAATCCACCTATGTACTATTTGAAAGGTTATAAAGGTGACCCTGTAGATGGGGGGGATTTTACACCGAAGAGTTGTTGAAAACCGAGTGTCCAGATGTATATTTAGTTGAAAAAGTAATTAAGAAACGTGGTGATAGACTGTTGGTCAAGCGGTTAGGATTTGATGATAGTCATAATAGTTATATTTATAAAAATGATTTGTAATCAACTTAAGCTGCCTATAGTTTGATTTAAGCTTACCTTAAGCTTGCAGCTTGCTTTAAGCCTGCTTCAAGCTTACCTTAAGCTTGCTTTAAGCTACCTTAAGCTAACCTTGAGCTTACCTTAAGCTACCTTAAGCTGACCTTAAGCTTACCTTATGCTACCTTAAGCTTAGTTTAAGCTTGCTTTAGGCTTCTTTAATCTTACCTTAAGCTTGCTTAACGCTACCTTAAGCTTGCTTTGAGCTACCTTGAGATATTTATACTTGGCCTAAGCTTTCTTAAACATTTAACTTAAGACTATTAAATTTGTAAATTATGTATGTTATTGTTAATAGAAAAAAAAGATATTTGAAATGCATACTAATTTATTTCTTCACTATTTACATCGATAAACTTAAATTTACCTAAACCTAAATATTAAACTCTTATATTACCCATCTCAGCCGCTAGCTGTATGTACAACGAATGGTCGTCTTCAAAAAGACGTTGAAATCTAAAAGAAGGTACATAAAGTTCAATATCATCTTCTAGCGTCACTTCAATTACAGAACCAAACATTGATTTACGACGATTAATCGCGATCACTTTGTACACTTTATCCGGATACATTTTCAACGTATGACCTTCGCGAAAGTACAAGTTACTGGCAATAAATTTTATGTGTGATAAATCCATTTTAGGACTCGTTTGAGAACTCTAAACGACGATTACCCAAGTACTTCAAGTACAGTCTCTCGTTATTCACTTCGTTTTGTAGACTCGCTAGCTGTTCGCGTTCCTGATCGAAACAGGAGTGAAAACGGGTTGGCAAAAACACTTGGAAATCGTTGTTGACGTGTACAACGACTCGTGACCCGTAGCTCATCATAGACCTCGACAGATACGAACCTCCTCCGAAGAGACGTTGCATATAAGCTAACCGTAGTATCAACATTAAAGGTGGGCTATTTAATATCAAAGAATCTATTTAATAATGATCTATCGAATAGTACACAGTGATTTTTAATAAAGTTTGATTTTTTTTTGTTACAGAAAAATGGATTTCTCTCGTGCAAATCTCGTTGGTGGAATGACTTTTTTACCCAAGAAAAAGTTAACGGACTTGAACGTTTCAACGCAGTACAAAGTGACTGCTTTTAGAGAAGTAAAAACAAGATTTGGACCTAAAGTGGTCGTATCGCTGGATAAAGAGTTTCAAGTTTTTCTTCCGTCCAGATTTCAAACCCTTTTCGAGCAAGAACCGAAGGTTCTGCAAGATATGAAATCTGCTGCTGAAAGTTCTAATCTTTTTTTTAACCTATCTAGGTGATGGTAAAATTAAATTTACAGATAAGAAAATGTAAAACGTATGTATATTTAAAAATAAAAATTTTTATTGATCCAAAAGCTACAATTCTTTTTATTTTAACAAGTCATTTTTATGTATCCAAGTTTTCTCATTAATACCATGCCATTTTATATAAACCATATCATTTTTTCTTTTGAGAACTTTTTCAATCAAATAAATATCAGGACAATCGGTATTCATCATTTCTTCCTCGTAAAAACAGCCAACGATAGGTTGATCACTGGCGTCTTTCAACTTGTAGGTGGGAGGATACGTTTTATTTACATCAGTTACGGTATATATTTCATTACTCCAGTTGGGGACGAATCCTTTTTCGAAAATTTTTTTATTTTGCTGATTCTAACTTTATCGTTGATTTTAAACTTTGGTCGTTTTTTAATTTTTATTTTATTCAATCTTTTCAAAATTAAAGGTACATTTTTAGCGTTAACTTCTTTTGGTTTCATACCTATAGTACGATGCTTGCGATTATTATAAGAATCTATTAAATCCTGTAGAATATCTAAATATTTGTAATTACCATTGAGACTGAAACGACGCCACATCTCGCTTTTGAGCGTGCGATTGAACCTTTCGCAGATCGATGCTTTCAGACCCGTGTAATTAGAGTACATATTTATTTTATACTTATTCATAAGATCTTGAAAATGTTTATTGTAAAATTCTTTTCCCATGTCAACGTGAAGATTACACACCGGAGAATTAATTTCTTTCAACACCGATTCCATGGCGTTTGACACGTCCAAACCACTTTTGGTTTTAACCGCGCGCGCCCACGCCATTTTTGAAAACGAATCGATCACTGTAAGTAAATAACGCACACCTTTATTTTCTCTAGAATATGGTTGCATCTCTATCAAATCAGCTTGAAGCGTGTCCAAAGGACGTACCATTTTGACTTTTCTACGAAGAAAGTTTCTGCGTGCAGGGCGATGGATTTCATTCATGACTTTTTCCATTTTCTAAAATTTGCTTGATTTCCGTTTTGAATGCAACCAACCAATCAGATATTTCTTTTTTTAACTGAAGATGATCTTCTTTTATGGATCGTTGAAGCTTGCTTAAATTAACCGCGTCACCCGCGTTAGCAGGCTCAGCCAAGTTACAAATTCTTTTATTTACAACGTCGTAATTTCCGTCTCAAGTAAGCTTGAATCCCTTGCCAGGAGGACCTTGTCTGCTTGCTATTTTTTCAATTTTTCTTCCGAATACGTCGGTAGGCATTGCGATAATGATGAAAAATTCTTGCGTGTTCAGTATATATACCCGCCCTCTCTAAGCTCTTCTAAAATCGAATGTACTTCATTGGTGTGACTCAAATTACCTGCAGCTTGCTCTGCTATTAATAATCGTAGTCTATCAACGAGCTCGTTTGCATCATCCCAAAAAACGTACTGAAATTTATTGTCGCGTTTGGCAACTTTAAATCTAGGTATTATACCTCCTCCTCTTTTCACTGGAGTCGACGATTTTCGACTCAACATTACAGTTTTATGTTTTTTAAAAGGTGATCGTGATTTTATAGGACTCGCTTGAAAGAGATCCGCAATTATATTTTTATATTTATTACTAGCTGCATGCTTTTTTAACTCACCACCTGGTTCGTTTCCTTTTTTATGCGCACTAGTTTGCTCGAGAATTTGTTTATAGTAAGTAGTATCGGAAATGTCATAATTTTGCGGATTTTTATAAACAATGAGTTCGAACAGACCTTGAGTTCTGGGATAAGTTTTGTTATTAACAATTATATTATCTTTTTCAAATTTCACAATCGCATTTCCAAGTTGATATCCATTTTTCATTCTTTTCTTCAAACCATATAAATTATCTTGCTCGGCAGCTTTGATTTGTATTACTTCCCCAGCGCTATTCGTATTTTCAGGCTGATTAAAAAAGTTGATCGAGTCGTGATCTTCATTTTCATCAATAACTGATTTTTCATTTAACGATGAATCTGCAGTTGAAAAATTTTGATCCGATACTGAGCTTCGATCAAAGCTTTCATCTAATTTTATACGTTTTTTGTTTTCAACCAATTCATAGAGCGGGTCGGTAATGGGTTTAAACGTTTCCTGTAAAACACGATCGGTGTTATCCTTTTGAAATTTAATCAAGTCATACTTTCGTTTAACTGCTTCGCGAGCTTTTACAAGCTCTTTGAGAATATTTTTCTCGCGAATAAAGTCAGCCATGCTATCGCTATGACGTCTCGCTGCAGACTGATGAATTTCAAGTTACGTTATATTTATTATAAAACAATCGAATCCTTTTCTGTAACGTCCTTTATTAATATCTTTTTCTTTGTCTATGACTAAAAAACTATGTTTATCGCTCCAACACTTTGAACTTATTTCTTTAAATTTTTCAAATTTCATATCGCTGTTGACGTGATCGTCGTAAATGTGCTTCAAGTTCATTTCATCTTGACGAAATAAAATTAAAAAGTTTACGTTATCTCTCACGAGATGTTTTGGAACAGCGGCGTAAGACTGACAAAGATAAAAGCAGTCTACGTTTTTGTGACGTCCCATGCAAAAGAAAGCTTTTACGTTAGCTTGCGAACAGCTAGAAATATCATCGAAAATAAACACCGAGTTTGGTAAAGCTTCGGATGGTGCAATGACTTGTTCGCTATCCGAGAACGGAAAATATTGAAGACCTTCGATAGGTTCCAAAAGTTTCTTTAAAAATTAATACTTTGGTTGGTTCAATGACTTTGAATATACGTATACGTTTTCAAATTTTAATCCATTGGGATGTACCAGCAGCGTTAGCATGCTGTTCGTTTTTCCATACCCCGACGGACCAGAAATGACCGCTCTAATGCTGCTAGGAAGCAAATCACCGTGACGATTTTCTTTTTTTCCCCGTTCAGCGAGGACGTCAAAATTTCCCACTGGTAATTTAACGTTATTTTGAATAAATTCCATGTTGATCGTACGAGATTGTAAATGAGAATGGCATGATTGGTATAAATACTTTGTTTTTATAGATTATAGTTTAGTCGTAAATCGACCTTCGTAAAGGAATGATCATATACGGTAAAAAGAAAAAGAAGCGAGGATACGGGTTGATAAATAAAATTATTAACAAACTTCCCTTCGAGCTTCACTTACCTGGATATAATTACTGCGAACCCAGCACAAAATTAGCCGCTAGACTAGCTCGCGGTGATCAACCGATTAACCAACTCGATTCTGCGTGTAAAGAGCACGACGTCACTTACTCGTAAAATAAAGAAAGTATCGCTGCCAGAAACGCAGCAGACGGAATTTTAGCTGATAAAGCTTGGGGAAGAGTCATTTCCAACGACGCGTCATTGGGAGAAAAAGCGTCCGCGTACGCGGTCACCAATATCATGAAAGCAAAGTCAAAATTGGGTATGGGTTTGAAAAAATCCAGAAAGAAATCTAAAAAGAAGTGTAAAAAAAGATGTAAAAAGATAACGTCGTGTAATAGTATAATAAAAACAGCTTCCAAGTCAGGAGTTGCAGGTAAGTCACCGAAAAGTGTAATCACTGCAGCACTCAAAGCTGCTAGAACCACCATAAAAAAATCGGGGGGTAAAAACAAAATAAAATTTCCACGTATTCTCCCGGTATCGTCAAAAATAGGAGGTTTTTTACCTCTTGTGCCTTTATTCGCAGGACTTACAAGGAGAGGTCACACCCTCCGGGTCACCGATCTTGACGAAACTTTGGAGATCGTTTTCTTATACCAAAAGATGAAGAAATCTACCAATCATCCCGTCTAATGGGCCTTTTATACCTAGTTCCTACATAGCTTATATCGTATTTTTAGCTCTTTTTGGGTTTTTTTGCGAATTTTCAAAAAATTCCTGCTCGAAGCCTATTGCACTTACAAAATTCTGCAACCCCGCATTCTCTTTATTTTTTCATCTTCTTTTGAGAAAAAATATTTTTAAATCTAATTTTGAAGAAATAGTCCATGTAAAATTAAGGTAATCAAAAGCATTTTTTTTACTGTTTTTTTGGTTTTATGAACTTAAACTGTACGTCGTTAGCCTTATCAAAACTATGTCTAAAAATATTTTTTCTAAAAAATTCATAAAAAAACAAAGAAAATGCGGGGTTGCAGAATTATGTAAGTGCAATAGGCTTTGAGCAGGAACTTTTTGAAAATTGGCACAAATAAACACAAAAGTCGCACAAAAGTGTTAAAAGTGTCAAAACAAGCTGATTTTCAAAAAATTCCTGCTCAAAGCCTATTGCACTTACATAATTCTGAAACCCCGCATTTTCTTTGTTTTTTTATGAATTTTTTAGAAAAAATATTTTTAGACATAGTTTTGATAAGGCTGACGACGTACAGTTTAAGTTCATAAAACCAAAAAAACAGTAAAAAAAATGCTTTTGATTACCTTAATTTTACATGGACTATTTCTTCAAAATTAGATTTAAAAATATTTTTTCTCAAAAGAAGATGAAAAAATAAAGAGAATGCGGGGTTGCAGAATTTTGTAAGTGCAATAGGCTTCAAGCAGGAATTTTTTGAAAATTCGCAAAAAAACCCAAAAAGAGCTAAAAATACGATATAAGCTATGTAGGAACTAGGTAAAAAAGGCCCATTAGACGGGATGATTGGTAGATTTCTTCATCTTTTGGTATAAGAAAACGATCCCCAAAGTTTCGTCAAGATCGGTAACCCGGAGGGTGTGACCTCTCCTTGTTAGTGCAACCGGGGCTCTCGCAGGAGGAGCTGCAGGGGTTTACAAAGCGATCAACGAAGCTAAATCAGCTCCTCAAAATTTGGATGAAAGTAAAAGACATAATAAAACCATGGAAGCAATAGCCTTGGGAAAAGGTTTATACCTGAAACGATACAAGACAAGGGGTTAAAAAAAAAAGCCGGAAATAAAATTACCCGATCGCCCGCTGACAAATTTTGATTTAATCAAGTACGCTAATAAATTGAAAATTCCTCATTTTTGAGGCGTGTTTATGAAAAATAAATTACCTTTATCAAGTCCTCGTTATCGCGAATCTGGTATTATAAACCTTGATAATGATATCGGACCTGGTACACATTGGTGTGCATACCGTAAGCGAGGAAAAGATGTCGTTTACTTCAATAGCTTTGGTGATTTAAACCCTCCGATTTAATTAATGAATTATTTAAATGTAGACAATATAAAATATAATCCTGAAAAATATCAAGATTTTAATACGTATAATTGTGGACATTTATGTTTGAAATTTTTAAGCAGCCAGATAAGAGGTATATAAAGAGCTGCTTTAGCTTACCCGCTGTCAAACTATCATGGACTCTTTTACGCTTACTTTGTCAGCATTTTCTTCAGTTTTAGAAGCTCAGTATTACCCACCGATTGAATTATCACCACATAAAAATTACTCTTAGGGATTAGTTGAATTTTTAACTTTCAATTCTACTCCAAACATCGACTTTGGGTGCAACAAATTTTATATCGGCGATCAAGTGATCGAATTTCCAATCGGTTGTTACGAAATTAATAACATAGAAAAACATATTCAAGAAACTCTTAAACAGAGAAAAATAAATACTGGACTCTCTTTAAAACCTAACGAAACCACGTTACACTGTGAAATCAAGTGCACTGCTGAAATTGATTTCCGTCCGCGAGATTCAATCGCTAGAATATTAGGATTCAGTCATCGTCTGCTTTCCGCAAATAATCATCACATTTCCGACACACACGTAAATATAATTACAATAAATTCAATAAGAGTCGAGTGCAACATCACGAGCGGAGCGTACGTTAATAACAAAAAAGTTCACACAATTCACGAATTTTATCCAGAGGCTGATCCTGGTTTCAAAATAATCGAAATTCCTTCGCAAGTAATTTACTTACCTATAACAGTACCCTGTATTGATTACATTCAGTTGCGCGTGGTCGATCAAGACGGTGAGTTGGTTAACTTTCTCGAAGAAAATATAACGATTCGACTTCATATAAAAGCTTCATAATGGGTATTGTCTTTCACGGTGGAGGATTCCAAACCAAAACATATAAAAATAACACAAAATGCACTTCTTCGGTCAGTCCCCAACGAACTCTCAAAGTGTTAACACGAGCGAATATCCAGTTTCTCAAAAGTCTAGGCTTAAAAGTAGTTCCTGGTGGAAAGTAACTTGCATATTCTTTTGCTGTTTTAAAAAAAATGGAAGACATTCTAAGCATTCAAAATCCTGTAGCGTTTGATGAAAGTATCTCTCATTACGAGATACACGCTCACCAACCGTATACAGCAGCAAATTATGGCAACAGTGATGAAATTCGTATCGCTATACAACATCAAGATCTGTGCCTTTTACCATCGCGGAGCATTCTTCATATTTGCGGTCAACTCACCGATACCACTACGAAAAAAGCACCGATAAATACATTTTTTGTTAATAACGGTATTTGTAATTTATTCGACGATGTTCGATTAGAGTTAAATGGAATTGAAATAGATCGGTGTAAAAACGTGGGTTTAACCACGGTGATGAAAAATTGGTTATCTTTTAGTCCTAATCAAAGTTTGATTGCTGAAAATTCAGGATGGTATGGTCATTCGGATGATAAGAAAAAAAAGATACTCAACGAGGATGGGTACTTTGACGTGTTCATTCCTCTCAGTTATATATTAGGTTTTGCAGAAGATTATCGTAAGATTGTAGTTAACGTGAAGCTCGAGTTAATCATCACTCGATCGAGAAATGATTTGAATGCTATAATACAAACAAAAGCAGGTAACGAAGCATTTGAAGTCGTTGATATTAATATCTCAAAGATTGAATGGCTAATGCCTTACGTTTTAATATCAGATTCACACAGAATAAGTTTGCTTAAATTTCTTGGAAAAGATCGTGCAATTACCATGAGTTTAAGGTCTAAAGAATTTTTCGAGTATCCATTGCTACCCACAACAACCAAACACGTTTGGACTGTAAAAACTTCAAATCAATTAGAAAAACCTCGTTTTGTCATCGTAGGTTTACAGACCAACAAAAAATCAGTGAATAGTGAAAACTATAGTCTTTTCGATCACTGTAATTTAAGTAACGTAAAACTTTTTTTAAACTCTCAATACTATCCTTACAATAATTTAAATCTCAACATCAATCAGAATGAGTACGCGATACTTTACGATATGTACGCCAACTTTCAAATCTCGTATTATGGAAAAGATGCTGAACCAACGTTAACTAAAACAGACTTCATCGAAAAAATTCCTCTCATTGTAATCGATTGCTCCAAACAAAACGAATCTTTGAAAAGTGCACCGGTCAACGTACGAATAGAACTCGACTCGAGAGAAAATTTTCCTGCACAGACTGCTGCTTACTGTCTAATTTTACACGATCGAATCGTACAATACAATTCGGTTAGCGGGGATGTAAAAAAGTTAGTATAAAAGAAAGGCACAAGTTTTTTTCATCACGCATTAATCTTCAAGATGCGCTACGTGGTAGACATGACTTGCTTCGTGCAGCCTGGAAGTACCATAAAAGAAGGACGTAATATTCGGAGAGAACACGAGTACATCATCAAAGAGTTTTCATTCGTACCACTCGATGAAGATGCAGACCCCGTAGTACTTTTTTTCAATGCACCCTACTCGTGGAATCATCTAACAAAAAATTATAAAAATATTAATTCCGACTTGCAGCGTAACTATCACGGGTTAGATTGGAACACTGGTTCTCTTCCCTACACGTCGATAGGAGAACTTATTCGCGATTCGTTCAAAGACGCCACTGAGATTTACGTTGCAGGTTCGATGAAGAAAAAATGGTTGGAGCGCTTCAGGTATAACGTGAAGGATGTGGCTGCGTACTCGTATCCTCCGTTGAATGAAATTAAATTAGTGACAATTTGTGAACATCATAATGGAAAGTTCAAAACGTGTTGCGCGCTGCACAACGTGAGACTTTTAAAAAAATTTATTGTAGAAAAAGAAGCGCAAGTATCGGAAAAACCCATGGAGTGGGTATAAATACATTTGGTTTTCTCAATTTTATTCACTTCACATTCAACATGGGTCAAAAGCAGAGCTCCTCCGGCTACGAAAGAATGAAAGATGAAAAATCCTCAGGTTTTAAAAGTTATTCTGAGGAAAAAAATCGACAAGATGATCAATATAATAGCTTTCAAAAACTTCAAGAAGAACAAAAAGCTTATGAAAAGAAAAATGAAAAAAAGATTAAATTTGAAAAAATTAAAGAAAAAGAAAAAAATTTGATTGAATTGTAATAATGTTTTTAAGTTACTAATAATGTACCATAGTTTTAAGTAATTTTTTAATAAATGTTTTTTTAAAAATAAACTGTTTTTCTTAATTTATTTCATTAGAAATAATTCAATAAATTTGTTGTACGTTGAAAATATTGTTGGTCCTTAAAAGGACCGGGGATTAACTCGTTAAATAACTTTCAAAGCATCTGATACTCTGATCAGGCTGCCGTAAGATAGGCGCTGGTTAGCGGCTGCAGCACGCGAGCGGCAGAAACTAGTAGGGGAACGAGGCGAGCGGCAGAATAGCTCGAGGGCGCAGTAACCGTAGTGGCTGCAGCATGCTCGCGGTAGAAAGGGAAACCATGGTGTGGTGCGTTCGAAAGAGCTACGCGTAGGCTCGCGTGCAGCACGGTGACCAACGTGTGGGTCACGATGATGCGATACCCGCTCGAGGCTTGGCCCGCTCGAGGCATGGCCCGCTCGAGGCTTGGCCCGCTCTGTTTTATCTACTAACTTTAAAATCTTAACCAGGATAATAATCAAATAAACATCGAGAAGAGGTTAACTTACAATTTTACTTTTCAATAAACACAAAACTATAACAGTTTTAACTATACTACTGTATACAAAATATTCATTATGCTTAAACTGTTAAGGCAACTTGCTTTTTCTGATTTAATTAGTAATAAACTTTTAACTTTCAATATATATATAATATACGCTTGCCAACATTGGCCCAAGCTAGCGCTGCGTCGCCGCCAATGATTGGCCCAATGTTGGCGGCCAGGCCTGGCCCAAGCTAACTAGCTTGGCCGCCAATATAGATTATTGTTCGGGCTAACATTGAAAGATTTACCCTAATAGAATATTAAGCACATATGCATACATCTAAATAATAATAATATGTAATTTTATATGTGTCTTATTATTATAATAATATGTAATTTAAATTTTTTTTTTTTAATATTAGGATGAATACTATTTGAGTGTGAATATTTTTTGCTAACTTTTAATATTTTAAAATTGAAAAAAAAGAAAAATGTAGATTATCATTTTGTATAATATATATAAAACGAGATAATAATAAAACATGACCCTCTCCATTGAAAAATTTTGTTTTTTATTATGCCAATTTGTCTTATGAAAATAATTTTTTACAAATTTTCTAAAATATAAAAAACTTTGAATTGAGATCGGTATGAACAAAAAATTTGTCTCGCAACAACTCTTGTATAAACACGTGAATAAGTTGCGCGACTAAATTATTGAAACACATTTACGTATTTAACAGAAACTGATTGTAGCGAAGCACAGTGATTTAATTCAAGAGTTGGTTCAAAAAGTAATTTTTTTTTTTGTTTTGCAAAAACTTATATGTTATAAAGTAATTTAAATCCTTTTGTAATCCTTAGCATCCGTTCGAGCGTCCCCAACAATTTCCGATCACGTTTTTAATAATTTTATTTTTTTTATTATTTATTTATTTTTTTTTTTTTTGATTTTGGTTATTGGGTTTGAAAGGGGAGTCAAAGTGGGGATAATATGACATATAGCTATGACTCCAATATGTCGGCTGCCGCAGCCGATTTTACATTAAGTAGCGCGTGGCTAGTATAAAAAAGCTTATTTTAAAATATTTTAGAACTTGAAAATGTTTCAATCGAAACTAATCATTTTTCTTAAAAATCTAGCTGACTCCCATAAGATTTGATGTTAAATCGGCTGCGGCTGCCGACATATTGGAGTCATAGCTATATGTCATAGTACTCCCACTTTGACTCCCCTTTCAAACCCAATTGGACTCATTAGTAAAAAAAGTTAAATTTTTTAACTGTATAAAATTTTTATGTCACAAAAAGTATGTTCGGATATATTTCGATTATGAAAGTATCCGAAGATACATTTTTCGGATACTTTTCAAATTTAAAAAATATCCGAAGATGATTTTTCAAAAAATCAAAAGTATCCGAAGATACTTTTTTCGGATACTTTTAAAATGTATCTTGTATCTGAAGATACTTTCATGAAATTTATCTTGTATCCGAAGATACTTTTTTCGGATACTTTTAAAAATTGAAAAGTATCCAAAGATACTTTTTTCGGATACTTTTGTAATGCATCTTGTATCTGAAGATACTTTCATGAAATTTATCAATTGTATCCGAAGATACTTTTTTCGGATACCTTTAAAAATTGAAAAATATCCGAAGATACTTTTTTCGGATACTTTTCGAAAGCCCAAAAGTATCCGAAATTTCAACTTCGGATACTTGCCCAACTCTGGTTCTGAAGCTACTGACGAAGACCGACGGCGAAGACTCTCTCTTCGTTCTGGTACTCGCGCGTACGGTCACTCGATGTAAGGCTTATCGAAGCCAAGTATTTATTTCATCCAATAAACTTATAATAACTATTTTAACCATACTGAACCTTTATTTCACGATCCACAATCCCTTTATTTACAACAGATGTAACCTTTGTTATAAACTTTTTTTTTTTAAATATAAGAAAGATCCTCCTCTTTTCTCATTCGGGCTGGGAACCGATAGTGGCAGAGTTATCTTTTTTTTTTCTTTTTTTTTCATTATTATGTGTGGCATAATAATTATATTTGTAGTTTTTTTTTTCCTTTTTTTTTTAACTTATGTTTGTTTGTATAATTTCTCTGATCTTACTAATTTTCATATGGTCTAAAATCTTTCTTTGATCTAAACTTTTGCATGATATTTCTAGATTTAAGTGTTGTTATTATATAATCGTGCCTTTTTTGCCAATGCATTTTGACGATGCCTCGGTTACTAATTTGAAAGTACGTTCCACTGCCTGAGTATGACATAGATATTCAGAAAACTCCCAATTCATAGGAATTTCTTTTTCATCTAAAATTTTTTCATTTTGATTCTTTTTTAAATTTTGTAAGACAGGTGGAGAACGCACAGTACAGCTTGACCATTCAATCATATCAAAATACGATGTTGCTTCAAAGTTCAATAAAGGGATTCTAAATTTATCAAAATTATTTTCTTGACTCTTAAGATACCTTTTTTTTGCATGGTAAACTCTTTCCAAAGCTAAGCGTCGAATAGCTGGGTCTGCATCAGTAGGCATACAAAGCAATATGTTCTCAGGGGCTGCAAAGTAAGCGTTTCGTTGGGTGACTGGATCAATAAATGTTCAACATGTTCTGGATCAACAAATGTTCAATTGAATCTGAGAAAGATATCGTGTCGATTTCATGTATTCAAAAAGATGTTTAGCACCGTCTTTAACTGAGCTTTTAGTTTTTATTCTAAACCAAGATGGAGCATGAACTTCTAAAATAAATTCAACTATTACTTTAAAATCTGAACTTGGATTCTCGGTAGATATGTAAAGCCTTAAAATTCGATTTGCTGGTGTGAACCATCGAGGATGGCATAAGTTTCCAGGATGAAGATTTTCCAGATCTTTTGAACGATTACCTGAGTTTATAGCTTTAGAAATTAGAAGAAGGTATTTTTGATCGCAACTTAATGATTCAATGTCAATATTAGGCAAGTCACATTCAATAGAATCAAAAGCAACAACTGGTAAGCTTTCACAATTTTTCAAATTCTTACCAATTGGGCCGGAATAGCTTTTTGGACCTGATGTTAGACCATCAATTTTTTGGAATAAATGTCTTAATAAATTGCAACTCATTGAAATGCAATAAGCAAATAAATCTTTGTAATCGTTGACCAAGTATAGATTCGAGTTGCAAAACTGCTCCCCAATTACGTCCAGTATCCCAGATAGCACAAAAAGTTTTCAGAACGTTCTGGCAACGTTGCACAGAAACCATCTTTCGTTGAAAGATTGCTGTACACTTTTAGAAACGTTGTGACAATCGTGTAGATCTCCGTTATTAGTTTCAAAGAAAACCTTCAATCAACGTTATGGCAACGAAGTTTGTCAACCATATTTTTTCAAAAGGTGACCACAAATTGTTCTGGCAACGTTTCTAGAACCTTATGGTAAAAAGTTCCTTCAAAGTTGCTACAGAGTGTTGACAAGGTTCCAAATTACCGATTTAAATTTAAAATGTTTAAGCGAGAACCTCAAGTTTGAGTAATTTAATTAAAAATACCTATGAATTTGAGGTAGAAAAATTTTATGTTTTTAATTTTTTTTGTAAATAATTCGACCAAAATTGGTAAGAACAGCTCTCAGACTAGTCAAATCATTCAGAAATTATTGAAACGACTTTCAGTCGCTCGGCCGGAGTAACAAAATTTGGTGGGTTATATATCCACAGCTTGTTACTTTGCTGAGAGCTCAGTTCTAACGGTAAGCCACCTAGCGGATGGGACCCAAAACTACTCATTTCGCGTTAGCAGTCGTTAGATCTTAAAAAGCATTTAAAGTATTTAAATATACATGTTAAAAACATACTTAGTTTTTAGCTCTTAATTATAATTTTAATTTTTAGCTAGTAATAAATTGACGATATTAAAAAGAAAAAATTAAAAAAAAAAAGGGAGGTTTAATTTTTTTTTTTTTCATGAAAATGTAAACTAAAAAATTTTTAAATATTCATAAATAAATAAATAAACAAATAAATATGTGAAAATATTAGTTTAAATTTATTATAGTTAAATAAATGAAATTTTATAATCAAGCCCCGAAAGGGCACAACTTAAATATTAGTTCTAATCCATCATCTCTAACATTAATGTGTGCTTTGGTGGCTAAAGTCACCGCTCTCTATTTTGCCGTCTCAGGTTCGATTCTATGTGCTTTTTTATTTTTTTTTTTAATAAATTTTACGCTCTTTAGGTGTTTTTAAGGACATTTTCTAACTGTTAAAATTGTTATTAATAAATGCATCAGTACACTTATATTTAAAAATTTTAAGTTTTTAATAACCTTGTGGAGAATAAATGAATGAAAAAAAATAATTTTTTCAGGGGCATTTTTTTCTTTTGGTAATAGATTTTCCTTACAATAAATGAACAGATTCATTATGATTCTTCACAAAGATCAACAAATAACATTTCTAATCAAACAATTAGTAATCCATTTTCATTGAAATAAAGAAAATGTTTATTCAAAAATAAAGTGTCTGTACTTAAAATGCCCCCCCTCTTCTTGGTATCTTGAATGTATAGACTCTGTGACCAGTGTGTCCGATCCCGTCCCAGGGGGTACCGAGAAATTTAAAAATCTTCCGGCGAAGATCAGGCAAACAAAAAACACACAAAACCTTGGGCGGCTGGGTTCAATAAATAAATAAATGAATAAATAAGTAAATAAATAATCCCCCAAACTTAACAACCCAAAAACCCTGGGCATTGAGATTGAAATAATCAATAATTAAATGAATAAATGAACCCCAAGCAAGACAACTCAACAACGCTGGTCATTCGTGTTTTCGTTTTTTTTTATTTATTTTTTTTTTATTTCCAAATAAATAAATAAATAAACCAATAAAAAACCAAATCAATAACGCAGGGCGTTAAAGTTTTTTATGAACAATCAAAAATTAAATAATCAAACAAACAAAGCTAGACGACCCAACAGCGCTGGGCGTACTGGTTTTATTGTGAAAAAATGAATAAATAAATAAATAATCCCTAAAGCATCTACAACCTAATAACGCTGGGCGTCCGGGTTTTTTAAAATAAATAAATCAATGGACCGCCAAGCGCTTCAACCCCATTACGCTCGGCGTCCGAGTTTTTTTTTATTACATAATTTAATAAATAAATTAATGAACCGCCAAGCTCTACAACCATATAATGCTAGGCATCCGAGTTTTTTTAATAAATGAACAAATAAATAAATTAACAGAACGCCAAGCACTACAACCCCATAACGCTGGGCGTCCGAGTTTTTCTAATAAATAAATTAAAAAAAAAATTAACAAACTGCCAAGCTCTACAACCACATAACGCTAGGCATTCAAGTTTTTTAAATAACTGAACTCATAAATGAATTAACAAAACGCCAAGCACTACAACTCCATAACGCTGGGCGTCCGATTTTTTTGAAATAAATGAACAAATATATCAATGAACCACCGAACAATACAACCCCCTACACTGGGCATCCGAATTTTTCTAATAAATAAATTAATCAATCGCCAAGCACTGAAACCCCATAACGCTGGACGTCCGAGTTTTTTTTTTTTTTTTTTTTTTAATAAAGTAACTAACTGCCAAGCAATAAAACCCCATAACGCTGAGCATCTGAGTTTTTCAAATAAATAAATTGATAAACCGCCAACCGCTACAACCCCATAAAGCTGGACGTCCGAGCTTTTTTGTTAAATAAATTAACTATCCATCAAGCAATAAAACCCCATAACACTGAAAGTCCGAGTTTTTTTTTTTTTTTTTTTTTTTTTTTTTAATATATAAATTAACTAACCGCCAAGCAATAAAACCCCATAACGCAGGACATCCAAGTTTTTCTAATAAAGTAATTAATAAATAAACTCATGAACCGCAGGGCATATCAACCCCATAACACTGGGCATCCAAGTTTTTCTAATAAATAAATTTATAAATAAATTAATAAACTGCCAAGCACTACAACCACATAACGCAGGACGTCCGAGTTTTTCTAATAAATAAATTAATAAAAAAACTAACGAACCGCAGGGCATATCAACCCCATAACACTGGGCGTCCGAGTTTTTCTAATAAATAAATTAATATATAAATTACCAAACTGCCAAGCTCTACAACCACATAACGCTAGGCATACAAGTTTTTTAATTAAATGAACTAATAAATAAATTAACAAAACGCTAGCACTACAACCCCATAACGCTGGGCATCCAAGTTTTACTAATAAATAAATTAATAAACTGCCATGCGCTACAACCCCATAACACTGGGCGTCCGAGCTTTTCAAACAAATAAATTGATAAACCACCAAACAGTACAACCCCATAACGCTGGGCGTTCTGGTTTTTTTTTTTTTTTTGTTTTTATAAATTAACTAATCACCAAGCACTGAAACTCCATATCGCTGTGCGTCCAAGTTTTTTTTAATAAATAAAATCATATATAAATGAACTTCCTAAAATAACACTGGGCATCCGAGTTTTACTAATAAATAAATTAATAAGCCGTCAAGCGTTGTAACCCCATAACAATGGACGTCCGGTTTCTTTTTTTTAAATAAATTATCTAACCGTCAAGCACTGAAACTCCATAACGCTGGAAGTCCGAGTTTTTTTTTTTTTTATAAATTAACTAACCGCCAAGCAATAAAACCCCATAACGCAGGACATCCAAGTTTTTCTAATAAAGTAATTAATAAATAAACTCATGAACCGCAGGGCATATCAACCCCATAACACTGGGCGTCCGAGTTTTTCTAATAAATGAATTAATAAATAAATTAACAAACTGCCAGGCACTGCAACCCCATAACGCTGGACGTCTGAGTTTTTTTTAATGTATCAATTAATATTTATTTATAAGAAAAACTCGGACGCACAATGATATGGGGTTTTAGTGCTTGGCGGTTAGTTAATTTATTTTAAAAAAAAAACTCGGACGTCCAACGTTATGGGGTAGTAGCGCTTGGCGGTTTATCAATTTATTTATTTGAAAAACTCGGACGTACAGCGTTTTGGGGTTTTAGTGCTTGGCGGTTAGTTAATTTTTAAAGAAAAACTCGGACGTCCAACGTTATGGGGTTGTAGCGCTTGGCGGTTTATCAATTTATTTATTTGAAAAACCGGATGCCCAGTGTTATGGGGTTGTAGGGCATAGCAGTTTGGTAATTTATTTATTGAATTATGTAATAAAAAAATACTCGGACGCCGAGCGTAATGGGATTGTAGGGCACGCCAATTTGTTAATTTATTTATTAATTTTTTTTTTTTAGAAAACTCGGACGTCCAGCGTTATAGGGTTTTAGTCCTTGGCAGTTAGTTAATCAATTAAAAAAAATAACTTGGATATCCAACGTTATGGGGCTGAAGCGCTTGGCGGTTTATAAATTTATTTAATTGAAAAACTCGGATGCCCAGTGTTATGGGGTTGATATGCCCTACGGTTCGTTAGTTTATTTATTAATTTATTCATTAGAAAAACTTGGACTTCCCGCGTTATGGGGTTTTATTGCTTGATGGTTAGTTAATTTATAAAAAAAAAAAAAAAACTCGTAGTACAGCGTTATGGGGTTTTATTGCCTTGCGGATAGTTAATTTATTTAAAATAAAAGCACTGACGTCCAACGTTACGGGGTTGCAGCGCTTGGCGATTTATTAATTTATTTATTAGAAAAATTCGGAACCCCAGTGTAGGGGGTTGTATTGTTCGGTGGTTCATTGATATATTTGTTCATGTATTTAAAAAAAATTGGACGCCCAGCGTTATTAGGTTGTAGATGCTTTAGGGATTATTTATTTATTTATTTGGAAATAAAAAAAAATAAATAAAAAAAAACGAAAACACGAATGACCAGCGTTGTTGGGTTGTCTTGCTTGGGGTTCATTTATTCATTTAATTATTGATTATTTCAATCTCAATGCCCAGGGTTTTTGGGTTTTTTTTTTAATTTATTTATTAGAAAAACTCGGACGCCCAGCGTTATGGGGTTGTAGTGCTTGGCGTTCTGTTAATTTATTTATTTGTTCATTTATTAAAAAAACTCGGATGCCTAGCATTATATGGTTGTAGAGCTTGGCGGTTCATTAATTTATTTATTAAATTATGTAATAAAAAAAAACTCGGACGCCGAGCGTAATGGGGTTGAAGCGCTTGGCGGTCCATTGATTTATTTATTTTAAAAAACCCGGACGCCCAGCGTTATTAGGTTGTAGATGCTTTAGGGATTATTTATTTATTTATTCATTTTTTCACAATAAAACCAGTACGCCCAGCGCTGTTGGGTCGTCTAGCTTTGTTTGTTTGATTATTTAATTTTTGATTGTTCATAAAAAACTTTAACGCCCTGCGTTATTGATTTGGTTTTTTATTGGTTTATTTATTTATTTATTTGGAAATAAAAAAAAAATAAATAAAAAAAAACGAAAACACGAATGACCAGCGTTGTTGAGTTGTCTTGCTTGGGGTTCATTTATTCATTTAATTATTGATTATTTCAATCTCAATGCCCAGGGTTTTTGGGTTGTTAAGTTTGGGGGATTATTTATTTACTTATTTATTCATTTATTTATTTATTGAACCCAGCCGCCCAAGGTTTTGTGTGTTTTTTGTTTGCCTGATCTTCGCCGGAAGATTTTTAAATTTCTCGGTACCCCCTGGGACGGGATCGGACACACTGGTCACAGAGTCTATACATTCAAGATACCAAGAAGAGGGGGGGCATTTTAAGTACAGACACTTTATTTTTGAATAAACATTTTCTTTATTTCAATGAAAATGGATTACTAATTGTTTGATTAGAAATGTTATTTGTTGATCTTTGTGAAGAATCATAATGAATCTGTTCATTTATTGTAAGGAAAATCTATTACCAAAAGAAAAAAATGCCCCTGAAAAAATTATTTTTTTTCATTCATTTATTCTCCACAAGGTTATTAAAAACTTAAAATTTTTAAATATAAGTGTACTGATGCATTTATTAATAACAATTTTAACAGTTAGAAAATGTCCTTAAAAACAGCTTAAGAGCGTATGAATATGATTTGTTAAAAAAAAAAAAGCACAAAGATTCGAACCTGTGACGGCAAAATAGAGAGCGGTGACTCTAGCCACCAAACCACACAATATCGTTAGAGATAATGGATTAGAACTAATATTTAAGTTGTGCCCCTTCGGGGCTTGATTATGAAATTTCATTTATTTAACTATAATAAACTTGATCAAATATTTACTTATATTTATTAAAATTTATTACCAAAATAAAAATATTCCCCTGAAAAAATTATTTTTTTCATTCATTTATCCTCCATAAAGTTATTAAAAAATTAAAAATTTTAAAAATAAGTGTACCAATGCATTTATTAATAAAATCTTTTAAAAGTTAGAAAATGTCCTTAAAAACACCTAAAGAGCGTATAATTTATTAAAAAAAAAAAAAAAAAGCACATAGAATCGAACCTGAGACGGCAAAATAGAGAGCGGGGACTTTAGCCACCAAACCACACATTAATGTTAGAGATGATGGATTAGAACTAATATTTAAGTTGTGCCCCTTCGGGGCTTGATTATAAAATTTCATTTATTTAACTATAATAAACTTAAACTAATATTTTCACATATTTATTTGTTTATTTATTTATTTATGAATATTTAAAAATTTTTTAGTTTACATTTTCATGAAAAAAAAAAAATTAAACCTCCCTTTTTTTTTTAAATTTTTTCTTTTTAATATCGTCAATTTATTACTAGCTAAAAATTAAAATTATAATTAAGAGCTAAAAACTAAGTATGTTTTTAACATGTATATTTAAATACTTTAAATACTTTTTAAGATCTAACAACTGCTAACGCGAAATGAGTAGTTTTGGGTCCCATCCGCTAGGTGGCTTACCGTTAGAACTGAGCTCTCAGCAAAGTAACAAGCTATTACTCCGGCCGAGCGACTGAAAGTCGTTTCATTATTTTTGAATGAGTTGACTAGTCTGAGAGCTGTTCTTACCAATTTTGGTCGAATTATTTACAAAAAAAATTAAAAACATAAAATTTTTCTACCTTTAAATTCATAGGTATTTTTAATTAAATTACTCAAACTTAAGGTTCTCGCTTAAACATTAGTAGTAGAGCTAAGAGAGTTCTAGGCCATAGCCCAGAACTCTCGTACCTTTTTCGGCCCAGAACTCTCGTACCTTTTTCGGCGCAGAACTGTCGTACCTTTTTGAGCTCGCTCTCCCATACCTTTTTTCAGCGCAGAACTCTCGTACCTTTTTTGGTCCCGCCCTCTCATACTTTTTTGAGGTGGCGCGAGACTCTCATAGTCTTTTGAGGTGGCGCGAGACTCTCATACTTTTTTGAGGTGTCGCAGAACTCTCGTACCTTTTTCGGCGCAGAACTCTCGTACTTTTTGAGGGTGAGGGCTGGGGTCGTGCTAGGGGCTAGTCGCTGCTGGCTAGCCGGTAGCTCTACTTATTTTAATAATATTTTAATTTTAATAATATTTTAATTACTTTTACAATTCATTGATGATATTTGAAAATTATTTTGAATAAAATTTTTAAAGAAAAAAAATCGGTTCAACTGGGATTCGAACCGACGATCCCAGGCACGACAGGCAGACACTCTACCACCTGAGCCATTGAGCTAGCACGCACCATGACTTTAACTAAACTACTTTTCCAACTGTTTTATATTATTTTCATATTACGTTAAATAATTTAATATTATTTTGTTTATTTAATTGTTTATTGATATTTTTATTCTTAATTAGTATCATATATTAATAATATTATTTTTTAAATTATATTATCAAAGAAAAAAATTTTATTGAAGTGGGATTCGAACCCACGACCCCTGGCATGCCAGGCTGACACTCTACCACCTGAGCCATTGAGCTAACATGCGTCAGGACTTAAGTTAAAGTACTTTTCCAACCGTTTTAATTATTAGAATTCAATTAAATTTTTTTTTTTTTCTTTAATTTTTTCATACTTAATCTTTTTTTTCATTTTTCTTTTCGTAAGTTTTTGTTCTTCTTGAAGCTTTTGAAAACTTTTATATTGCTCATCTTGACGCTTTTTTTCCTCAGAATAACTTTTAAAACCTGTAGATACTTTTACTTCAAAAGTTCAAACTTTAAACCTATAAGTTTGAACTTAATGTTTAAAAGTTTAAACTTTTAATGTGAAAACTTATACTTTTACTACAAAAGTTCAAACTTTAGACCTATAAGTTTAAACTTCAAATGTAAAACCTTATACTTTTACTACAAAAGTTCAAACTTTAGACCTATAAGTTTGAACTTTACGTTCAAAAGTTTAAACTTTCAAAAGTTCAAACTTTAAACTTATAAGTTTGAACTTAATGTTTAAAAGTTTAAACTTTTAATGTGAAACCTTATACTTTTACTTCAAAAGTTCAAACTTTAAACCTATAAGTTTGAACTTAATGTTTAAAAGTTTAAACTTTTAATGTGAAACCTTATACTTTTACTACAAAAGTTCAAACTTTAGACCTATAAGTTTGAACTTTACGTTCAAAAGTTTAAACTTTCAAAAGTTCAAACTTTAAACCTATAAGTTTGAACTTAATGTTTAAAAGTTTAAACTTTTAATGTGAAACCTTATACTTTTACTACAAAAGTTCAAACTTTAGACCTATAAGTTTGAACTTTACGTTGAAAAAGTTTAAACTTTAAATGTAAAACCTTATACTTTTACTACAAAAGTTCAAACTTTAGACCTATAAGTTTGAACTTTACGTTCAATAGTTTAAACTTTCAAAAGTTCAAACTTTAAACCTATAAGTTTGAACTTAATGTTTAAAAGTTTAAACTTTTAATGTGAAACCTTATACTTTTACTACAAAAGTTCAAACTTTAGACCTATAAGTTTGAACTACACGTTTAAAAAGTTTATACTTTAAATGTAAAACCTTATACTTTTACTACAAAAGTTTAAACTTTAAGTTTAAGTGTTCAAACTTTCAATATAATAATCTATACTTTTAGTTAAAATGTTTAAACTTTTACTAAGATACTTTATACTTTTACTTCAAAATTCAAACTTCAGACCTATGAGTTTAAACTTTTACCACAAAAGTTCAAACTTTAGACCTATAAGTTTGAACTTTACGTTCAAAAGTTTAAACTTTTAATGTGAAACCCTATACTTTTATTACAAAAGTTTAAACTTTAAGTTTAAGTGTTCAAACTTTCAATATAATAATCTATACTTTTAGTTAAAATGTTTAAACTTTTACTAAGATACTTTATACTTTTACTTCAAAATTCAAACTTCAGACCTATGAGTTTAAACTTTTACTACAAAAGTTCAAACTTTAGACCTATAAGTTTGAACTTTACGTTCAAAAGTTTAAACTTTAAATGTAAAACCTTATACTTTTACTACAAAAGTTTAAACTTTAAGTTTAAGTGTTCAAACTTTCAATATAATAATCTATACTTTTAGTTAAAATGTTTAAACTTTTACTAAGATACTTTATACTTTTACTTCAAAATTCAAACTTCAGACCTATGAGTTTAAACTTTTACTACAAAATTTCAAACTTTAGACCTATAAGTTTGAACTTTACGTTCAAAAGTTTAAACTTTTAATGTGAAACCCTATACTTTTATTACAAAAGTTTAAACTTTAAGTTTAAGTGTTCAAACTTTCAATATAATAATCTATACTTTTAGTTAAAATGTTTAAACTTTTACTAAGATACTTTATACTTTTACTTTAAAATTCGAACTTCAGACCTATGAGTTTGAACTTTACGTTTAAAAGTTTAAACTTTTACTCTAAATGTTTAAACTTTCAAGATGATTTTTTATGCTTTTACTTGAAAAATTCAAACTTACTTTTAGAGACCCGTTTTCTTAAAACACTAGTTCCTCTCAGCGCTACCTTTTACCTTTGCCGCTACGTTCAGAGTTCATTTGAACTTTCATGGTTATAAATTCATTGGTTTTGTTTAGATACTAATAATTATTATTTTCATGATTTTAATCGGATAATTTCGAAAACTTGATGAAATAATTATTTTTTATCAAATCTATTCTATTTCTAAATGTTTTAATTTAATTGTAATATAAAAATAAAAAATAAAAATTCAAATTTTAAATTTTGTTCTTCAACCAATCACATCTCGAATAAAATGCTGACATTCTTTTTGGATTCTCTCTTTTATCTTAGGATAATTATTTGTCAACAGGGTTTATTATGTTGTATCCAAGACATTTTAAAAAATTTTGGTTTTGTCGTTTTAGTGGTTTGGAATGCTTCGACTTTGAAACCAATAGTTTATTTTTTATGATAGTTGAATCATTGTTCTGTTGCCTTACTTCTTCAACGAAAGAAAAAGTGTTCAGTCTTAATTTAGACATCGAAGAGCCAATATGGATAATTTTATCTGGCAGAAAAAAATCCTTGAAGAGCTAGTTAAAGCTCAAAAAGCAGCAAAACGCAAGTATAATGTTATGCGTTCTTGAAGAGATGATACTGAGCGAATTTTACATCAAACATTTAAGCCCATTGTCGATCCTATTCAAAAGTTAGTTGATCTATGTGCTTACAAACGAAGAAAATTTAATAGTATAGATGAGCAATATAGTAATCAAAATTTCAATGAAGAAAATAGTCATTTGAAAAAACAATTGAAAACAAAAGGAGTGCACCCAGTTAAAACTGATAACGATCTTGAAGTATCATTTTCTGAAACATTGATAGACAATAATGAAAGACCATTAATGACTGTCAAAGAATCATCTGAAACAGAAGATAGAGAATTATTCCAAGATGAAACTATCGCAGAACCAGAAGAAACTTTTGAAAATAACAGTAGTCAGAATGAAAGCCCTACTCCAAGTGAAAAGTTTTGTCTTGATGAAAGCGATAATTCAGTTACAAGTACTGATTATGAAACTGCAGCTGAAGATGATAAAGATGAAGATGTGTATCAATTATTCAATACAATTCAAAATCAAGGAAGCTTAGATAAAATTTATGGAGTTAAAATGGACAAAGGAAAACTCTTACTTGGAAAAACTCCAATAAGTTTTTTAAATAGTCTTATAAAAGTAAACCATAAAACTTACCAAAAAACTCCTGGGTTGCTTGAATTATTGTTTGAAATAGATCCAGTTCATTATAATAAAAATGATAAAGAAAATTATAGGCAGATCATGGAAACTACTCATGCTCATAAAGTTCGTTGTCAACCTAATGAAAAAATACGAACATCGAAAAGTAAAAAATTTATCAAAATTATCGCTCCCATGTTTTTAAATGCAGAAGAAAAGACTGGAGAAAGATTGTTAAATAGTAAAGATGATCTATCCTGGGTCGATCCGAATGAACTTGTTACAAATGAAGAGGAAGTTAGTGAGGATGATCCCAATGAACTTGTTGAACGTCTTAAACTATTGGTCTCTAAAAAACTTACTGGAAGTATGTCGCACGATTTTGAAATTTATAACATCATCGAACAGCTAGCAGAGGGTGGTTACATATATTAGATATCATCAAAACTTAGAATATACTTTTCGAGTAAAAATTTTCACATTAAGAGTTTGAAACTTAATTCGTTTATCTTCAATTATCTTTTGAAGTACTCTACACTTACATCAGCATCATCATTCAGCAACTTTTACTATTTATAAAATTGTTCGAATTTTTCAAGTAAAAGCATAAAAAGTCATCTTGAAAGTTTCAAAATTTAGAGTAAAAGTTTAAACTTTTAAACGTAAAGTTCAAACTCATAGGTCTGAAGTTTGAATTTTGAAGTAAAAGTATCTTAGTAAAAGCTTAAACATTTTAACTAAAAGTATAGATTATAATATTGAAAGTTTGAACACTTAAACTTAAAGTTTAAACTTTTGTAATGAAAGTATAGGGTTTCACATTAAAAGTTTAAACTTTTGAACGTAAAGTTCAAACTTATAGGTTTAAAGTTTGAACTTTTGAAAGTTTGAACTTTTGAACGTAAAGTTCAAACTTATAGGTCTAAAGTTTGAACTTTTGTAGTAAAAGCATAAGGTTTTACATTTAAAGTTTAAACTTTTTAAACGTAAAGTTCGAACTTATAGGTCTAAAGTTTGAACTTTTGTATAAAAGTATAAGGTTTCACATTAAAAGTTCAAACTTTTAAACATTAAGTTCAAACTTATAGGTTTAAAGTTTGAACTTTTGAAAGTTTAAACTTTTGAACGTAAAGTTAAAACTTATAGGACTGAAGTTTGAACTTTTGTAGTAAAAGTATAAGGTTTTACATTTAAAGTATAAACTTTTTCAACGTAAAGTTCAAACTTATAGGTCTAAAGTTTGAACTTTTGTAGTAAAAGTACAAGGTTTCACATTAAAAGTTTAAACTTTTAAACATTAAGTTCAAACTTATAGGTTTAAAGTTTGAACTTTTGAAAGTTTAAACTTTTGAACGTAAAGTTCAAACTTATAGGTCTAAAGTTTGAACTTTTGTAGTAAAAGTATAAGGTTTCCCATTAAAAGTTTAAACTTTTAAACATTAAGTTCAAACTTATAGGTTTAAA
Organism: Encarsia formosa; assembly: GCA_038277355.1. Classification (NCBI taxonomy): domain Eukaryota; kingdom Metazoa; phylum Arthropoda; class Insecta; order Hymenoptera; family Aphelinidae; genus Encarsia; species Encarsia formosa. The sequence continues at coordinate 42,421,139 of CM076187.1, forward strand.
GTTTGAACTTTTGAAAGTTTAAACTTTTGAACGTAAAGTTCAAACTTATAGGTCTAAAGTTTGAACTTTTGTAGTAAAAGTATAAGGTTTTACATTTAAAGTTTAAACTTTTTAAACGTAAAGTTCAAACTTATAGGTCTAAAATTTGAACTTTTGTAGTAAAAGTATAAGGTTTCACATTAAAAGTTTAAACTTTTAAACATTAAGTTCAAACTTATAGGTTTAAAGTTTGAACTTTTGAAAGTTTAAACTTTTGAATGTAAAGTTCAAACTTATAGGTCTAAAGTTTGAACTTTTGTAGTAAAAGTATAAGGTTTCACATTAAAAGTTTAAACTTTTAAACATTAAGTTCAAACTTATAGGTTTAAAGTTTGAACTTTTGAAGTAAAAGTATCTACAGGTTTTAAAAGTTATTCTGAGGAAAAAAAGCGTCAAGATGAGCAATATAAAAGTTTTCAAAAGCTTCAAGAAGAACAAAAAACTTACGAAAAGAAAAATGAAAAAAAGATTAAATATGAAAAAATAAAAGAAAAAGAAAAAAATTTAATTGAATTCTAATAATTAAAACGGTTGGAAAAGTACTTTAACTAAAGTCCTGACGCATGTTAGCTCAATGGCTCAGGTGGTAGAGTGTCTGCCTGGCATGCCAGGGGTCGTGGGTTCGAATCCCACTTCAATAAAAATTTTTTCTTTGATAATATAATTTAAAAAATAATATTATTAATATATGATACTAATTAAGAATAAAAATATCAATAAACAATTAAATAAACAAAATAATATTAAATTATTTAACGTAATATGAAAATAATATAAAACAGTTGGAAAAGTAGTTTAATTAAAGTCATGGTGCGTGCTAGCTCAATGGCTCAGGTGGTAGAGTGTCTGCCTGCCGTGCCTGGGATCGTCGGTTCGAATCCCGGTTGAACCGATTTTTTTTCTTTAAAAATTTTATTAAAAATAATTTTCAAATATCATCAATGAATTGTAAAAGTAATTAAAATATTATTAAAATTAAAATATTATTAAAATAAGTAGAGCTACCGGCTAGCCAGCAGCGACTAGCCCCTAGCACGACCCCAGCCCTCACCCTAAAAAAATACGAGAGTTCTGCGCCGAAAAAGGTACGAGAGAGCGGGACCAAAAAAGTATGAGAGAGCGGGCCCAAAAAAGTACGAAAATTCTGCGCCAAAAAAGGTACGAGAGTTCTGCGCCAAAAAAGGTACGAGAGTTCTGCGCCAAAAAAGTTACGAGAGTTCTGCGCCAAAAAAGGTACGAGAGAGCGGGACCAAAATAGTACGAGAGAGCCAGACCAAAAGTCACAAGAGAGCGGGACCAAAAAAGTACGAGAGTTCTGCGCCAAAAAGTATGAGAGTTCTGCGCCAAAAAAGGTACGAGAGTTCTGCGCCAAAAAGGTACGAGAGTTCTGCGCCAAAAAAGGTACGGCAGTCTGCGCCAAAAAAGGTACGAGAGTTCTGCGCCATGGCTGAGAACTCTCGGAGAGTTCTGCGCCATGGCCTAGAACTCTCTTAGCTCTAATACTAACATTTTAAATTCAAATCGGTAATTTGGTACCTTGTCAACAATCTGTAGCAACTTTGAAGGAACGTTTTACCATAAGGTTCTAGAAACGTTGCCAGAACAATTTGTGGTCACCTTTTGAAAAAATATGGTTGACAAACTTCGTTGCCATAACGTTGATTGAAGGTTTTCTTTGAAACTAATAACGGAGATCTACACGATTGCCACAACGTTTCTAAAACCGTTCAGCAATCTTTCAACGAAAGGTTGCAATGGTTTCTGTGCAACGTTGCCAGAACGTTCTGAAAACTTTTTGTGCTATCTGGGATTTACGACGGTGCCACCACATCCAACTGCCAAAGTTATACATAATTGATAAAAAAAAATCCAGTTATTCCTGATTTCAGCTTTAGGGAACAAAAATTGAAAAAAAAATCAGAATTTAGCCTTCTGGAAAAATGTTTTTATGATTTTTGAAGGCTATTATAAATCATACGGGCGTAAGTACAACTAAAGAGCTTTTAAATTTTTTTGAATCGTGTGCCTACGATTTTTTTCCTCGGAGAAATCGTGGTTTGAAAAAAAAACGTGTTTGAGCGATTTTTGAAGGCAAATAACCAAAAACGAAGAAAAAAATTCACCGATTGATGCTGTGCAAAACCATTTAGAATTTTTTAAGGCTATTATATTTTATAGGCCTAAACTAGAACTAAAAAGCATTAATTTTTTTCTACAGCATGTCTCTACGATTTTTTCCCGCCAAGTAATCAAGGTTTGAAAATAAAATCGTGTTTTAATCGTTAAGTTACTTTTTAACTGATTTTAATAAAACTTCAGAGGCTTCGAGCGACCTGAAAAAACAATTTTTAAGCCTCCAGTAAATTTTTTTCTTTATATCTGTATGTGAATACACAACTTCAAAATTTTTTTCTTTTGACGCCCCCTAGTGTAGAGTCTCGAAAAAAATGTTTTATTTTTTACTCCTTAGTGCTTCAAATTGAATAAATGAAATTTTATTGCAGTATTACTGACGACTTCTACTTTTGGACTGTGTAAATTAAAAGTCCAAAAAAGAGTTTAAAAAATTAGGAAAAATCAGCAAACGTTTAACTGATTTTTTAACAACAAAACAATGCTGAAATTGTTTAAAAATCCATAAGAAGTTTTAAAAAATTATTGCAATTTGTTTGTACAGGCTTCATAAATAACAGGTCCTAATTTAAAGTTGATTCACACCTTGGTTTAAAAAATACAGCTTATTGAAAACGACATCGTTTTTCCGAAAGAGTCTGTGTTAAATCAACGATTTCGAGCGATTTCAGCCCAACTTTCAATTAAAATATCTCAATAACCGTGTTGTGAATCCTTTTAAAATTCGGACACGATATTCCGTAAGCCTAAACTAAAAGCAATATTTTTCAAACGATTCTTATGAACTTTGTAACGCGATCAAACATCCTTCATCAGTTTTATCAAAATATCAGTCGCATTTATCAAAACTTGTCATTTTAAGAGTAAAAATTCTGTGTCGCTTATTTCGACCATTCCTAATTCAAAGTATTTTTTTTCTTTCTTAACAATAGTTAGGGTGTAGAAACCTTTTACTTCGGGGGACTTATAACTGCAGATTTTTTATAACCAAGCAGTGTTCATAATAATACTTAAGATAATACTTGAAAACAAATTTTTAATTCGAATTTATATTATTAAAGATGATTGTCATCTTAAAATAATAAAAAAAGTTTGTTAATTCAGTTGATGTTGCTTGAATATATCAGATGCCACCGAAATACGTACATCTCATCCTGATTGGTCGTTTCGATTATACTGCGGAATCCCCCAAACAAAATGCAGGTGCTGTAATTAAAAAATTGTAAATAATCAAGGTAGCTAGAAACCCCGACAATCAACTAAAAGAGAAGAAAACTTTAGACGCAAAACTCAAATTGATTTCTCCTCTGCAGTACATGCATGAAGCAAAAAAGTGGATTTTTAACTTATATTAATATCTCAAAACCTAAGGTAACTAGAGAAACCCGATTTGTGGCAAAATTAATTTTACAAAAAATGTAGTTCAGCAGTCAACATGTATTGTTTTATTTTAACTTTTACCTCAAAACTTTTAAAACGCATAACTCGAAAAAAAAAAATTATTATGAACAAAATAGGATGTAGGACTCTTTTTATCATCATAAAAAGTAACATATATCTTTTTGAAAGAAATGGGAGACCTTAACGGCAAGTTTTGAAAATTTGAAATAAAATCAGTCTTATACTAACTCTCTTTATCAACAAAAGTTTTTAAATGTTGAAGTGCTATAAGTTTCAAAATTTATTAGTTGTCAACCACAGGTAGAGATCATATAGAGTTTTAGTAACTGCCTAAAAAGTTTTTTATTATATCTGTGTATCTTTTTTGTTTTATAGAGTATATATTTTTAAAATCTGTCACGGTCGGTGAAAACATCCGTCCACACGATCGATATTGATTATCCGTGTGGACGTGGGCCAGCAGCTGACGCTCAGCAGCTGGCGGACCATTCCGGAACGGACCGATCGTTGTAGAACGTTAGCACGGACGCTCGATTTTCTTTCAACGTCAGAGAGAAAAAGTACTGTAATCGCGAGTCGCGTTGACGTTTTCGTTAAACACGACATCGCGAGGAATGAATGCTGTAAAAGAGTGTGTGCTGTTTTCGTAGACCACCCGTCTTCGCTTGGAGATCTCCACCCACGCCTGTAAAGGTTTGTGTAACCGCATACGAGTGCAGATAGAGTGAAGGAGTGTGTCGCGGTAAGGGAGAGAACTTGTCGATTTTTCTCTACCTATCTGGATTTATTTCCGAAAGGTTCTACGCGTGAATTCTTATCAGAATTCACACGTAGAAACTTGCGAGCCGGCGCGCGTAGTCGCCCGGCAGATTGTTTTGTTTACATTCGACTCTCTTTGTTCGGCCACTCGCGCGATCGGCCGAACTTTAGATTTTAAATTCTAGGATCGCGACAATTAATTTTTGTATTATTATTTTTATTATTCTTGTTGTTAATAAATTGTGAATTAAAATTAATTGTTGTTCTAGAGTCGTTATTAAGAACCGAGTCTTTTCCTCCGCTCGACTTTTCCTCATTTAGGGAATTTATTAATTCCGGGAAATTTGTTTTATTTTGATTTTAGCTTGGGGAATAGCCCCGCCCACTGCCAGCATTCGACAGCTAGTCCGCGTACGCGTCTCCCCAAGCATGTCTACTTAATTATTTGCAGGTACTGGCAAAGGCTGCAGGAGTACTCAGGAGTTTTATACTTGTACAGTTGCTGGTCTGACAACGCGGATCGTCGTTGTTTTTCCCCGGACGAGCACTGTTACAAATCATCATGCGTCAAAGTTTGTATATATTTTTTTTATTTGTTTCCGATACTTTATTTAAAGGAAAATGAAAAAAACTTAAATTATTTGGTTTTTGCAAAGCAAATTTGATAAATGATTGTGACTAAACTATAGATGAATAAAAAATAACATATCACTTACTTTCGAAAAAATTTAAATTCGAAACAAAGATGAAATTAATTTTTGACAGATTTTTTTCTTAGTGCTGTCAATAAAATAAAAAACATTTTTAATTTCAATAAATATTTTGACTTAAAAACCCGAAACTCAGATAAATTGTTTATTGTTTTGAAAACTTTTTATCACCCTATTGGGTCTATGTCAGTATTTTATTCATTATCAATCAAGCAGATGAAAAGTATAAAACTCAGTAATAATGTCTTTTATTTTATTTGTAACGGGGTATTTCTTAAGAAAAGGGCCTACCTTAAATAATTAAGAGAGTTTCCCGGGCCCTCCCGTTGCAAGGAAATTCTTTCTAAAAATAATACAGGGAAACACTCCTTAATCTGGGGTCAGGGTTTCCACGGAGAGAAAACCTCCGGGAATGGTTGGTGAGCTAGAGAGAGAAGAAATAAATTATTACAAAATCTTAGGTTCATTCCATTTATTCTTGTCTACTAAGAAATCATTGTCTACATTTACAAAACAAATTTTGATTTGAGAACAAAGGAATATAATTGAAAATTTATGTCTACAAAATGGCGGGACGCCACGTAAAGAAAAATCGCATTTATTTATTGTTTTAAGTGTACGCGAATAAAATTTATTTATAAAAACCGCAACCAAAAAAACAACAAGAAAAAGCCATGCTTTTCCATTTCCATTAAATAATGTAGGGAACCTTACTTTACCAAATTTTTTTATTCCAAAATGGCCACTTCAATTACTCTCTTTTTTTTTTTAATTTGCTTTCCAACTCTCAAGGTGAAATGGATTAACCCAAGTTTTTTTTAAATCTGATATCAACCTAGCTGCAAATAAATAAAAAAAAAATGTCTACAACTCAAAAAAAAGAAAAAGAAAAAACTTAAACAAGTCTACGGAGAGAAGAACTTAGAAATTTTAAATCACACTCTCAAAAACACTACCTCACACTGTGGCTACTGACAACAGAGTGACGCTCCCCGCGTCTCTCTGACTCGACTTCCTTCTTCACCATCCCCTCCAAACACTCTCCGCCAATCAACACAAATTAATCTAATTAAGACTCACTCACACTCGAGGAACAGTCATATGTCCACCAATCAGACACATTCACGCCACAACACCCAATCACGCTCCCGTCTACAATCTTCCGGTGGCGATCACCATGCCACCTATAGTACGCACGAAAATCCGAAATAAAAAATAAAAATAATGCACACGAGGCACTCACCGCGTAAACCTATTCCTCGCGCACATACTCTCTCTCTCGCTCTCCCCCATACGCACACATTGTTCACGCAACGTACACAATGCAAAAAAAAATAAAATCTCACTCACGCCCGTGTCTACTGTGGTAGCGTGCGCGCACGCGCTTGGCGACGCAGTTGCGTCGTCTGCCGACACGCGCCGCGCACCTCCTCCGTCGCCGAAAACTCCCCGACAGAGAATCGGAACCCGTGTGTGGTGTATGTGTGTGTGTACGTGCGCGCCCTGGGCCGGGAGAGCCTTCCCGGGTGGTGAACATGTGTGTGTGTGTGTGTATGTGTCGTGCGCGCGCCGTGTGCTCGTGTTGCTACAGCCAGAGGCGGGCACTATTCGGACGCTAAGAATTTCGAATAAATTTTGAAAAAAATGAATTTTTCGACCGGATTTTTATGGATAAATCCGTTTCAGAACTTTTCTAACTCAACTGTATAAAAACTGGAAGTATTCGAAATTTTATTCGACGAATAAAATTTCAAATATTTTTAAAATTTTGTTTTTTTTTATTTTTAGGCCTTCTTAGTCGCATCACAAGTATTACTTCCCATAATTAAGATCTATTAAACATATTTAAATAATTGAAATTAATTTGCATTAACTATTTGTCAATAAAAATTTAAATGATCGTAGACTGAAATTTTTTTCTTTAAACAGCTTAAAATTAAAATAGAAATTTAAAAACTCTATTAGGACTGATTATTATTGTTTGATTTAGGAATGGAAATGTTTTATTAACAAAATGGAAATCACAATAGAAGGAGATTAAAAAAGAAATGTAAATCAAAATATTAAAATTAAATTTGTTTAGTTCAAATTATTCGTAAGATGCGAGCCTAACCTCTTATTTTCATCTTTTTGAAAAATTAATATTTTACGTACTTTGATAACTGTGTTTTTATGATTTGCTGTTTAAAGAAAAAAATTTCAGTCTGCGATCATTCAAATTTTTATTGACAAATAGTTCATGCAAATTAATTTCAATTATTTAAATATGTTTAATTGATCTTAATTATGGGAAGTAATACTTCTGATGCGCCTAAGAAGGCCTAAAAATAAAAAAAAACAAAATTTCGAATACTTCCGGTTTTTTATACAGTTGAGTTAGAAAAGTTCTAAAACGGATTTATCCATAAAAATCCAGTCGAAAAATTCATTTTTTTTAATATTTATACGAAATTCTTAGCGTCCGAATAGTGCCCACCTCTGGCTACAGCAGCGTGCAGCCGACGGCGACCGTCGCCACGTGGTCGGCTTCTGCTGCGCGAGAAAGCAGCATGGTTATCACCTGGGAAAGTAAACAAACAAATTAATTATTTCACGGTTTCCCAGGTGACCTGACACTGCCAGGTAAGAAAAATAATTTACGAGGGATTCACTCCCTCGCAACTCCCCCCTGCCAAGCCGAAACATACCCGTTATGTTTCGCCTTACAAAACACCTGGCAATGTCCAGTCACCTCTCGAAACCACAAAGAACAAGATTGGTGATAAACTCACTGCTCAGTCTACCCAATTTTCCTCGCAATGGTCTACTCGTCTACAGTTCGTCAGTCTACAAATTGTCTACAAAAAGAAAATATAACAAAAAAAAATACCGAAACAACAAAAAAAAAAATAAAAAAAAATAATAATATAAATCTACAAGAAAAAAAAATTTTTATTCGAGTCACCGACGCTTCAGCCGCTCGTTCTCCCGCCATACCTGACGAATAACCTCGGGTCTGACATCGTCCAGGAGCCGTTGAGCCATGAGCAAGATTTCCATGGCACTTAATACTCTTGTCTCCAGCGAATTCATCGGCTCCAGGCGATGCCAGATCGAAGCGTCGACCAGGTTGGCCGGAGAAGGAGCGACCGGAACCTCGACGACTTCCGCAAGCTAGTCCCCATTGCCGTCCCGGGCGCGTTTCCCCGAAACCGTTCGGCCCACCGCTGATCCCGAACCCGGTGCGGCCCCCCCAGGAACAACCCAGGCCGCAGAGTCCGGCGTGTCCCACCGAGTCCTTCTTTTGGCTCGGGACATGGCCGAAAACTGATCGACGGGGAGGACCGCCCTCGCTTCGTTGCGTTCCCGATTACGCAGGCGTAATCGGTACGCCGAACTACAGCGAGGGCACTCCTCCACTCGAACACCCCTGCGACCGCAGTTATCGCAAAAGGGCCTCACCAGGTAACGGGGACAGCAGCGGGTTTCATGGCTCAGGGACCATGACAGCCAGACCCCCAAACAGTCGACCCTCGAGCTTGGCTGGAATGCCTCTATTGTACAGCGGGAGGCACCCATTGGGGGTCGGGTCGTCGACGTCCCTCCGAGGGGGAGCCCTGTTCACCCCCGCGGTCTCCATGGCCGTCGAAGCTGACACGGAGGTCGCGGGAGCGATCAGACTCGAACCCCGGAGGGTACGCTTGACGGCCCCTTGCCCAACGGAAACCCGGGTCGGTCCATCCGTATTCGTCGTGGTCGTCAGGGTCTGGTCTACAACGGGTAGAGTGACTGGGGAAAGAGGGCGAGGTGAAGAACGGCGAGGAGAAGGGTTGGAACCCCCCGAGACGTAGTCGTCCAGGGTAAATTGTCGTCGGGGGTTGTTCTTCTTCTTCTTCTTCTTTTTCTTCTTCCTTCGCGGTGCCGTCTCTTCCCTCTCCCTTTGTGCTTCCTCCCTCAGATCGTCCTCGTAGCCGGCTGGATAAATGTTTAGAGCCGCGCAGGCCACCGGGACTCCGTCGACCACCGTAGTCGAGACGAGCGGCTGGTCTCGGATATCCACCCACGGGATGGGCGACCCACTGGCAAGGTTGGAGGGGGGGACCTCTATGAATTCCATGGCCTCTCCCCCTTCCGGCAAGATCCGGCCCACGTTCCGCCGCTCGTAGGCCCTAAGTTCTTCCTCGGCAGCGCGGCTCTCGGCCACCGGGTCGAATCCCGCCTCAGACTCGGTTACCACCTCGTCGATGACACGCCATGGTCCCTAACTCTCCTCCTGCAAGAGGAGGACTTCCACCCCATGCAGGACCTCATTAAAGGAGGGAGTCTCCTGGTTCTCGTCCAGGGAGAGGGGGCCAAGGTCTGCCGGCAGGTCACTCGGCGGGGCGATCACTACCTGCTCCGGGATTTCTTCGCCCTTGGGGGTTTGTCGTTGCTCCGACGGCAAGGAAGCCACACATTCTTCAGCCACGAGCTCATCCAACATGTCGTGGAAGTGATCCTCCACGAACATGTCGGTGAGTTGCTCGGGCCAGTCGTTCGCCGTGTCTACCGCTTCTGCCATCCTGTGAACAAATTTCATAACAAACACAATAAGAATACGTCTACAATTCATTTTGATCCTTACCTTCCCCGGACTACACAGGACAGCACAGTCTACTACATTACAAACTTTACGTTGACCTGCTATCCCTAACCTAAAAATAAAATAAACAAACATAATACCCAGACGACACAATGTTAGTCTACATATACCTGAAAGGAAAAAGAAAACATAAGTATACTTGCGACTCGCAGTATCCATGGGAATTTGAAAATACGCCTGTCCTAAGTCTATCCTACATATATACCTGCATTTCCGCAACTTGTCTAACACCGTGTCTACACTGGGTAAGGCATACGCGTCCTTGCGAGATACCTTATTTACATCTCTGCAGTCGATGCAAAACCTGCTATCTCCATCGCCTTTCTGAGGCAAAGTTTCCTTGGCTAGGTCTTCTATCAGTCCTTCCTCTCCTGGTGTTTCCTTCACCACTGCACATTCTGCCATTAAGGTTACACCGTACTCTCCATCAGCCCTCGTGAACTGGTGCCGTATGCCACTTGAACCACTTTTCCACGAGCCATCCGCATAGTTACAACAAATTCCGAACGCCTGGATGAAATCTTGCCCCAGGATTATATCATTAGAAATGCCTTTCACCGCTCTGGGCGAAATCTTCTCTACCCGGCCATCTATATTGATATTTAGGTCTAGTTGACCTAAGACCGTCAGATAGTCATTACCTACTTGTTTGAGACTTGTAGCGCAAGGTTTTATTTTCGCTTGAAAATGCTCGGCTACTGACTCCCCCACAATGGACACCGTGGCACCAGTGTCGTGTAATGCTTGAAATGGTTTCCCATCCAACAAGACCTTAAAGAAAAACCTGTTATCTCTCACCAAACCACTTACTTCATCGTCTACTTCCTCAACTGGGCTTCGCACAGTTCCACCCCCCCCCCTTGACGTGAACTAGTCTGAAAACCTTCAGCGTGTTCACTCAACTTTTTAGTAGGGGTTTTATAAAACTTTCGATTTGGAGACCAGTCGATTTGTTCCACAAATTTCTGCATTGCAACATTTATCTGTGTTAGTTGCTCATCATTTATATTATCCCCACTTGCCAACCTTTCCATTATCTGTCCTATCTCTTCCCCATTAACCTCTATATCACCTCCCCTCCCCATTTCCACATTTTCCACCTCATCCCTTTGTCTACACTCAACGCCGATTTCACCACTAATTTCACCAGCTTTTTCACCGGTAGTTAATTTTGTCTTGTCTACTTTGTCGCTAATACTTTCGTTTACCTCCCTGTATACTATTTCTGTAGGAATTTCACAAAACTTTTCACTTGCAGTTACTCCTGACCTCGTTACTCTACTGCTAATACTCATGTCTACCTCCTTGTCTACATTTTCTTTGGCATTTTCACAGGTCCTTTCACTTTCGGCTACTCCTGCTTCTGCTACTTTATTACCATGATAACTTTCTTCCTGCGTTGGTGTTATTTCTTCCTCACTCCATTTTATCCCACTCTTACTCTTAGGAATTGCACCTGTTCTCCTGGCCTTAAAATCATTCACCACTTTCCACACATCCCATTTTTCACTCTCTCCACTCTCACTTTCTGTCTCCCTAAACTCCTCTACCTCCTCACTTTCCTCCTCACCCGTCTAATCTTCCTCCCACATTTCTTCCACCTGTTGTTCCACGTCCACCTCCTTCTCTCCGTCTACTTCATTACTGTTGTCTACTGTTGTTGTGGCCCCTGTTTGTTGTTTGGGAGTGTTGGGCAACCCGACGCTCCCGCCTTGGCGTTTCCCAGCAAGGCTAACAACTTTGAGCAATTTCCACAGTTTCTCACTGTAACACCCTTTGCACCACAAACTTGACAACTTGATGCCTGGGCATTCAATGGGCAACTATTTGCAAAATGTCCAGTCTGTCTGCATTTATAGCAGCATAGATCTGGGCATTCCCAAATCGGATGACCAGGTCCACCACAACTACGACAGTTGCCCATTGGTCTACCTTGATTTTGTTGTTGTCGAGATTGTTGATGTTGGGTTTGTCTATTATCTCGTTCTAATTGTTGTCTAGCTTGCTGGGGTTGTTGATTTATATGTTGTGAATTTTGTTGTGTCTGTATTTGAGGTCCTAGTTGTGGTGGCCTCATTTGTTGTTGTCTATTTCCGTTTTGTTGGTTATCCCGGTTGTTACTTAACTGGTTATTTTGTACCTGAATACCTGCTACTTCATTCTTCTGACTTCGAGTCGGACTGTCTATGCTTTTTCTCTTCTTATCTTTTTTTTTCGCATTCTTTCCTTCGCCACTAACCATCGCCACTTCATTTACTGCAGCCACTTTGCTTTTTGTGCTCGTAAATGCCGCTATAGGTATTCTGCATTTGTCTTTGGTTGGTGGTCCTACAAATCTGTTACAATCCTCTCTCTGTCTTTCATATTTTCTTCCGTAGTGTTCCAAATCGTCTACCATGTCTACCCTTTTGTTGTCCAAGTACCATTTGTATTCAGGTTGCAACCCTCTTCTTATTATCTCTATCTGTTCGTCTTCTTACAGCGGACGTTTTAAGTATTTAAATAGGACGCCCAGACAAGTGATGCAATTTGAGATCGTTTCTCCTTTGCCTTGAGTCCTATTTCTTATTTCATCCACAACCTCATACTGTGAGTATTGGCCAATAAAATTCCTCTGAAACGCTTTTTTAAAATCATGCCACGGTTCAATCTTCAAAATCGCCGTGTCGTACCATCTTAGTGCACGATCCTCCATCACACTCGCCACTGCGTTTATTATTTGAGTGTCCGACATGTTACTATTTCGTCTACATCAGTCTAGCTTGTTAAGGAATTGTTCTGGGTTTTCTTTTCCCTCATCCCCTGAGAATTTTAAATTCTAATCTTTTAAAATTCTCACACAATTGATATTGCCAGACTGTGTGTACCCGTGTCTACGATGTCTTACTGGTGATCGGCTGTCTGACGATGAACTGCTGCGATTTCGTCTTGAGACGTGTCTATTTTCTCTCGAACTGGTTATACTGCTATAATTTCGTCTACATCTACTATATTCCCTATCACATCTATGGCTTCGGATCCGTGACCCATGACGACGTTCCTCAGATGAAGAATACGATCGGTGTCGATGGCCTCGTAGTCTACTATTGTCTCTTCTATGACTCCGTTCTCGTGACGATGAATCCCTTCTCTTACGAGACGGGGATCCGTGATGATTGTGTCGAGTTATAGAAGTTCGTAGTTTACTACCATGTGAATGTCCATGATGTAGTTCTTTGGACCTCGATCTTCGATCTCTTCTTTCTAGAGAACTGTGATCGAGTTCCCGAGATTTAATGTTGACGTGACGTCTTTCCCGTGATGTAGATTTATATCTCTTATGAAAAGGTGTAGATTTGTAGTGGTTCTCCCTAGAGGAGGATCTGTAACATTGTCCACGATGACGCGACGACTCATTCTTTTTACTGTATTTAAACTTGTTACTCTTACTCTGTCTAGTTATCTCTTCGTCGTTTGTTTCACTACCACTACTTGTAATTTGTCTGTTTTGTCTTCTTTCATTGTACAGTTTCTTTTCTTTTACGAATCTTTTCATCTCTTCCTGTCTACTTTCCATTTTTCCCTCTCTAGTACTTCTCTTTACTAGCCGTTTTCTTCGTTTCTCTATCCTACTATCACCTGAATCTCCACTCTCATAGTTTTTCTCTGACTCATTACCATATCCACCAATCAATCTACTCTCTTCTTTTCTTCGGTCCATTAACCTTTCCATATGTCTACTCGTGTCTACTTCTTGTTTTCTCAAACCTAAGTTAATTGTTTGTTTTCCCCTGCCGAGTGGACACCATGTGAAGGAGACATAAACAAGTTTTCCATTTCCAAAGGTTGAATTATGGTTTTTCTCAAACCCGCTTCATTCATTCTCTTGCTTGTGCCATCGTTCTCTGGATTTGAATAACTTGTCTTTGATTCTTGTTCTTCATTGTCAGGTGTCTCATTCACTACTGACTGCTCCTGTGTCTTCATCACATTCATTTTCCATTCTTTTTTTTTCCTTTCACTGTCTACAATTAATCTTGAATCTGAGAAACAACAAAAAAAATATTTTATGTCTACACTTAATCTTGAACCTGAAAAGAAAAAAAATTCACTGTCTACTGTACTCTTGAACCTGAAAATAAATTTCACTGTCTAACCTACTCTTGAATCTGAAAAGAAAATGTCACTATTTTTAATTCTCTTCCACCACAAAAAAAAAATTCACTGTCTACACTGTTCTTGAACCTGAAAGAAAATTTTCACTGACTCTAATTTTCTTTATTCACAAAAAAGATTTACTGTCTACATTGTTCTTGAACCTGAAAGAAAATTTTCACTGACTCTTATTTTCTGTATTCACCAAAAAAAAATTTACTGTCTACAATGTTCTTGAACCTGAAAGAAAATTTTCACTGACTCTAATTTTCTTTATTTACCAAAAAAAAATTTACTGTCTACAATGTTCTTGAACCTGAAAGAAAATTTTCACTGACTCTAATTTTCTTTATTTACCAAAAAAAAATTTACTGTCTACAATGTTCTTGAACCTGAAAGAAAATTTTCACTGACTCTAATTTTCTTTATTTACCAAAAAAAAATTACTGTCTACAATGTTCTTGAACCTTTGCTTTTCAGTAGCTGTTATTTTTATTTTATAAACTCTTCTCTCTTGTACTACAAATAAATCTTCCTAAAACCTGGTAAAATCCAAAAAATAAAATAAAAATTTCAGTTGGACACTAGCCAACAATTAAATTATTATATTGGTTGGACACTAACCAACAATTAATTATCATATTTGCCACAAATATACCCAAATATCCCCAAATATCCTTCACCAATTGTTAATTTCCATAAATCCACACTCATCCGTTCAAAGTTCAACCTTTCGAAATTTTCCTATGTACCACCCTGGAAAATTCTACTAAGTCCAACTGTCGCGAAAGAAAAAAAATTATAATTTCTATCACAGAAAAATTTTCTAAGTCCAAATTTTCGAAATTTTTCAATGTTCCACCTTGGAAAATTCTACTAAGTCCAACTTCCGCGAAAGAAAAAAAAAATTCTAATTTCTATCACCGAAAAGTTTTCTAAGTCCGAATTTTCGAAATTTTTCAATGTTCCACCTATGAAAAATTCTACTAAGTCCAACTTCCGCGAAAGAAAAAAAAATTCTAATTTCTATCACCGAAAAATTTTCTAAGTCCAAATTTTCGAAATTTTTCAATGTTCCACCTTGGAAAATTCTACTAACAAGGAGAGGTCACACCCTCCGGGTCACCGATCTTGACGAAACTTTGGGGATTGTTTTCTTATACCAAAAGATGAAGAAATCTACTAATCATCCCGTCTAATAGGCCTTTCATACCTAGTTCCTACATAGCCTATATCGTATTTTTAGCTCTTTTTGGGTTTCTTTGCGAATTTTAAAAAAATTCCTGCTCGAAGCCTATTGCACTTACAAAATTCTGCAACCCTGCATTCTCTTTATTTTTTCATCTTCTTTTGAAAAAAAATATTTTTAAATCTAATTTTGAAGAAATAGTCCATGTAAAATTAAGGTAATCAAAAGCATTTTTTTACTGTTTTTTTGGTTTTATGAACTTTAACTGTACGTCGTAAGCCTTATCAAAATTATGTCTAAAAATATTTTTTTTAAAAAATTCATAAAAAAACAAAGAAAATGTGGGGTTGCAGAATTCTTTAAGTGCAATAAGCTTTGAGCAGGAATTTTTTGAAAATTGGCACAAATGACCACAAAAGTGTTAAAAGTGTCAAGACAAGCTGATTTTCAAAAAATTCCTGCTCAAAGCCTATTGCACTTACAAAATTCTGCAACCCTGCATTTTCTTTGTTTTTTTTATGAATTTTTTAGAAAAAATATTTTTAGACATAATTTTGATAAGGCTGACGAAGTACAGTTTAAGTTCATAAAACCAAAAAAACAGTAAAAAAATGCTTTCGATTACCTTAATTTTACATGGGTTATTTCTTCAAAATTAGATTTAAAAATATTTTTTTTCAAAAGAAGATGAAAAAATAAAGAGAATGCAGGGTTGCAGAATTTTGTAAGTGCAATAGGCTTCGAGCAGGAATTTTTTGAAAATTCGCAAAAAAACCCAAAAAGAGCTAAAAATACGATATAAGCTATGTAGGAACTAGGTATAAAAGGCCCATTAGACGGGATGGTTGGTAGATTTCTTCATCTTTTGGTATAAGAAAACGATCCCCAAAGTTTCGTCAAGATCGGTGACCCGGAGGGTGTGACCTCTCCTTGTAAGTCCAACTTCCGCGAAAGAAAAAAAAAATTCTAATTTCTATCACCGAAAAATTTTCTAAGTCCGAATTTTCGAAATTTTTCAATGTTCCACCTATGAAAAATTCTACTAAGTCCAACTTCCGCGAAAGAAAAAAAAATTCTAATTTCTATCACCGAAAAATTTTCTAAGTTCAACCCTTCCGAAATTATTCTAAGTCCCTAAGGTAAACGTCCCTTGATAACGAACGGTGACCCTGCTAAAGAACACTTTTTTACAAATCGATAAAAAAAAACTTCTTGAGTTAGTCTTGACATGAAATAAAAATTTATTAGCAAAGCTGGATATCTAGAGATTCCAAAACTACCAAAGCTCATTATAATTATAATTTTTTTATGCAAAAAATAAGATAAAATTGAACGAGTTCGTTGATTTGACATAGGCCGCTCAGATTCATGAGTCGAAAAAGCAAAAACACTCTCATTTAACTTCTGCTGTAACATAGTCTTTTATTGAAAAATAGTATGCAGCTGGCATTGACACTCAGTTTGGGACTCACAGAATTTATATTTACCGTAAAATTACACTGAATATCAATCTTTTCTCGTTTAATAAGAGTTTTTGTAGATGTTCGTTACAAGGGACATGCTGTACCGATTTTACGAACACGTTATTTTCTCTGTTCGTTAATAGTGTACACATGACCCATCATAAGGAACACTTTTTAAAGTCAGTTTTCAATTAAAATGTTAATTATTTGAGGAAAAATTATCAGTGATCTCAAAATTTGATCGATTTTTAAGTTTTTGGAAAGTTGTTTATTCGTAAACTTTGTTATTTAATTAGTTTTCTTATATGATTGATACACATAACCTAAAAAGTTTGTCTGTTGTGATTGTTGTGATTAGAAGTGGATGATGAAGATGGTAGTGGTGAATTTATCCTAAAATATTAAAAAAAACAAAGGAATAAGCAAAAATCTTTATTATTCTAAAATTTATTTAAACAAAAAAACTTTAATCTTTATTTTGATACCTGGATTGAAATGAAATTTTAACTGTGAAGTGTTATAGTTTTTTAACAATGTTTATCAAACAATTTTGAAAAATATGAACTAATTATTTTTTGAAAAAATAAAATAAATAATAGTCGCTTACTTAATATTGTTGTTCTTGACCATTTGCTTCACATCTGACTAGTTTTTACATAAAATTGAACACATGAAATAAAAGTTTGTACTTCAAGAAAATGTAATAAATTTGTTGAAAAGATGAATAAAAAGTATTTTTGTTTTCTTTTTTTTTGTATCTTTTAAAAAGTTTCAAAGAAATGAATAAATTAAAAAAAAAAGTAAAAGAAAATAAAATATAATTTCTAATTATATTGTGTTAGTTCAGTGTCAGTGTGAATATCAATAAAAAAATTGTATAATTATCTATACACAATTCATAAGGATCCATGATATTTGAAATGTATTAAATAAAACTTTAAAACATCAGTTCACACAATAAATACTCACTCGCTTAAGATGCTAATGTTTCAAAATTTAGAATTATATGTGCCTTAATTTTCATTTGAATCATGTTTCTTGACATGACTTTACAGAGGTATTAAAAGTATAAAATTTTACTTGAATAAAAATTTATTTATTGAAACCATGAACTATTTTTACATAATTCATAAAGATCATCAGATTAAAAATAAATTAAATATCAAAAGACTAGTGATTTACATTAAAAATACTTTCTCGCTTTAGATTTTAATGCTTTGAAGTTAACAATATGATAATAATTTTAATTAATGTATTTTGATTTTATTTTACTGAGAAATTGAGAGTTTAATAAAATGTGTATGTTAATATTAATAAAAAGTCAAAATCTTGAATTGAAGCTTTTAACATCTGTATAATTTCAGCTTTTTTTATTAGTACTATTTTTGTAATCAGTGATCTTGAAAAATTTGTTCAATAAATTAATTAATGAAATTGCTTAAGCAATTAATTGGAAAAATTTTAACAAAAAAATTAAGAACTTTTTATTTATGTCAGCTCCTAAGTTCAACCGATGGACATGAATTAGATTTTATAACCTAACAATTTGTTTCTGACAAGGTTTCATTATTTTTTTTCAAAGCTACTTATTTGAATCAAATTATTAATAAATCTTTTCGCTTTTATGTTTCAAATTAAAAACGGCGTTTGAATGCCTAAAATACATTGATATTATTAAATTATTGATTACAAAAAAGTGTTTGTTATTAAGGGACAACCTCTAACGAACGCCGGACATCGCTAAGTCAAGTGTTCGTTAAAAAGGGACATTTCATTTTTCGGTAATTTTCATTATAAATTGTAAATTATTGACGACAATTGTAAAAATAAACTATTGCATTTTAAACTTAAAACATACGAGAAGCCAATAAAACTTTTTTTGTGCTCATTCGGATCTTTAATTTTTTTTTTTTGCATTTGAAAGTCTGTGACTACTTGAAAAGCGTTCCTTAAGATGGGACATTTACCTTAACCTGTCTACAAAAATTTTCTAAGTCCCTAGCCTGTCTACAAAATTTTCTAAGTCCCTTTGTTCTCGGAAAAAAAACACTCTTAGTCAAAACTAAAAAAAAATAAATAAAAAATGCAATTACCGAAAAAAAATAAAACATTTCTTCTCTCCTCACCAACTCTCCGTGGATTAATTTAAAAAAAAAAAAATTAACAAAAAAATTATGTTCGGGCGCCATTTGTAACGGGGTATTTCTTAAGAAAAGGGCCTCCCTTAAATAATCAAGAGATTTTCCCGGGCCCTCCCGTTACAAGGAAATTCTTTCTAAAAATAATACAGTGAAACACTCCTTAATCTGGGGTCAGGGTTTCCACGGAGAGAAAACCTCCGGGAATGGTTGGTGAGCTAGAGAGAGAAAAAATAAATTATTACAAAATTTTAGGTTGATTCCATTTATTCTTGTCTACTAAGAAATCATTGTCTACATTTACAAAACAAATTTTGATTTGAGAACAAAGGAATATAATTGAAAATTTATGTCTACAAAATGGCGGGACGCCACGTAAAGAAAAATCGCATTTATTTATTGTTTTAAGTGTACGCGAATAAAATTTATTTATAAAAACCGCAACCAAAAAAACAACAAGAAAAAGCCATGCTTTCCCATTTCCATTAAATAATGTAGGGAACCTTACTTTACCAAATTTTTTTATTCCAAAATGGCCACTTCAATTACTCTCTTTTTTTTTTTAATTTGCTTTCCAACTCTCAAGGTGAAATGGATTAACCCAAGTTTTTTTTAAATCTGATATCAACCTAGCTGCAAATAAATAAAAAAAAATGTCTACAACTCAAAAAAAAGAAAAAGAAAAAACTTAAACAAGTCTACGGAGAGAAGAACTTAGAAATTTTAAATCACACTCTCAAAAACACTACCTCACACTGTGGCTACTGAGAACAGAGTGACGCTCCCCGCGTCTCTCTGACTCGACTTCCTTCTTCACCATCCCTTCCAAACACTCTCCGCCAATCAACACAAATTAATCTAATTAAGCCTCACTCACACTCGAGGAACAGTCATATGTCCACCAATCAGACACATTCACGCCACAACACCCAATAACGCTCCCGTCTACAATCTTCCGGTGGCGATCACCATGCCACCTATAGTACGCACGAAAATCCGAAATAAAAAATAAAAATAATGCACACGAGGCGTCACCGCGTTAACCTATTCCTCGCGCACATACTCTCTCTCTTGCTCTCCCCCATACGCACACATTGTTCGCGCAACGTACACAATGCAAGAAAAAATAAAATCTCACTCACGCCCGTGTCTACTGTGGTGAGCGTGCGCGCACGCGCTTGGCGACGCAGTTGCGTCGTCTGCCGACACGCGCCGCGCACCTCCTCCGTCGCCGAAAACTCCCCGACGGAGAATCGGAACCCGTGTGTGGTGTATGTGTGTGTACGTGCGCGCCCTGGGCCGGGAGAGCCTTCCCGGGTGGTGAACATGTGTGTTTGTGTATGTGTCGTGCGCTCGTGTTGCTACAGCAGCGTTCAGCCGACGGCGACCGTCGCCACGTGGTCGGCTTCTGCTGCACGAGAAAGCGGCATGGTTATCACCTGGGAAAGTCAACAAACAAATTAATTATTTCACGGCTTCCCAGGTGACCTGACACTGCCAGGTAAGAAAAATAATTTACGAGGGATTCACTCCCTCGCATTATTTTTATAAAACTGAAAAAAATGTAGAAAAAAATTAGTGATTTTTTAATGATCTACATTTAACATCATTGGATATTTATCATTTATAATCATTATTATGAAAGCCCTTCACAATTATTGTCTAATTACTTACTAAACTATCTGAATAAGGGCCATCCACGTTAAGAAAGCATGAAAATCTCACAACTTTAGCTAGAAAAACAATTTCTGTATTAAATCATGTATCGTTGAAAAGCTCTTGAATTTTCCTACACCATCATGCACTTTAAAATCATACGTGGAGCATTCTGCATTGATTAAGTAGCCTAAAACGTCCGTTACAGCCAAACGACGGAATTTTCGAAGATGTTATTTTCTGCATATATGTGATGAAAACAACTTTAAACCGTAAACCAAAAAAGTCATCTCAGTAGTTTCCAAGTATATACCAAAAAAAAGTAAAAAATTAAAAAAAAAAAAAATGGGTTTTTTAGAAAATGCTAAATTTGTGTATTCAACATGGTTCGGCTGCATGTCGGTTCTGGGACACGTAAATAAAAAAATCGGACGTTTCGGATAGGTTTTTGTCTCTTCTTTTGGATGAGACCAATCGCATCGAAATCGGATCATTAGATTCGAAATAATAGCGAAAATAGTGAAAGAAAGCGATCATTTTTTATCATAATTAAGGGGAGGTTCTGGTGGATTTTTTTCAAAAAATCGAAATTTTTTTTTTTCCTTTTTTGAGTAGAAAATACTTCTAAAAATGTAGTAAAATTGATTTCATAGGCCTCCGAGGTCGAAAACCGGTTTAAAATAGAGAAAGAGCAGATGCAGCGTTCGAGCGCTCCGAAACAGCAGCTGCCCCGCCGTGCGGCGTCGACCCGTCTTAGTACTCCACGGTCCCGCCTATTGTATTATAGGGCCCCCTCCTTTTTCAGAAGGTCTGTGTAGGTCTCAACCTAGTTTAGGAGAGCAAAATACACTCTCTTCTTGTTGGAGTCGGATCAAAATTAACGATACACCATGAGTGACAAGAAACTTGGAGTTGCAAATAGTGGTGCAAATCGAAGACCGAATCATGGAAGTAAAAGAAGAACTTTTCACGGCAATCGATTCTCATCTGATGCAGATTTAGAATATACAAGCACAGCAGCAAAAAAAATAAAAGAAAGTGGTCCAGATTTTGAGGTTATTGAGTATCCATCGTCAGTTTACTGTTTCATACATTTGCCAATTTGCAAAAATTGCAAAAATAAAGTTATTTTTGGTCAAAGTAATATGAAAGGTTTAGGATTTGAGTTACAAGTTTCGTGTAAATGTAAAAGTAGTGAAAAAGTTCCTTCGTCACCAAAAATATCTGCTGGCTACGAAATAAATCGAAGACTAATATATGTACTTCGTTTACTAGGAGTCGGATTCAATGGTTTTAAAAATTTTTGTGGCCTTATGGATATTTCAAGTACAAGTTTAAGTATTTCTGGTTACTATGACTGCATAAAACAGATTCATCTTGCAGTAAGTGCAGTTTGTGAAGTTGTTTTGAAAAAAGCAGCTAAAGAGGAGCTGGAGCAGAATCTTGGTGTGCTTATCAAAAGGCTGCAGCTGAAGATAAATTAAAAGATTATGAGCACCCACCAGCGTTTGATGAAGAGACTCAACAAGTATAAAAAAATATCTACGAGGATTTAACATCTGATGATCTTTTAGAAAGATGTTTGGGTGCAAATACCCAAAACAACAATGAAAGCTTCAATGCTTGCGTGTGGAGCATTGCTCCAAAACACATGTTTGCAGGGAAGAATGTTATTGAAATTGCTGCATACAGTGCTGCTTGCATATTCAACGAAGGACTTGCACCTATTTTAAAAATTATGGAGACCATGGGCGTGAAACTTGGTTCAAACTCAATCGCACATGCTCGAAACGTAAACGAAAGGCGCATTTGTCGCGCTGAGTACCAAACTTCTACAACTTCCAAGAAATATAGAACAGCTGCTAGGAATGCCAGGATAATGGAAAATGATATGTTTGAGCAAGAAGAAGGAGTTATGTATGGAGCTGGCGTCGCTGATTAAAAGTAAGTCCCTGTTTTTTATGATTTTAACAAAAAAAAAAACTTAAAACGATTTTTCTCAAAACTGCATTTTTTGACCTTAGGGAAGTGATAAAAAAAAAAACTATTGCATGAATCAACTCAAAATTTTCACAGCATATTCCTCTATTATGTCGCTATGGCAGGAACTAGAAAAAAAAAAAAAAAAAATTTTTACCGAAGTTATAAACAATTGAAGTTGCAAAAATATTGCAAAAAAATTTACATGGCCGCCATTTTGTTTTTTTTACTCTTAAATTACTCGTTCTAGTTCCTGCCATAGCCAAATCTATACAGATTCAGAAAATGTTTGATTTTTTGATTTCAGGCTCATCATTCGGGAGTTATCACTTCCCTGACCGAAAAAGAGGACAATTTTGAGGCCATCATTAAGCAACGAAAAAAAAAAAAAAAAAAAAAAAAAAAAATTTTTTTCAATTGTTTTATATTTATTCTTTAAGGTGTAAAAAATTTGGATGTCTCATATTATTTTTACTATGAAATAAAAATCTTAGAAAAAAAAAAAAAAGTCAATCCACCAGAACCTCCCCTTAAATATCCAAGTACAAAAATGTTTTGCTCGTAGAAGATACAGCAAAATTTTTAAGACCTCAAAATTTGGAAAATTTCATCTTTTAGAACCTAAAATCGAAGCCCAAATTTTGAGAAGCTTTTTAAAAAGTCGGAGATTTTCATGCTTTCTTAACGTGCACGGCCCCATTAACAGCACGCGTATGCGCTTTTTTACTGAAATTTGTTATAGTTATAGAATTATTTTCAATTCATTTATTTTTTGTTTTATTATTTCTCATTTTTTATTTTTTTTTATTTTTTTTAATGAATTTTTTGAAATCTTTTTGAAAATCAACTTTTTGATACATAAAAGAATCCCCCTATAAAATACTTCGAAGGACGTAAAAAAATCTTTCCCCCAAGATTCAGATCTTCTTTATTAAATCTTTGACAATAATATAAAAAAAACCTTTTTAACTTTTTTTTTGCATGGTTTTTATTTTCAAAATATTCCTATATAACTGTTTCATTTGATATTTCTGATGCAATTTGCTAAGAAATCATTTTGAAAAAATACTTTTTAACCGGAAGCAAAAAATTTTGGAAATAAGGAACATCTTAAATAGAATCGTATCAAGGGTGTCTCCAGCTTGAGAATATTTTTTACCTCTATATTAACTATAAAATAAGCGTTAGGATGAACAAATTTTAGACTATTTAGGTATTTATAGATATTGATTCAAGCAATTAAATTTACATTGGTACACTTATTAACTGAAAACTTAACAGATTAAAAGCACCTAACTTTACAATTTTTATTTTTTCCATCGAAAACTAACTCAACGACTTATTTCTTTTACACTAAAATATATAAGGCTGAAGTAATGAGCTACTAGCAAACATAGCGGGATACGCCCGCCAAGTATACATATATAAAAAAAAAATAATAATATTAATTAGACAAACTGATTTATGACAGCTCATTTTTACTTCTTTTTAGTACTGTAAAATTGTCGTTGTTTTTCTACGTTTTTGTGACTCAGAAAATTTTTCGGCAAGTCAGGAAAATGCGGAGTTGAAGAAAGTGAATCTTGGTTGTTGACCGTGAGACTTTTTCTCATTTTTTCAACAATTTTTTCCTGATTTGGTAGTAATTCTAATATACTTTCCTCCGTAAGATTGTCGGACATACCTAATGCAATTGTTAGAAGTGTTTTAAGACGAGTTACAGGAGTTACTGAGTCTCTTATATTTACAGATTTTTCATTAATTGATTTAATGGCGATTTCGTTGTGCAATTCAAAGTTTAAAGTCACTTCTTTTTGATTCATTTCTTGAATAAATTGATGTTTGTTCGAAACACGCATGCAAGCATGTACGTGCTTGCAAAAATTACCTTTTATCGCATGATCTATACATTTACACGTAAATCTGTGGACGCAGATGAGACACACTGGACATGAAAGAGGGCATCCAGAGCAATCATTTGAACCAGAAATTGACACCCTACATGGACCTCGTCCAGCCGTTGCTGATTGCACATTCCAAGAATTTTCATCTAGATTTTTCACCATGCTATCCTTAATTTTTTCACTTCTGCGGTGACTATAGGCTATTTTTTCCATCCGATAGGTCGGCTTATTTTTGGCTTTGCGAATGATTTTCTCGAACACCATGTCACTTGCAAATCGCATGAGAAACTCGAGACATTTGTCAACTCTGCGATTTTGATGTCCTTCCATGTAGCAGTATTTTATTTTTTTGTGCAGAGCTTCTAAATACATATGTGTATTCAATCCAAGACCAATCCGGTAACAATATGCCAATTTTTTCGGGACGATGAGCATATATTTTTCTGAAGTATTCTCCAAATTCTTGAGTGTCAGGATCTTCAGCACACACCGAGAGGAATCCGTCCAAACTGTTGTGAAACGTATCGAAATCAAGACACTCAAGTAGCATTCGACTAGCTTTGTAAACTTCAGATTGTTTAGTAATATCTTTGATTTTTTAAAAGTTTTTTCTCCAATTATGATCTATATGCCAAGTGCACAGCAACTTATGTTTCGGTTTTGACATTACGTCAGTCCAAACATTAACGTGAGCGGGAGCGTCATCCGACATAAAAACATTCGATTCAATTTCACTGACTTTTTCTTTAACGGTCTCAAAGAATTGTTTCATGGCTACAACATCTATTCTATTACTGATACAGAATGAAAACGGACAGCCAGCTCCAAATTCGTTGACCGTTACAAGAGTAGTCAGTTGAAAGTCGTGGTCTGTTGGTTTGTGGGTACACGCAAACTTTTTCAGCTGCATATTTAGCTATGTGATCTCGTTGATAAGGAGTCATAAGAACAATCATAAGATCTTCCTTTGACAGTAGTAGAGCTAAGAGAGTACAAGCACAAGTGCCCGCTCTCTCGTATGTTTTAGAGCTGTGCCCGCTCTCTCGTACTTTTTGGGTTCGCTCTCTCGTACAGTATTGTGCCCGCTCTCTCGTACCGTTTTTGGCCCAAGTACCTTTTGAGGGCGGGCACCTGGGGTCGTGCTAGGGGCTAGCCGCTGCTGGCTAGCTGCTAGCTCTACTTTTTATACTACTTATTTTTAATTGATAACATTTTAATTATTAGAATTCAATTAAATTTTTTTCTTTTTCTTTAATTTTTTCATATTTAATCTTTTTTTCATTTTTCTTGTCGTAAGTTTTTTGTTCTTCTTGAAGCTTTTGAAAGCTTTTTATTGCTCATCTTGACGCTTTTTTTCCTCCGAATAACTTTTAAAACCCTAGGATTTTTCATCTTTTATTTTTTCATAGCCAGAGGAACTCTGTTCTTGACCCATCTTGCTCGAAGGTTAGATTAAGACTGAATCTCTTCCCACTCCATATCCTGCCACTCCAAATTTTCCAAAATAACCTTTTTCATAATTCGGGCATTTTGTAGTGCGCATGTAGTTTTTCTGAGAAATTTATGATTCAAGCACACCGTGGCAACTTTAGTTGGTTTCTCGGAATAATCAATGGACGTCACTTCGCAAACAGGTAAGTTGAATCTTTCTAACCAGTTCTTTTTCATTTCACCTCTTACATAAATTTTTTTGGTATCCGATAAGTATTCCTTGAGCACGTTGACCACCAGTGTGTAGGGCATTTTTCCGGAACTCCACGACAATATAATAAAATATATTTTATTACGACTCAATATTTGTACACTGTAATGTTTTGGACAGCGAGTGTCGTATTTAGAGAAACTGTAATCTCTCAAATGTTTATTGGATATACCAAATCTAATGTTAAAAACCTTATGTTTGATGATTATCTCTACGAGTTCTGACACTGTTAAATCCTCAAAAACTTTTTCATCATAAAAGTCACCATATTCATGATGAGGACTTGAACATTTTATATCATGACAATTTTTCCAACTACTTCGAAGGTAGCCACCAGGTGGATATGAACATTCACGTTCTGTGAAACGTCCGTATTGCAACATAAAATTATAAACTATTTTTATCTTTGTATAAATTAACGATTTCTAGAACTTCTTTGATTTCTCGCTGAACTGCAGCTGTTTGAATTTGTAGCTTCAACTGTACTAACGTTTGAAGTATTTTATGCCAAGTTAAACCTTCCAAAGTTTTTTTGTATTCTGGATAATATTCGCAACTGGGGATATTGCAACTGGTTTCTCTGCAGCACTGACTCTTGGATGCTACCTTACTCTTCGGCATCTTGGAGTATACTAAGCGATCTTTCTGACGTCTCCGCTGACAGGATTGTACTCGACTATTCGATCATGTATGATCAAGCAGTAAGCAGTTGTGATTCCTGGAAAATTATCACTTGATTCAAATTCCAAACGAACATCTACCGGAGCGTTTTTCAGAGATTCGTTCTGTTTGGAGCAGTCCAGAACAATCAGTGGAATTTTCTTGATAAAATTTTCCTTGCTCAACAACGGTTCTGACTCTTTACCATAGTACGAATTCTGAAAATTGACGTACGTGTCGTAAAGCATAGCATACTGGTTCTGACCAATATCCAAATTCAGATTACTGTAAGGATAATACTGAGAATTGAGAAACAGTTTGGCGTTTCTGATATTGCAATGATCAAATTGACTCAAGTTTTTGTCTTTTTGATTTTTGCGATTGGTCTGAAATGCTAGAATAACAAAGCGGGGTTTTTCCAATGGATTGGATGTTTTCACTGTCCATACGTGTTTCGAAGTACTAGGAAGCATAGGATACTCAAATAATTCCCAAGATCGAAAACTCATGACCACTGGTTTACCCCTTTGTAGATGATTCAATATGCTAATTTTATTTTCGTTGGAGAGAAACACGTACGGCATGAGCCATTCGATTTTAAATAATTGAATTTTCCAATTTTCCCATTTATCTTCTGTTCCCACCTTATAAGATGATGATTTGATCGCATTGACATCTGTATTGGATCTTCGAAGAATCAATTCATGTTTTGTATTGACCATAATCTTTCGATAATCCTCTGCAAAACCCAGAAGCATGCTGAGAGGGATAAATATATCGAAACAACCATTATCAGTGATCTTGATTTTTTCATCTACATCGACCCATCCAGCATTTTCCAAGGTTTGTCTGGGATTGAAAGATAACCAACCTTTTATGAGTGATGTAAGTCCAACGTTTTTACAACGATCGATCTCGATTGCATTGATCTCGTATCTAATTTCATCAAA
The DNA here is from genome assembly GCA_038277355.1 of Encarsia formosa. Lineage (NCBI taxonomy): Eukaryota > Metazoa > Arthropoda > Insecta > Hymenoptera > Aphelinidae > Encarsia > Encarsia formosa. The sequence continues at coordinate 42,448,578 of CM076187.1, forward strand.
CAAGTGACAAATTCCATTGTTGAGAAAATCAGTATGAGCTAATACACTATTGTCTTCTTTACTGTTGTTGAAATGAGCACCTGTGTATGGCTGATGAGCGTGTACTTCGTAATGTGAAATACTGTCATCGAACACTACAGGTGTCTCTATACTTAGAATTTCTTCCATTTTTCTTGTAGCAGCAGAAGAATATGCAAGTTATTTTCCACCAGGTTTTACTCGGAAACCGAGACTTTTCAGAAATTGTATGTTTTGTCGTGTTAACGCTTTCAGAGTTCGTTGACGACTGATGCTCGAGCGACATGGTGCAGGGCTTTTATATCCTCGCCCGTAAAAAACGATTCCCATCACGTGACTGATTTGATGTGTAATCTAACAGTAATCGTTTCTCCACGAAAATTAACCAAGTCACCGTCCTGATCAACTTTATGCAGTTGAATGTAATCTATGCACTTGTTTGAAACTGGTAAATAAATTACTTGAGAAGGAGCTTCGATAATTTTATATCCGGGAGGAACTTCAGGAAAAAACTGATGAATTGTGTGAACGCTTTGATTATTTATGTAAGCACCAGTCGTTATATTACACTCGATTCTCAAAGAGCTAACTTTAAGAATTTTAACTGGTAAATCAGAGGTGTGTTCGATGTTAGCAGGAAGTTTTCTTTGAGTAAAACCTAATAATCGACCTACAGAATCCTTAGATTTCAAAATGACCTCTTCACTACACTTGATCACGCTTGTTAAAGTGTTATTGTTAGGTTTCAAACTGAATGTTATGTCTTCAGTAAGGTGATTTTTTATATATTTTTTTATATATTTTTCAATATCTTCAATTTCGTAGCTGCCTGTAGGTATTTTTATCACTTTATTACCAACTTTGATTTCATTATTTTTTTCATCAATATTAGGTATTGAATGAAATGACAAAAATTCTACCGAACCAAGCACGTAGTTTTTGTTTGATGAAAGTTCCAAAGGAGGAAAGTAATGAGCTTCAAGTGAAGAAGTTTTACCTGATAAAGTTAAGGTTATTGACTCCATAATAGCTCAAAGTAGACTGAGGTCTGAAGCTTAAACTTTCTCTTTATATACCTTTGAGTTTGTTGGATAAAAATTGTAGACATAGGTGACCAGAATTATACGTTCCAAAGTCTTGGAATCTTTGAGGATTATATTTGACTTTGTCCACACCTAAATATAAAATCAAATCAAGAGGTGGTCTAAGGTCTCCAAAACTATCAAAGTAGATCACTTTTTTTCCTATTTTACGATAAGCCACCCAATGAGTTCCAAGACCTTTATCGTCATCAAGATTTACTATCGCTGATTCACGATAAAGAGGACTATTTGATGGCAAAGAATTTCTCATGAATACACCACGAAAATAAGGTATTTTTAATTTTTTAGCATATTTAATCAAATCAAAGTTAGACAACGCTCTTTTGGGTAAACTTATTTCGAACTTTTTTTTTTTTTAAGCTCCCACCCATATAAGGTTTGAGGTACAGACCATAACCCGTTTTATATGGTTTCAAGTATAATCCTTTCCCGAGAGCTATAGCTTCCATGGTTTGATTATGTCTACGATTTTCTTCCAATTCTTCTTTCAATGACTTTGCTTGATTAATTGCCTTGGCTACTCCAGCTGCTCCACCAGCAAGGGCACCTGTTGCACTTAGTCCAGCAAAAAGAGGAATCAGATACGGCAAAACCCCACCGATTTTCTTAGAAACTGGAAGAGTTCTTGGAATTATAAAATTTATCTTGCCACCAGCTTTTTTGATGGCCTCCCGTGCATTCTTTATTGCTGAGCTTATAGCTTTTTTAGCACATTTTCCTGAAACATTTGGTTTTGCAGCCTTGATTATTCGTTTCAAAGTTGCCTTTTTTGTTTTTCTTTTCATTGTTTTTCTTTTCTTGATTCTTCTTCTTTTGGTCTTTTTCAGACCCTGTCCGAGTTTGGTTTTTAAATTCATAGCTTAAGTAACAGCGTACGCTGCAGCTCTTTCACCGATACTTGCGTCTTTTGAAAGTACTCTATTCCACGCTTTATTCGCGAGGTCTCTATCTGCTGCGTGTCTAGCTTGAAAATCTTTTCAGTTCTGAGAATAAGCTATGTCGTGGTCCTTGCAAGCTGAGTCTAATAAATTTATTCCTGGATCACCACGTGCTAAACGTTTACCCAATTTTGATCCAGGTCCACAATACTGATATCCTGGGATATGGACTTCAATTGGGAGTTTATTGATTAGCTTGTTTACCAGACCACGACCTTTCTTCTCGTGAATGATCATTACTGTTCAGAAGTTCATGAATGAATGAGTTGAACACTATATAAACCCTGTATTTATACCTCCTCGGACCAGTCTTTGTTCAGAATTGAAACGCTCAACATGGATTTCCTACCGAGTTCCAAGAAACTTCCCGTGATGAATTTCGACACAATAGTCGAAGAGGAGAAAAAGATCAAGAGACGTGGTGATTTACTTCCAGATACGATAAGAGCAGTATTCTGCGGACCTTCCAACTGTGGAAAGACCAATAGTTTATTGGCTCTCATTACGCAAGAAAATGGTCTCAGATTCGAGAATGTGTATGTTTATTCGAAATCTCTCAACCAACCGAAATATAAATTTCTGAAAGATCTTTTAGAGCCCATAGATGGTGTAAAATATTTTCCATTTAGTGAGCACGAAGATGTAATATCACCAAAAGACGCTCTCCCGAATTCATTAATGATTTTTGATGACGTTGCTTGCGAAAAACAAGATAACGTGAAAGCATTCTTCTGCATAGGTAGACATGCTAAAGTGGATTCTTTCTATCTTTGTCAGTCATATGCTCAAGTGCCAAAACATCTTGTACGAGATAACGTTAATCTACTCGTACTATTCAAACAAGATGATGTAAATTTGAAACATGTGTACGACGATCACGTCAACACTGACATGCCTTACACGAGTTTCAGGAATTTCTGTTCAGAATGTTGGAAAGATAATCATACATTTGTTGTCGTAGATAAGGACAGACCGATAAACTCTGGTCGATATCGCAAATGCTTTGATAATTTTGCTATAAATATAACCAACTAAATGACTGCGTCATCAGTCCATAGTAAGATTTAAAGAGGTCAACATGTCTCATATAGAAAGAGAAAAAAATATGCTGGAGCAGCTTGTCAAAGCACGTCAAGCTGTAAAGCAGAAATACAATTTGGATAAATCTCAAAGAGATGGTAGAGAAAAAGTCTTGAATGAAACGTTCAAACCCATCATTACTCCCCTCCAAGAACTCGTGAATCATAAAAAATCAGATTCTATGAAAAAAGAAGAAAAATTAGAGGATTTTAAGAGTGATTTGATTAAATTTGAGGATCGAAAGAGTGATTTGATTAAATTTGAGGATAATTTTCAGAGCGACGAAGACTCTATTAAAGAAGACCCTTTTGGAGAAGAAATCGAGCTCGTTGCAGCAGAGCAAGATAAACTATATGGAATCAAGAAAAAAACAAACCATGGGTATGAGCTTGGGAATGAAATTTTACGATTTTCGAAAGATAAGATTTTTGTAAACAATAAGTCATTTCCAAGAACTCAAGGGTTGCAAGATTTTATTGTAAAAAAGAATCCTGAAAAATTTTCTATGAAGGATGAATCAAACTATCTAAAAATTCTTGAGGAATCAAATGCTCATAAAAATACCAACGGTCAATTAAAAAAACATATTTCCAGTTGGAAATACAATAATATAATTAAACGCATGTTCGAATCGACCGGGAGTGGACTCTTACCTCGATACAAAGTTGCCAAGCGTAATACCCGTATGGATCTTGTTTACTGGGATAATCCTAATGAGCTCGTGGAACGTCTTCAACTTTTGGTTGCCGAAAGATCAGCTGCTAATTATAATCATGAGAACGAAATTTACTCAATCATCGAAGAACTCCGAGAAGCTGGTTATATATATTGATCTGATTTCGATAATTCTTCATCATTATAAAAATGAGTGTTCGGACGTGCTTTAAAAAAGAATACAGAGGGCGTTCGAGGTGCTCCGGGTATAGGTTATAAATTAACCGAAACCGGTCAGTTTGATGTAGAAGGCAAACGACTTTGCAACCTAGCTGCACCTGTAGAATCTAACGACGCCGTTAATTTAGAAACTATCAAAAACCTGATTGGATTGGAGCTTCAAAGTCTGTACGAGATTACGAAAAAATTGAGAAGTGACGTGGATGATTTGAGTGCTATTCTAAGCAATCACAAAACTGAGATAAACGACAACGTTCAGAAAAAAGTTGATGAACTATTTGAATTAATTGAAGGTCACAGAGACGACATTGACAAGAGTATCCTGCAAATAAACGCTAAAATTGTTAAAAAAGATGAATAAAAAAGAGGCGGTGGTCGAAGAACTTCACAAGCCTGCTCGTCGTAATTATCCTCGAAGAAAATTTGATGTTCGGGGTATTGATGAAACCTGGCAAGCTGATCTCGTAGAGATGCAACCCTACTCTAGGGAGAACAAAGGATTCAGATACTTGCTTACCGCGACAGATGTTTTTTCAAAGTATGCCTGGGGTGTGCCTGTAAAAACAAAATCTGGTAAGGACGTTACCGAAGCCATGAATTCTATTCTTAATGAGAAGCGAATTCCAAAGAACCTTCATGATGATCGTGGAAAGGAATTTTACAACAAAGACTTTCAAGGTCTAATGAAAAATCATAAAATCAACATGTATTCAACTTACAGTAATCTCAAAGCATCCATTGTTGAGCGATTTAATCGAACTTTAAAAAACAAGATGTGGAAGCAATTAAGTTTACAAGGTAGTTATCAGTAGCTCGATCTATTACCTGAGTTAATTGAAAAATACAACAATACCAAACATAGGACAATTGGCATGAAACCCAAGGACGTCACTGCTACCAACGAAGCTGAAGTTCTCAAGCGATTTATGGACAATAGAAAGCTTTCAATTAAGATAAAATTTAAAGTTAATGATAAAGTTAGAGTTAGCAAAATAAAACACTTGTTTGAAAAAGGTTATACACCTAATTGGACAACGGAAATTTTCACGGTTACCAGAGTACTCAAGACTAAACCAGTTACCTATCATTTGAAGGATCACAAAGGTGAACCAATTTCTGGCTGCTTTTACGAACAAGAACTTTTAAGGGTTAAACATCCGGATGTTTTTTTAGTTGAAAAAGTAATTGAAAAACAAGGTGATAAATTATATGTTAAATGGTTAGGTTTTGACAAAAGTCAAAACATCTGGATACACAAGAATGATTTATAATTTGTATTATATTTGAATAAATAAATTTGTATTATATTTGAATAAATAAAAACACGATTAATTAAAATGAATTTGTTGGTTTATTAACTAATATTTACATGAATTTGAATTTACTATCACCCAAATTCAAAATGAATAATTCTAATTTATTCGCTTTAGCTGCTAAATTATTATACATGTCGTCGTTCTCGTAGAGGGCATCAGAGATGCGGGTAGGAACAAAAATTTGGAATTGACTGGAACCTTCGGTGATGACGAAGACCATCTTTGGTCCGTAGCGTGTGGTGACCTTTTTGATCTCGGTGACCATGTAGCTCTCATTCAGGGCCAGGTCGTTCCAGGACTTCCTAGGGAGGTAGGAGTTAGAGGCCAGGTTGTTGAGGCTGTTTAAATCCATTTTTCTGGAAAATAAATAAGATTTATAATTAATTTTTGAAAATCTCATTAAACGAAGTTTCAAGGAAAAGAGAAAACCAAACTTACTCAGGATAGTCGAGGTCTCTTGACAGGTGGTGAATCTTTGTAGAAGTCAAGGTCCAACGAAATGTCCAGGAAGCCGTCGTCTGGATACTCTTCAGCGTCGTCTTCTGGAGATCGGCTATCTGCTGCTGGAAGTAGTGGAGCTGCTCCGTCGTCGTCTGGAAGTGCTGAAGATCTGCTGTCTGCTGCTGGAAGTCTGCTGTTCACAACTGGAATGACTTCGGGAGCCTGGGGTGCCTCTATAAGTTCGGTTGTCCCCACTCCTTCTGCCACCTCCATTGGCTCTGCCACTTGGAATTCTTTCTCCAATTCCTGGTACTTCTCAATGTCCTTGTGACCCCATGGTAAAGTATCGGTACTTACAGGAATCAAGTACCGCTTGTCATCGTAAGGGCTCAAAGCCACTTTCTTTTGATACTCCGTCGTGACCTGATGTTTCTTGGAACGGATCAAGTGTTGCTGACATTTGATAATGGATTTCTCGTAAAGGCACTCCCTGTAATCCTCAAAAGTTAGTCTTCTGAGTGCTGTTGACTTGACCCCTTTGGCTTTCATCACAGGTGCCTCATTTTCTATCAGAAAGCTGTATAATTTACTACGTAACCCGATGAAGTGAGTCACGATTTTGCCATTGCACTCGTCTTTCATGAGGCCCACCTTCTTCTCGTTGTCAGGTTTTATCCCGAAACGATTGTCTGGAGGGTAAGCAGAAGTGTCGAAGTACTCCGGATGCTCTTTCATGACCTTGTATACGTCGGTTCCTTCAATTTCATAGACGAAACTGTCTGTGTCTGTGTAGAGCAATTTACACTTGGAACCGACCCACTTCTTCATTTTGTTGTAGTGGAAGTCTTACATCAGGGTCTTGGAGATATCAAGCACCCTTAAACCTATGTAGAGCGGCTTATAAAATCGTAATTTTACACTTTTTCATCTGGACTAGCACAGCGTCATCAGCAAGTTCCACGAGGCTGTGAAAATTAGGACAAGCGATGCAAGCCTCAGCTCCGTACCGACTGGGCCAAGTTGTTACCACTCTTGCGTCCATGTGATCTCGCTGTGACTCCATCGTCTTGCCGTATATTCTGTTGTTAAGCAATTTGAAGAAGTCACGTTCAAACTTGTTTCTCGCCAACCTCCTTTTCTCAGTGTTGAAGTCTATGTACTTCTTCAACCACTGCGACTGATTAAATTGAACTGCTCGGTGAATTTTCTTGACCTTGAGACCGTGTTCTTGTGCTTGAATCAGAGCTCTATAATGGATCACGTACTTCTCCTTGTTGTGAGTAACTTCTTGTGCTTTGAGTTAGGTGGCGCCATATGTTCCGGACAGAAGGGAAGATCCTGTTGCTCCAGGTGAAGATCTTCTGGGTACTCAATGTCCACTTCCAGAAAGTACCCAACATCATGGTCCTCTGGAACGACGTAGAAGTCTGCAGCGCTCAAATCATCCACCCACTTGAGCCCACCGTACGGAAGATACTGACACATAGCCCAACTGTAAATAAAAACATTAGAAATTAAAAAATGAAAAATTAATTGATAATGACGTCATAATTACCCGTATAAGTTGTTGGCGTCTAGGTAAACGAGGTATTTCTCGTCCTTGTCAGGGTCATGACCTTCTTTCATGTAGGGATTGTTTGCTTCCTAGTATCGATTGGAGCACTGGCGGATACCTCCTCTGATCCCCTTTTCAATGAAGAGAAGCATATCGATGTCCGTTATCAGTTCCAACTCGACCTCTGTTTGTTTAAGCATGGCATCCCACGATAGGCCAGCTGTGGTGTAATAGCAGGCAGGATCCAGGCTGTAAGCTTCCAAACACGTCGAACGGAAGTTTTCGAAAACGTTGCAGAGTAACAAGACATCTGACCTGAGGTAGATATCCGAGTACTCCCCAAGAGTTTGAACGTTGAGTTTGGACCATACATCCTTGGCATGGGTGTACTCATCTTCTCCAATAGTGGCGTTAATCAAACTGCTGTAGAATTTTTCTCGTTCGGGAAGCTCCGTCTCATTGAGTTTCTCAAAAGAGTCAGTGTACTCGTAAGGGTAATGACCTTTCACCGTGAGTAACTCAATTTGATCATCTTCTAAGCCAGCCTGACGGAGATTTCCAACGGCAATGTCCTTGTCGGGGAGGTTTTTGACGAGCTGGTCCAAGGATGACGCCATAAACCGGAACGAGTCCAAGAATCGGAAGTTGATCACGCAATCCTTGATGTATTTCGTAAATGAAATATAACGGTCTTTATTTTGAGCAATTACAGACATATCACCATCAAGGATTTTCTTTGAGGCAATTTCCTTGATCAAAAAGTGAGCGTCATATCCCGAAAGGTTGTGGAAAATCACAGGAACAAATTTAGCTGCCTTAAACTTCAAATTATACGACCTGAAAGAAAATTTTTATTTAAAATTCGAAAACTGTTTTACCGACCCAAAATTATTTTAAACTTACCTGTGAGCCGCGCCTCTGTATTTGCCTGTAAAATGACAGTGGTCCTTCACTTTCTGGTCTGACTTGTTGTAAAACCCTTTGTTGCATAAATAACAAGTCGTGGCTTGATTGAAATTATTCCAATCCCGTTCAGTAAGAATAATTTCTTTAGGATTTTTATGCAGCAACTCGATCTCAGATGCAATCCTTTTCAACTCCTTCACAAACCATTCTGCCGGTGACTGCTCTCCATCTCCAGTTTGGCGGTAACTTTTGTAGTACGATTGGCTACCGTCGTAACTATTCTTCAAGTAATAACCAACGCTGAAGGCTTGATGTTGTTGTGGGCTGCGAGGATCACCAGTGGGCTTCAGTAAGCTTTCAAAATCGGCATAAATCACATGACTCACTTTGTCCATATTTTTAAAATAGTTAAATTTAAGTTTATTGTCTTTTTCACTGGGTAGTTTAATTTTACAAGTGTTAAACTGTTGACAGATGACTCTGTGATCAACCAGTTTTGGTTCAGTGTCATAGTAATGTAAGCAGCGGTCACAAAAGTACTTCTTACCGTTGTGGTCAGTCAACTGCTTACTAACCAATCGACTCAAATCTTTGATCCAGACATAATGACTTTTAGGGATGTTGTTCACGAGTTCATTGAGTTCTTCATTCCCATCAGCATAGTGGTCTTGAACATGAAGCAAATGGACGTGAGTGGGTTTGTAACAGTCAGTAACATGAGCCGTGCACACTTCAAACTGGTTACCACGCTTCTTCAGAACAAAGATGTTTTCAGAGACATCGTTCTGTCTCTCAAACTGTTTCACTTGTTTCATTTTTACTGGAAACGATATACCAGAAAAATTTAGTTCATTGGAATATGGAGTATAATTACCAACCAGGGTTACAGAATTTTAGAATTAACAATTCAAATTCAAAATTTTTATTTCAATTAAAAAAAATTTAATTCAACGATTCAAATTAATTTTGAATTAGAAAAAATTTAATTCAACGATTCAAACGAATTTTGAATAGAAATATATTTAATTCAACGATTCAAATTAGTTTTGAATTAAAAAAAATTTAATTCAACGATTCAAATGAATTTTGAACTAAAATATATTTAATTCAACGATTCAATTTAATTTTGAATCGAAATATATTCGATTCAACGATTGATAATTGTAAATTAAATAAATTTTATCAATCTAAAATTTGTACTAAAAGTTAATTAAATTTAAAAAAAAAATACATAATAAATTAATAAAAATAATGAATACTTTCGACATAAGCATAATAACAAACTAAATACAGTAATATATAAACTCATTTGTTCACTTACTTCAAAATTTTGACGTATTTTGATATTTCTATTAAAACTGATAACTCTAAACTTCACACCAATTTCATTTACTGCATAATAAACATGCTTGAAAAATTTCTTTGTTACTTCGACCGGTGAGCGACTGATAATTCTTAAATTTCGAAAAGTATCACTAGGTATAAATTTCTTAAAGGTAATATGGCTTTGTTTGATATTACATTCTTTACAAGATTTCTCACACTTATTTATTATTTTTAACTGTTTCTTATACTTTTTTGCAATACTCAAACTGTGATATTTAACATTGTAGCTAGACACCGGTTGATACATTATTAACGAGCTTTGGAAATCACTCACTCACTTGTTCGTATAGGCCGCCCCACTATCTCTTATAACAAATAGTGATGCTCGCGCAATTTTGGCAAATAAGGCGCGAGATTTTATTTCTGTCGATCTTTATATTTGTAAATGTTTTTAATCTCATTTTTACGTTAAAAAACAAGTTTAAACTAACAAATTAAAATTTAAAAATAAATTCTATGTTTCTGTAATCCTTTTTTTTCAAATTCAAAATGAATTTATTCTTTCGAAAAAATCTCCAGATTACGATTATATAAAAATAAAACTAATAAAAAGATAAATAAAATTTTATTACCAAAATTTAAACCAAAACAATAAAATCAATTTTATATTTAAGGATATTTTAATTCCCAAAAAATTTAAATTGTTGAATTAAATATATTTCGATTCAAAATTAAATTGAATCGTTGAATTAAATATATTTTAATTCAAAATTCATTTGAATCGTTGAATTAAATATGTTGCAATTCAAAATTAAGTTGAATCGTTGAATTAAATATATTTCAATTCAAAATTCATTTGAATCGTTGAATTAAATTTTTTTTAATTCAAAACTAATTTGAATCTTTGAATTAAATGCGAATTTTCAACTAAATTGAATTGAAATTCTGTAACCCTGTTACCAACACGATTAGGATTTCTTTTAACTGGATGTAAAGCGGAAAGAATTGCCCAACGGAAACACTCATCATCTTCGTTGTCAACATTAACACATGCTTGTTTCTTTTGTATGGGAGGTGGTAACGGAATGTGAGAGCCTGCATGCATCGGTTGGTAGTGCTTCATGCTGACCACCATGCTTAGAATCTATCGCAAGGTCCAACCTGATCCACAGCCTTCAAACTCTTCAATTTGGTGCAGCACAGGATCGATAACGTTTTGATCGTACCACTCACGCAAATCGATCGTCTCAAATATAGGTTGACTCGCAGTGTTGAAATGTTTCACTTCATTGGTCTCAATGTCACTTTTCAAAATCACATACTCCGATGAGAGTTCAATACTAACCATCAAAGCATTATGAATTTTTAAAGAATCACTAACCTTTTCCTTGAACAATGCCCTAGAGTCCTGGAGGAAAGATTTCACATCTTTATGCATCAAGTTTATTATGATTCCGAATTGATATGATTCTGGAAAACACTTGGCATTTCTTCCCACTTCACCGTACCCTTAGGTAACTCAGCAGGTTGTACTTCATTAGGAACCCCTGGCTCTCCTTCAGCAACAGGTTGAACTTTGTCAGGAACCACTAGCTCTCCTCCAGTTACCAACAACAAATTTTCAAGTCTTTTTTTAATGTTGGCAAGTTGAAAGACGTAGGCCGCACACTTTCGCTTCTGATGAACGGTTAAATCCCTAGAAACAAGCAAATTCTGGAGAATCTTTTTCATTTCCCCTGATTTATCCAACCATTGCTGCAGCTCGCTGTTGTCCGCCGAATCAGCATGTTGTTGAAGAGAATTCAGGAGAGCCTTAATGTTGACACCAAAGTAATCCAGCGAAGACATGATGACAAACTGGAACACTGACTGATAAAAGGCACTGGTTGACTTGAAGTACTGTGAACAAAAAAACACTAAAAATCGTAAGAGAGTACTACTCGACTCGGAGCAGTGAAATGGAATGAGTGAGGAGAGCCTAGAGAGCTCAGATTTATACACTCCAGGCCAAGGGAGGGGGGCTAGGTACACGAATTTTTCCTGAAATTTCAAGAATCAACAATGATGAGAATTGGAGTCAAATTTCTAGGAATCCTAGTGCAGCTGTGAGTCGTCCCTACAGAAACTCTTGCTATATAAGCTGCGACCCTCTTTGCTGCAGCCATCATTTCGACTTGGACAACCGACATGGAATACGTGGTGGACATCCAGGGCTTCAGGAGGTCATCCAACCTGCTTGAGGTGAAGGAGTTGGCCATCATCCCCGTGGACGACCTGAGGCTCCCGATCATCTGTTTGTTCCAACCATCGTGTGCTTTGGGGAAACTCCTGGAGGAGGAGCAGAGGACAAACCGTTGGTTGGAGAGGCATTACCATGGCATCCCTTGGAGTTCCGGCTTCGTCCCGTACACAGCCTGCACCAGGGTAATCCAGGGTGCCCTTCGAGATGCCACCCGGGTCTACACTAAGGGTTCCGAGAAGAAGAAGATCCTTGAGTCCCTCCTTCCCGGAATGTTAGTTATAAATAAAAACAAGTATTTTTTAATTAAATTTATGTCTTTTATTATTTTTAAATAAACTCTGTAAATAGAAACAGTGCTTTTTTTATTTTAATATTTTATTTAACAAAAGTAGTTAGTTTAAAAAAATACAAAAAAACAAAAATTAACATTTAAAATTATTCTTCCTCCACAGATAGACCGCGTGGGTACTCTTACCCATGGCTCGTAGGGTTGATTTTTCACCCACTCCTCCAACTCTTCGCTAGACATTTTGCCTTGGGTAGGAGTGGGCTTGGCTTCATCACTTGGCTTCTCCCAGGAGCCAACGATGCCTAAAGGATGCCTTTTTTTCTTCTGTTGCACCTCGCAAATCTCAGTTGCATCCCACCGTCGTTTGCGTCGAGGTGCAACAGGAGGACATAAAGGATCCAATGAGGGCATCGATGGACCTGCGAGTACAGCCAAGTGATCAGGACACTGCTCCATATCCTCCAAAATGTTTGGAAGAAGAGGAGGTGGAACCCTAACAGCCACGGGTTGATCCTCGTGAATTGGGTGTGAGGGCTGTGACGCTAGCTCCACCAAACCTGCCACGGCTTCCTCCACTTCCGGCGGTGGCGATGCTCCATTGTTTGGTGGGGGAGTCCCCTTCAGCATTAGCATTGCCAGCGCCGCTGACACTTCCTGGGGTTGCGAGTAGCCAATCCTCGGTGGCGGGGTCTGCCTCAGTCGCCGAACAGCCAAATCGCATAATGCTGCTGCTGTAGTGACCTCCGGGTACGATGGTGACGGTGGCAGCAATGATGCAACCCGCTTTGGCGACGGTGGTAACTCGGTCAGTGGTCCTGGCATGTGACACATCAGTTCGAATATCCCCTCAGATGTTTTGGGAGATGCCGGGGCCACTGCGGGGTCGATCGCTGAAGAGGGACCCAATGATTCCACCACTGTAGGCGGCAGCTTCTTAAAGTGGTAGTTACCACCCACTTTTTTATTAAAAGGTTCAGCTTCTGGTCTAAAAACAGAAATTAGTTAAGTTAAGTTAAGTTTGAGTTAGTTTAGTTAAGTTAAATTAGTAATTAAAAACTTACTATTTTTAATTTTAGGTTTGGACTTCAAGTCCTTACTCAAAACCTTTCTGCGAAGCAGTGGGGCCGGTGGAGCTGGTGGTGGTGGCGAAGGGGTCAGCCGCAACTGGAAATCAAAAAAAAAAAATTTTTGAAATGAAACACTCATTCCTATCATACATAAAAATTTTTATCTTAAACACAGGCACCAGTCATACATACACTCATTCGCGCACACACACACACACACACACGCACACGCACACACACACACACACACGCGCGCGCGCGCGCACACACACACACACACATTTAAATTTCGCATTCATACTGTACGCAGGCAACCAGTCATACATACGCACACGCACGAATTTATTTCAATCACACAAACACGCAGCGCGTTGCGAGGCTGGTCAGGAACAGACCTGGGTCCTTGAAGAATGAGGCGCTGGTGTTGAAATCCTCACCGACCCAGAGCTGTTCTTGTAGATACCACACGTCCTCCATCAGCATCTCCTCATCCTCCTATGCTGCTGCTGCTGCATGGGGGTGTGCAGGGGCTGCGGCTGTTGTAGGGCGTCGAACTCCTGGAGGAAGTCGTCGGCCGACTCTTCCTCCAACCGCTGCAGGTCCTCCAAGCACTGCGCCTCCATCGTGGGGTCGTAGCCGGCAGCAGCGCGGAATTCCAAAAACTCCTCGAGCCTTGTTGTCAAGACAACAATATTCTAACCGACTGTAAACCCAAGAGAGCCGAAGAGTTTCTTGGAACCGTGTTGCACCGTGCGCGGGGTGGATCAAAAAGGGGGTAGCGACAGCGGTGTAAATCAAAGGGCGGCAAGGTACAAGCTGCGGCCTGATTACAAACAGGCCGCCGCCGCGTATGATCTCGCCTTGTAAGATCACGCGAACTCCGGTAGCGTGAAATCAATATATTATTTAATATTATTTCACTGCCGAAGTTTTTATATTCGAAGAATCGTCACAGTTCTAAAACCGTGACATCATAGAGGTAGCGATCGGCATTGCATATCAAAGGGTGACAAGGTACAAGCGGTGGCCTAATTATAAACAGACCGCCGCCGCGTATCATGTAGTTTAACTAAAGTACATGTGTAAGCTAGCTTAATAGCTCAGGTGGTAGAGTGTCTGCCTGTCTGGGATCGTTGGTTCGAATTTCACTACACCAAAAATTTTTTCTTTCGTAATGTAATTAAAAATATTATTATTAATATTTATAAAACCAATTAAGAGTAAAAATATCAATAAATATTTAAATACACAATTTATTACTAAATTATTTAAAAGTAATATAAAATAGTAGGAAAAGTAGTGTAAATAAAATACTGTTTCATGTCAGGTTAATGGCTCAGGTGGTAGAGTGTCTGCCTGTCGTGCCTAAGATCGTCGGTTCGAATCCCGGTTAAACTAAAATTTTTTTTTTTTTTTTCTTTGATAATTTAATTTAAAAAATAGTTTTCAAATTGAAATGTCGTCAATGAATTGAACAAATGTGAAAAATTGATTAATTAAAATTAAAATATTTTTAAAAATGAGTAAAGCTACCGGCTAGCCAGCAGCGGCTAGCCCCTAGCACGACCCCAGGTGCCCGCCCTCAAAAGGTACTTGGGCCAAAAACAGTACGAGAGAGCGGGCACAATACTGTTCGAGAGAGCGAACCCAAAAAGTACGAGAGAGCGGGCACAGCTCTAAAACATACGAGAGAGCGGGCACTTGTGCTCGTACTCTCTTAGCTCTACTACTTTTGACAAAAAATTTTCATTTTCACAGCCTTGCATCTTGAAGTACGACACTGGAGAGTTAATACCATATGACATCTGTTCTTTAACCCACATCTCAACACTGAATGCGTCATTTTTGTGTGCAATATCTCTATCCAGTTTATAATCTCTTATGATATTGTGTAAATCTCTTTTATCAACGAGATGAATTCTTTCAATATTCTCTTGTGCAAACACTGAGCCACGTACATCATCAAGAATCCTATCAGGTGTCACACCTATTTTTAATTTACCAGCCAACTCGTCTCTTTCTTCTTTAGTTAGCTGTAAGCATTTAATTGTTTGATCGTGTCCCACATGAGTCCTTTGAAAATGAACTTTGGTGGTGCCATCAACGGCGGTGGTCACCATTCTTGCTGGAAAAGTTTTACCTATCTTAATAGAGTTTTTCCATTGAAATTTTTTTTTTATTTCATTTTTTTCTTCTATTCCAGATTTTTCGTCTATTCCAGATTTTTCTTGTACTCCCGATTTTTCTTCTACTCCAGATTTTTCTTCTACTCCAGATTTTTTTTTTATTGTTCCAGATCGATTACAGTTGTAATAATTTCTGTTTCCAACATGAACTTTTTTAGTAAAAAAAAGCATTATCCTGTTTTTCTATTTTTTTTTTCCAAATATTGAAATCTGAAATAAAATCAAAATACAGTGAAGTTTGAGTGTAAGTTTTTCAATTTAGAAGTAAAATTTAATTTTTTTATTTGGTACAAGAGTTTTTCACAAATATTCATTTTTCAAATAATTATTGCATCGAGAGTTAAAATCTTTTTTAAAATTGTAAAAAAAAAAACATTAGGATTATTTACATATTATATAATATGTAATAAAACCATGTAAAATTAAAAAAAAGGGTTGACAAATTAAATAAAAATAGTAACCTTCATGACAACTGAACTCTACAATCTCTTCTTCCAGTTCTACATTGTGTTTTTCTCTTAAGTGCATATCCAAAATAACGCATGTGTAAAATGCATCATCGCTTAATGGACATAAAATAGATGGAGGCGTCTTGCTAGCTACGTTGTGAAAATTTTCCACGTGTTTATTAAGATTTTGTTTTTTCGTGAAACTCTTATCACATAAATTACATTCGTAATTTTTTATGCTATTCTTATCGTCTGTGTTTCCAGTTTTGTGCTTTTTTTGATGATCGTATAAAGCTCTAAGCTCAGCAAAATTTTCATTGCACCTGAGAAATCCCAGTAAAAATAATTAGTTTATATACGACAATACGTGCAACTAAAAAAGTTAGAAAAGTTGTATGATTACTATTTTATTAATTAAATCAATTTCGCTGCTTCAATGAATCAATTAGCGAAAGCTGAAAATAAAGGACAAATTGCTCGAGAATAATTCATCCTATATTTTTCTACCATGCAAAAAAATATCATTTTTTTGAAAAGCTTTAAAATATTCAGTACTTATTTTCTCAACCCAATCTTAAGAAAACTCTATATATACTTTCTATCAATCAAAAATGTAATATTTTTTTTTAATTCAAAAAATAAATTTTTAATATTACTATAAAATGCAAAAATCAATCATATGCAAATTAAAAATTATGTAAAATATTTAATTATATCTTTTGTTTAAACTGATAACATGTGATTTTTGAAAATCTTTTTATGCTTAGACAATTCATGCATGAACCATAAAAATTTCTGATAAAAAAATGTAATCATTATAATTTACAAAAGACTCGTGTACGACAATCTTATTTGCAATTTCATATTCACGAGTACTCTGCTGTATTTCAAAAATCGCATTTGAATATTCCCTTATGCTTCATGCAAAAGTTTACTATGAACATCAGAACTACTTTTTTTAGTTGGAATAGAACTAGAATAGAAAAAATGATTAAATTACCATCGAATTTCAAGGTAATAGAATAGTAAAATAAAAAACCATAACTTCTATTCCAAAGCAAATTTTTTTACTCTCACTAGTTTTTTTGTACATACCTATGATCACATAAAAATTTTTTTTTTTTTTTTGAGCTACTTTGGTGAGTTAAAAAGATTAAGCCAATCGACTAATTAATTACTAATTTATTTAAATGTTTATATTTAAAAAAAAGTAGAGTCATTACAAGATCTTCGGTTTATGAAAAAATTTGTTGTTAGCTAATATTACAAAGAAAAAATAAAACTAGCATGCAAAATGGTGAATATGTAATAAATAAAGAGTTTGTCTGGACGGCACCTTCCGCGTACGCGTGCGGGGGAGTCTCCGCGTACGCGCAATCTTACCCTTTCAAACAAAAAGGGTATAGCCGGGTAAGATAGTCGAATCGGCCCCCAGAGCGAACCCCTACAATATATATATCATTTGAAAGGGCATAAAAAAAAAAAAAATTTTGGCGCCAACCAGAATTTCTTATACCCACTACTGCGCATGCGCGGTCCAAAATAGTGATTTTTCAACTTTGATTTTTATCTCGAAATCTAAGAGTGCTACCAAAACGCGGTTTGCGGCAAAATTTTGTTTACAAAAAATGTAGTTCAATCATTTTTTTTTAAATCATTTTTTTCGCCAAATTCAAATTGTTAAGGCTGTTTTTCGAATTTTTTTCCCTAAAAAATGCGATTAAAATAAAACGGTGATACATACCTCTCTAAAAAAAAATATGTCATGTATTTTAGGAAAAAATAGCCTTACAAATTTTTTCAAATTTTATGAAGTGGTGGAAGACACTTTTTAGGCCAAATTATTGAAATTTTTTATCTAAATCACCACCTAGTGGCTGCATACTGCGTTAAAATATAACAACATTTATATCGCTGAACCACATTTTTTGTAAACAAAATTTCGCCGTAAACCGCGTTTTTCTAACCCTCTTAGATTTCAAGATAAGAATTGTAGTTGAAAAATCACTATTTCGCCCCTCGCATGCGCAGTTTAGGGAATAAAAAATTGCGGTTTGCGCCAAAAGCTTCCTTTTTTCAAGACCTTTCCAATGATATGTATGTTGTAGGGATTTCTGCATAAAAAAATTTAGCCCACCTGACCTAGATTGAAAATAACTAATTTATACAATTTTTTAGTGATGAACATAGTTGAACTGATCTCGTTAGAGATATAAAAAATTTTTTTTGCAGAAACCTCTACAATATATATATCATTTGAAAGGTCTTGAAAAAAGGAAGCTTTTGGCGGAAACCGCAATTTTTATTCCCTGAAGTGCGCATGCACGAGGTGAAATAGTAATTTTTCAACTATTATTTTTATCTGGAAATCTAAGAGGGCTCGAAAAACGCGGTTCACGGTTAAATTTTGTTTACAAAAAATGTAGTTCAGCAATATAAATGTTGTTATATTTTAACGCAGTATGCAGCCGCTAGGTGGTGATTTAGATAAAAAATTTCAATAATTTGGCCTAAAAAGTGTCTTCCACCACTTCAAAAAATTTGTAAAGCTATTTTTTTCTAAAATACATGACATATTTTTTTCAGAGAGGTATGTATCACCTTTTTATTTAAATCGCATTTTTTAGGGAAAAAAAATCGAAAAAAAGCCTTAACAACTTGAATTTGGCGCCAAAAATGATTTTAAAAAATACGATTGAACTAAATTTTCTGTACACAAAATTTTGCAAACCGCGTTTTGGTAGATCTCTTAGATTTCGAGATAAAAATCAAAGTTGAAAACAGCGTTGGTTTCGATATTAGAATCATGGGCACGGTTTGCCAACTTCAGAGCGCACATTTCTCCAGAGATCTAATGTCGTCTGCTCTTCTCAAAAAAAATTTATTTTGATATTTTCAGAGTTTTTTGTTGAATTTTGGCGTGATATAGTCGTTTGTAAAGAAATAAAAAATTTTAAATTTATCGTTGCTCGTTTGAAAAAAATAGATTAACCTTTAAATAAAAATTATATTAATGTCAATGATGAAAGTTTTTTTTTTTTTTTCATCGAGAGTTTTTTTCAGAAATGAATAAATAAATAAATAAATGATCCCCCAAGCTGCTACAACCCCATAACGCCGAGCTCGCGAGGCTTTTTTTTAATAAATAAATAAATGATCCCCCAAGCTGCTAAAACCCCATAACACCGAGCTCACGAGTTTTTTTCAGAAATAAATAAATAAATAAATAATCCCCCAAGGTGCTACAACTCAATAACGCCGAGCTCGCGAGGCTTTATTTAAAATAAATAAATGATCCCTCGAGCTTCTACAACCCCATAACGCCGAGCTCGCGAGTTCTTGTCAGAAATGAATAAATAAATAAATAATCCCCCAAGCTGCTAAGACCGCATAACGCCGAGCTCGCGAAGGTTTTTTTAAAATAAATATGTAAATGATCCCCCAAACTGCTGCAACCCCATAACGCCGAGCTCGCGAGGCTTTTTTTTTAAAATAAATAAATGAATGATCCCCCAAGCTGCTACAACCAAATAACGCCGAGCTCGCGAGGTTTTTTCAGAAATGAATAAATAAATAAATAATCCCCCAAGCTGCTACAACCCCATAACACCGAGCTCGTGAGACTTTTTTTTAAATAAATAAATAAATGATCCCCCAAGCTGCTACAACCCCATAACGCCGAGCTCGCGAGTGTTTTTCAGAAATGAATAAATAAATAAATAATCCCCCAAGCTGCTACAACCCCATAACACCAAGCTCGCAAGGCTTTTTTTTAAATATATAAATAAATGATCTTCCAAGCTGCTACAACCCCATAACGCCGAGATCACGAGTTTTTTTCAGAAATGAATAAATAAATAAATAATCCCCCAAGCTGCTACAACCCCATATAGCCGAGCTCGCGAGGCTTTTTTTTAAATAAATAAATAAATGATCCCCCAAGCTGCTACAACCCCATAACACCGAGCTCGCGAGGCTTTTTTTAAAATAAATAAATAAATGATCTCCCAAGCTGCTACAACCCCATAACGCCGAGCACACGAGTTTTTTTCATGAATAAATAAATGAATAAATAATCCCCCAAGCTGCTACAACTCAATAACGCCGAGCTCGCGAGACTTTTTTTTAAATAAATAAATAAATGATCCCTCAAGCTGCTAAGACCCCATAACACCGAGCTCGCGAGGCTTTTTTTTAATAAATAAATAAATGATCCCCCAAGCTGCTACAACCCCAAAACGCCGAGCTCACGAGTTTTTTTCATGAATAAATAAATGAATAAATAATCCCCCAAGCTGCTACAACTCAATAACGCCGAGATCACGAGGCTTTTTTTTAAATAAATGAATAAATGATCCTCCAAGCTGCTACAACCCCATAACGCCGAGCTCGCGAGGCTTTTTTTTAAATAGATGAATAAATGATCCCCCAAGCTGCTACAACCCCATAACACCGAGCTCGCAAGTGTTTTTCAGAAATGAATAAATAAATAAATAATCCCCGAAGCTGCTACAACCCCATAACGCCGAGCTCACGAGGCTTTTTTTTAATAAATAAATGATCCCCCAAGCTGCTACAACCCCATAACACCGAGCTCGCGAGTGTTTTTCAGAAATGAATAAAAAAATAAATAATCCCCCAAGCTGCTACAACCCCATAACGCCGAGCTCACGAGGCTTTTTTATAATAAATAAATATATGATCCCTCAAGCTGCTGCAACCCCATAACGCCGAGCTCGCGAGGCTTTTTTTTTAAAATAAATAAATGAATGATCCCCCAAGCTGCTACAACCCCATAACGCCGAGCTCACGAGGCTTTTTTTTAATAAATAAATATATGATCCCTTAAGCTGCTGCAACCCCATAACGCCGAGCTCGCGAGGCTTTTTTTTTTAAATAAATAAATGAATGATCCCCCAAGCTGCTACAACCAAATAACGCCGAGCTCGCGAGGTTTTTTCAGAAATGAATAAATAAATAAATAATCCCCGAAGCTGCTACAACCCCATAACACCGAGCTCGTGAGACTTTTTTTTAAATAAATAAATAAATGATCCCCCAAGCTGCTACAACCCCATAACGCCGAGCTCGCGAGGCTTTTTTCAGAAATGAATAAATAAATAAATAATCCCCGAAGCTGCTACAACCCCATAACACCAAGCTCGTGAGACTTTTTTTTAAATAAATAAATAAATGATCCCCCAAGCTGCTACAACCCCATAACGCCAAGCTCGCGAAGCTTTTTTTTAATAAATAAATATATGATCCCTCAAGCTGCTGCAACCCCATAACGCCGAGCTCGCGAGGCTTTTTTTTTAAAATAAAAAAATGAATGATCCCCCAAGCTGCTACAACCAAATAACGCCGAGCTCGCGAGGTTTTTTCAGAAATGAATAAATAAATAAATAATCCCTGAAGCTGCTACAACCCCATAACGCCGAGATCACGAGGCTTTTTTTTAAATAAATGAATAAATGATCCCCCAAGCTGCTACAACCCCATAACGCCGAGCTCGCGAGGCTTTTTTTTAAATAGATGAATAAATGATCCCCCAAGCTGCTACAGCCCCATAACACCGAGCTCGCGAGGCTTTTTTTAAAATAAATAAATAAATGATCTCCCAAGCTGCTACAACCCCATAACGCCGAGCTCACGAGTTTTTTTCATGAATAAATAAATGAATAAATAATCCCCCAAGCTGCTACAACTCAATAACGCCGAGCTCGCGAGGCTTTTTTTTAAATAAATAAATAAATGATCTCCCAAGCTGCTACAACCCCATAACACCAAGCTCGCGAGTGTTTTTCAGAAATGAATAAATAAATAAATAATCCCCCAAGCTGCTACAACCCCATAACGCCAAGCTCGCAAGGCTTTTTTTTAATAAATAAATGATCCCCCAAGCTGCTACAACCCCATAACACCGAGCTCGCGAGTGTTTTTCAGAAATGAATAAAAAAATAAATAATCCCCCAAGCTGCTACAACCCCATAACGCCGAGCTCACGAGGCTTTTTTTTAATAAATAAATATATGATCCCTCAAGCTGCTGCAACCCCATGACGCCGAGCTCGATAGGCTTTTTTTTTAAAATAAATAAATAAATGATCCCCCAAGATGCTACAACCCCATAATGCCGAGCTCGCGAGGCTTTTTTCAGAAATGAATAAATAAATAAATAATCCCCGAAGCTGCTACAACCCCATAACACCAAGCTCGTGAGACTTTTTTTTAAATAAATAAATAAATGATCCCCCAAGCTGCTACAACCCCATACCGCCGAGCTCGCGAAGCTTTTTTTTAATAAATAAATATATGATCCCTCAAGCTGCTACAACTCAATAACGCCGAGATCACGAGGCTTTTTTTTAAATAAATGAATAAATGATCCTCCAAGCTGCTACAACCCCATAACGCCGAGCTCGCGAGGCTTTTTTTTAAATAGATGAATAAATGATCCCCCAAGCTGCTACAACCCCATAACACCGAGCTCGCAAGTGTTTTTCAGAAATGAATAAATAAATAAATAATCCCCGAAGCTGCTACAACCCCATAACGCCGAGCTCACGAGGCTTTTTTTTAATAAATAAATGATCCCCCAAGCTGCTACAACCCCATAACACCGAGCTCGCGAGTGTTTTTCAGAAATGAATAAAAAAATAAATAATCCCCCAAGCTGCTACAACCCCATAACGCCGAGCTCACGAGGCTTTTTTATAATAAATAAATATATGATCCCTCAAGCTGCTGCAACCCCATAACGCCGAGCTCGCGAGGCTTTTTTTTTAAAATAAATAAATGAATGATCCCCCAAGCTGCTACAACCCCATAACGCCGAGCTCACGAGGCTTTTTTTTAATAAATAAATATATGATCCCTTAAGCTGCTGCAACCCCATAACGCCGAGCTCGCGAGGCTTTTTTTTTTAAATAAATAAATGAATGATCCCCCAAGCTGCTACAACCAAATAACGCCGAGCTCGCGAGGTTTTTTCAGAAATGAATAAATAAATAAATAATCCCCGAAGCTGCTACAACCCCATAACACCGAGCTCGTGAGACTTTTTTTTAAATAAATAAATAAATGATCCCCCAAGCTGCTACAACCCCATAACGCCGAGCTCGCGAGGCTTTTTTCAGAAATGAATAAATAAATAAATAATCCCCGAAGCTGCTACAACCCCATAACACCAAGCTCGTGAGACTTTTTTTTAAATAAATAAATAAATGATCCCCCAAGCTGCTACAACCCCATAACGCCGAGCTCGCGAGTGTTTTTCAGAAATGAATAAATAAATAAATAATCCCCCAAGCTGCTACAACCCCATAACACCAAGCTCGCAAGGCTTTTTTTTAAATATATAAATAAATGATCTTCCAAGCTGCTACAACCCCATAACGCCGAGATCACGAGTTTTTTTCAGAAATGAATAAATAAATAAATAATCCCCCAAGCTGCTACAACCCCATATAGCCGAGCTCGCGAGGCTTTTTTTTAAATAAATAAATAAATGATCCCCCAAGCTGCTACAACCCCATAACACCGAGCTCGCGAGGCTTTTTTTAAAATAAATAAATAAATGATCTCCCAAGCTGCTACAACCCCATAACGCCGAGCACACGAGTTTTTTTCATGAATAAATAAATGAATAAATAATCCCCCAAGCTGCTACAACTCAATAACGCCGAGCTCGCGAGACTTTTTTTTAAATAAATAAATAAATGATCCCTCAAGCTGCTAAGACCCCATAACACCGAGCTCGCGAGGCTTTTTTTTAATAAATAAATAAATGATCCCCCAAGCTGCTACAACCCCAAAACGCCGAGCTCACGAGTTTTTTTCATGAATAAATAAATGAATAAATAATCCCCCAAGCTGCTACAACTCAATAACGCCGAGATCACGAGGCTTTTTTTTAAATAAATGAATAAATGATCCTCCAAGCTGCTACAACCCCATAACGCCGAGCTCGCGAGGCTTTTTTTTAAATAGATGAATAAATGATCCCCCAAGCTGCTACAACCCCATAACACCGAGCTCGCAAGTGTTTTTCAGAAATGAATAAATAAATAAATAATCCCCGAAGCTGCTACAACCCCATAACGCCGAGCTCACGAGGCTTTTTTTTAATAAATAAATGATCCCCCAAGCTGCTACAACCCCATAACACCGAGCTCGCGAGTGTTTTTCAGAAATGAATAAAAAAATAAATAATCCCCCAAGCTGCTACAACCCCATAACGCCGAGCTCACGAGGCTTTTTTATAATAAATAAATATATGATCCCTCAAGCTGCTGCAACCCCATAACGCCGAGCTCGCGAGGCTTTTTTTTTAAAATAAATAAATGAATGATCCCCCAAGCTGCTACAACCCCATAACGCCGAGCTCACGAGGCTTTTTTTTAATAAATAAATATATGATCCCTTAAGCTGCTGCAACCCCATAACGCCGAGCTCGCGAGGCTTTTTTTTTTAAATAAATAAATGAATGATCCCCCAAGCTGCTACAACCAAATAACGCCGAGCTCGCGAGGTTTTTTCAGAAATGAATAAATAAATAAATAATCCCCGAAGCTGCTACAACCCCATAACACCGAGCTCGTGAGACTTTTTTTTAAATAAATAAATAAATGATCCCCCAAGCTGCTACAACCCCATAACGCCGAGCTCGCGAGGCTTTTTTCAGAAATGAATAAATAAATAAATAATCCCCGAAGCTGCTACAACCCCATAACACCAAGCTCGTGAGACTTTTTTTTAAATAAATAAATAAATGATCCCCCAAGCTGCTACAACCCCATAACGCCAAGCTCGCGAAGCTTTTTTTTAATAAATAAATATATGATCCCTCAAGCTGCTGCAACCCCATAACGCCGAGCTCGCGAGGCTTTTTTTTTAAAATAAAAAAATGAATGATCCCCCAAGCTGCTACAACCAAATAACGCCGAGCTCGCGAGGTTTTTTCAGAAATGAATAAATAAATAAATAATCCCTGAAGCTGCTACAACCCCATAACGCCGAGATCACGAGGCTTTTTTTTAAATAAATGAATAAATGATCCCCCAAGCTGCTACAACCCCATAACGCCGAGCTCGCGAGGCTTTTTTTTAAATAGATGAATAAATGATCCCCCAAGCTGCTACAGCCCCATAACACCGAGCTCGCGAGGCTTTTTTTAAAATAAATAAATAAATGATCTCCCAAGCTGCTACAACCCCATAACGCCGAGCTCACGAGTTTTTTTCATGAATAAATAAATGAATAAATAATCCCCCAAGCTGCTACAACTCAATAACGCCGAGCTCGCGAGGCTTTTTTTTAAATAAATAAATAAATGATCTCCCAAGCTGCTACAACCCCATAACACCAAGCTCGCGAGTGTTTTTCAGAAATGAATAAATAAATAAATAATCCCCCAAGCTGCTACAACCCCATAACGCCAAGCTCGCAAGGCTTTTTTTTAATAAATAAATGATCCCCCAAGCTGCTACAACCCCATAACACCGAGCTCGCGAGTGTTTTTCAGAAATGAATAAAAAAATAAATAATCCCCCAAGCTGCTACAACCCCATAACGCCGAGCTCACGAGGCTTTTTTTTAATAAATAAATATATGATCCCTCAAGCTGCTGCAACCCCATGACGCCGAGCTCGATAGGCTTTTTTTTTAAAATAAATAAATGAATGATCCCCCAAGCTGCTACAACCCCATAACGCCGAGCTCGCGAGGCTTTTTTCAGAAATGAATAAATAAATAAATAATCCCCGAAGCTGCTACAACCCCATAACACCAAGCTCGTGAGACTTTTTTTTAAATAAATAAATAAATGATCCCCCAAGCTGCTACAACCCCATACCGCCGAGCTCGCGAAGCTTTTTTTTAATAAATAAATATATGATCCCTCAAGCTGCTACAACTCAATAACGCCGAGATCACGAGGCTTTTTTTTAAATAAATGAATAAATGATCCTCCAAGCTGCTACAACCCCATAACGCCGAGCTCGCGAGGCTTTTTTTTAAATAGATGAATAAATGATCCCCCAAGCTGCTACAACCCCATAACACCGAGCTCGCAAGTGTTTTTCAGAAATGAATAAATAAATAAATAATCCCCGAAGCTGCTACAACCCCATAACGCCGAGCTCACGAGGCTTTTTTTTAATAAATAAATGATCCCCCAAGCTGCTACAACCCCATAACACCGAGCTCGCGAGTGTTTTTCAGAAATGAATAAAAAAATAAATAATCCCCCAAGCTGCTACAACCCCATAACGCCGAGCTCACGAGGCTTTTTTATAATAAATAAATATATGATCCCTCAAGCTGCTGCAACCCCATAACGCCGAGCTCGCGAGGCTTTTTTTTTAAAATAAATAAATGAATGATCCCCCAAGCTGCTACAACCCCATAACGCCGAGCTCACGAGGCTTTTTTTTAATAAATAAATATATGATCCCTTAAGCTGCTGCAACCCCATAACGCCGAGCTCGCGAGGCTTTTTTTTTTAAATAAATAAATGAATGATCCCCCAAGCTGCTACAACCAAATAACGCCGAGCTCGCGAGGTTTTTTCAGAAATGAATAAATAAATAAATAATCCCCGAAGCTGCTACAACCCCATAACACCGAGCTCGTGAGACTTTTTTTTAAATAAATAAATAAATGATCCCCCAAGCTGCTACAACCCCATAACGCCGAGCTCGCGAGGCTTTTTTCAGAAATGAATAAATAAATAAATAATCCCCGAAGCTGCTACAACCCCATAACACCAAGCTCGTGAGACTTTTTTTTAAATAAATAAATAAATGATCCCCCAAGCTGCTACAACCCCATAACGCCAAGCTCGCGAAGCTTTTTTTTAATAAATAAATATATGATCCCTCAAGCTGCTGCAACCCCATAACGCCGAGCTCGCGAGGCTTTTTTTTTAAAATAAAAAAATGAATGATCCCCCAAGCTGCTACAACCAAATAACGCCGAGCTCGCGAGGTTTTTTCAGAAATGAATAAATAAATAAATAATCCCTGAAGCTGCTACAACCCCATAACGCCGAGATCACGAGGCTTTTTTTTAAATAAATGAATAAATGATCCCCCAAGCTGCTACAACCCCATAACGCCGAGCTCGCGAGGCTTTTTTTTAAATAGATGAATAAATGATCCCCCAAGCTGCTACAGCCCCATAACACCGAGCTCGCGAGGCTTTTTTTAAAATAAATAAATAAATGATCTCCCAAGCTGCTACAACCCCATAACGCCGAGCTCACGAGTTTTTTTCATGAATAAATAAATGAATAAATAATCCCCCAAGCTGCTACAACTCAATAACGCCGAGCTCGCGAGGCTTTTTTTTAAATAAATAAATAAATGATCTCCCAAGCTGCTACAACCCCATAACACCAAGCTCGCGAGTGTTTTTCAGAAATGAATAAATAAATAAATAATCCCCCAAGCTGCTACAACCCCATAACGCCAAGCTCGCAAGGCTTTTTTTTAATAAATAAATGATCCCCCAAGCTGCTACAACCCCATAACACCGAGCTCGCGAGTGTTTTTCAGAAATGAATAAAAAAATAAATAATCCCCCAAGCTGCTACAACCCCATAACGCCGAGCTCACGAGGCTTTTTTTTAATAAATAAATATATGATCCCTCAAGCTGCTGCAACCCCATGACGCCGAGCTCGATAGGCTTTTTTTTTAAAATAAATAAATGAATGATCCCCCAAGCTGCTACAACCCCATAACGCCGAGCTCGCGAGGCTTTTTTCAGAAATGAATAAATAAATAAATAATCCCCGAAGCTGCTACAACCCCATAACACCAAGCTCGTGAGACTTTTTTTTAAATAAATAAATAAATGATCCCCCAAGCTGCTACAACCCCATACCAAAGAGCTCGCGAAGCTTTTTTTTAATAAATAAATATATGATCCCTCAAGCTGCTGCAACCCCATAACGCCGAGCTCACGAGGCTTTTTTTTAAATAAATGAATAAATGATCCTCCAAGCTGCTACAACCCCATAACGCCGAGCTCGCGAGGCTTTTTTTTAAATAGATGAATAAATGATCCCCCAAGCTGCTACAACCCCATAACACCGAGCTCGCAAGTGTTTTTCAGAAATGAATAAATAAATAAATAATCCCCGAAGCTGCTACAACCCCATAACGCCGAGCTCACGAGGCTTTTTTTTAATAAATAAATGATCCCCCAAGCTGCTACAACCCCATAACACGGAGCTCGCGAGTGTTTTTCAGAAATGAATAAAAAAATAAATAATCCCCCAAGCTGCTACAACCCCATAACGCCGAGCTCACGAGGCTTTTTTATAATAAATAAATATATGATCCCTCAAGCTGCTGCAACCCCATAACGCCGAGCTCGCGAGGCTTTTTTTTTAAAATAAATAAATGAATGATCCCCCAAGCTGCTACAACCCCATAACGCCGAGCTCGCGAGGCTTTTTTCAGAAATGAATAAATAAATAAATAATCCCCGAAGCTGCTACAACCCCATAACACCAAGCTCGTGAGACTTTTTTTTAAATAAATAAATAAATGATCCCCCAAGCTGCTACAACCCCATACCGCCGAGCTCGCGAAGCTTTTTTTTAATAAATAAATATATGATCCCTCAAGCTGCTGCAACCCCATAACGCCGAGCTCACGAGGCTTTTTTTTTAAAATAAAAAAATGAATGATCCCCCAAGCTGCTACAACCCCATAACGCCGAGCTCGCGAGGCTTTTTTCAGAAATGAATAAATAAATAAATAATCCCCGAAGCTGCTACAACCCCATAACACCAAGCTCGTGAGACTTTTTTTTAAAATAAAAAAATGAATGATCCCCCAAGCTGCTACAACCCCATAACGCCGAGCTCGCGAGGCTTTTTTCAGAAATGAATAAATAAATAAATAATCCCCGAAGCTGCTACAACCCCATAACACCAAGCTCGTGAGACTTTTTTTTAAATAAATTAATAAATGATCCCCCAAGCTGCTACAACCAAATAACGCCGAGCTCGCGAGGTTTTTTCAGAAATGAATAAATAAATAAATAATCCCTGAAGCTGCTACAACCCCATAACGCCGAGATCACGAGGCTTTTTTTTAAATAAATGAATAAATGATCCCCCAAGCTGCTACAACCCCATAACGCCGAGCTCGCGAGGCTTTTTTTTAAATAGATGAATAAATGATCCCCCAAGCTGCTACAGCCCCATAACACCGAGCTCGCGAGGCTTTTTTTAAAATAAATAAATAAATGATCTCCCAAGCTGCTACAACCCCATAACGCCGAGCTCACGAGTTTTTTTTATTAATAAATAAATGAATAAATAATCCCCCAAGCTGCTACAACTCAATAACGCCGAGCTCGCGAGGCTTTTTTTTAAATAAATAAATAAATGATCTCCCAAGCTGCTACAACCCCATAACACCAAGCTCGCGAGTGTTTTTCAGAAATGAATAAATAAATAAATAATCCCCCAAGCTGCTACAACCCCATAACGCCAAGCTCGCAAGGCTTTTTTTTAATAAATAAATGATCCCCCAAGCTGCTACAACCCCATAACACCGAGCTCGCGAGTGTTTTTCAGAAATGAATAAAAAAATAAATAATCCCCCAAGCTGCTACAACCCCATAACGCCGAGCTCACGAGGCTTTTTTTTAAATAAATGAATAAATGATCCCCCAAGCTGCTACAACCCCATAACGCCGAGCTCGCGAGGCTTTTATTTAAATAGATGAATAAATGATCCCCCAAGCTGCTACAGCCCCATAACACCGAGCTCGCGAGGCTTTTTTTAAAATAAATAAATAAATGATCTCCCAAGCTGCTACAACCCCATAACGCCGAGCTCACGAGTTTTTTTCATGAATAAATAAACGAATAAATAATCCCCCAAGCTGCTACAACTCAATAACGCCGAGCTCGCGAGGCTTTTTTTTAAATAAATAAATAAATGATCCCCCAAGCTGCTACAACCCCATAACACCAAGCTCGCGAGTGTTTTTCAGAAATGAATAAATAAATAAATAATCCCCCAAGCTGCTACAACCCCATAACGCCGAGCTCACGAAGCTTTTTTTTAAATAAATAAATAAATGATCCCCCAAGCTGCTACAACCCCAAAACGCCGAGCTCGCGAGTGTTTTTCAGAAATGAATAAAAAAATAAATAATCCCCCAAACTGCTACAACCCCATAACGCCGAGCTCACGAGGCTTTTTTTTAATAAATAAATATATGATCCCTCAAGCTGCTGCAACCCCATAACGCCGAGCTCGATAGGCTTTTTTTATAAAATAAATAAATGAATGATCCCCCAAGCTGCTACAACCAAATAACGCCGAGCTCGCGAGGTTTTTTCAGAAATGAATAAATAAATAAATAATCCCCCAAGCTGCTACAACCCCATAACACCGAGCTCGCAAGGCTTTTTTTAAAATAAAAAAATAAATGATCTCCCAAGCTGCTACAACCCCATAACGCCGAGCTCGCGAGGCTTTTATTTAAATAGATGAATAAATGATCCCCCAAGCTGCTACAGCCCCATAACACCGAGCTCGCGAGGCTTTTTTTAAAATAAATAAATAAATGATCTCCCAAGCTGCTACAACCCCATAACGCCGAGCTCACGAGTTTTTTTCATGAATAAATAAACGAATAAATAATCCCCCAAGCTGCTACAACTCAATAACGCCGAGCTCGCGAGGCTTTTTTTTAAATAAATAAATAAATGATCCCCCAAGCTGCTACAACCCCATAACACCAAGCTCGCGAGTGTTTTTCAGAAATGAATAAATAAATAAATAATCCCCCAAGCTGCTACAACCCCATAACGCCAAGCTCGCAAGGCTTTTTTTTAATAAATAAATGATCCCCCAAGCTGCTACAACCCCATAACACCGAGCTCGCGAGTGTTTTTCAGAAATGAATAAAAAAATAAATAATCCCCCAAACTGCTACAACCCCATAACGCCGAGCTCACGAGGCTTTTTTTTAATAAATAAATATATGATCCCTCAAGCTGCTGCAACCCCATAACGCCGAGCTCGATAGGCTTTTTTTATAAAATAAATAAATGAATGATCCCCCAAGCTGCTACAACCAAATAACGCCGAGCTCGCGAGGTTTTTTCAGAAATGAATAAATAAATAAATAATCCCCCAAGCTGCTACAACCCCATAACACCGAGCTCGCAAGGCTTTTTTTAAAATAAAAAAATAAATGATCTCCCAAGCTGCTACAACCCCATAACACCGAGCTCGCGAGTGTTTTTCAGTAATGAATAAATAAATAAATAATCCCCCAAGCTGCTACAACCCCATAACGCCAAGCTCGCGAGGCTTTTTTTTAATAAATAAATGATCCCCCAAGCTGCTACAACCCCATAACACCGAGCTCGCGAGTGTTTTTCAGAAATGAATAAAAAAATAAATTATCCCCCAAGCTGCTACAACCCCATAACACCGAGCTCGCGAGTGTTTTTCAGTAATGAATAAATAAATAAATAATCCCCCAAGCTGCTACAACCCCATAACGCCAAGCTCGCGAGGCTTTTTTTTAATAAATAAATGATCCCCCAAGCTGCTACAACCCCATAACGCCGAGCTCGCGAGTGTTTTTCAGAAATGAATAAAAAAATAAATTATCCCCCAAGCTGCTACAACCCCATAACGCCGAGCTCACGGGGCTTTTTTTTAATAAATAAATATATGATCCCTCAAGCTGCTGCAACCCCATAACGCCGAGCTCGCGAGGCTTTTTTTTTTAAATAAATGAATGAATGATCCCCCAAGCTGCTACAACCAAATAACGCCGAGCTCACGAGGCTTTTTTTAATAAATAAATATATGAACCCTTAAGCTGCTGCAACCCCATAACACCGAGCTCGCGAGTGTTTTTCAGTAATGAATAAATAAATAAATAATCCCCCAAGCTGCTACAACCCCATAACGCCAAGCTCGCGAGGCTTTTTTTTAATAAATAAATGATCCCCCAAGCTGCTACAACCCCATAACACCGAGCTCGCGAGTGTTTTTCAGAAATGAATAAAAAAATAAATTATCCCCCAAGCTGCTACAACCCCATAACACCGAGCTCGCGAGACTTTTTTTTAAATAAATAAATAAATGATCCCTCAAGCTGCTAAGACTCCATAACAACGAGCTCACGAGGCTTTTTTTTAATAAATAAATAAATGATCCCCCAAGCTGCTACAACCCCATAACACCGAGCTCGAGAGTGTTTTTCAGAAATGAATAAATAAATAAATAATCCCCGAAGCTGCTACAACCCCATAACACCGAGCTCGCGAGTGTTTTTCAGAAATGAATAAAAAAATAAATAATCCCCCAAGCTGCTACAACCCCATAACGCCGAGCTCGCGAGGCTTTTTTTTTAAAATAAAAAAATGAATGATCCCCCAAGCTGCTACAACCAAATAACGCCGAGCTCACGAGGCTTTTTTTAATAAATAAATAAATGATCTCCCAAGCTGCTACAACCCCATAACACCGAGCTCGCGAGTGTTTTTCAGTAATGAATAAATAAATAAATAATCCCCCAAGCTGCTACAACCCCATAACGCCAAGCTCGCGAGGCTTTTTTTTAATAAATAAATGATCCCCCAAGCTGCTACAACCCCATAACACCGAGCTCGCGAGTGTTTTTCAGAAATGAATAAAAAAATAAATTATCCCCCAAGCTGCTACAACCCCATAACACCGAGCTCGCGAGTGTTTTTCAGTAATGAATAAATAAATAAATAATCCCCCAAGCTGCTACAACCCCATAACGCCAAGCTCGCGAGGCTTTTTTTTAATAAATAAATGATCCCCCAAGCTGCTACAACCCCATAACGCCGAGCTCGCGAGTGTTTTTCAGAAATGAATAAAAAAATAAATTATCCCCCAAGCTGCTACAACCCCATAACGCCGAGCTCACGGGGCTTTTTTTTAATAAATAAATATATGATCCCTCAAGCTGCTGCAACCCCATAACGCCGAGCTCGCGAGGCTTTTTTTTTTAAATAAATGAATGAATGATCCCCCAAGATGCTACAACCCCATAACGCCGAGCTCGCGGATGTTTTTCAGAAATGAATAAATAAATAAATAATCCCCCAAGCTGCTACAACCCCATATAACCAAGCTCGCAAGGCTTTTTTTTAATAAATAAATGATCCCCCAAGCTGCTACAACCCCATAACACCGAGCTCGCGAGGTTTTTTCAGAAATGAATAAATAAATAAATAATCCCCGAAGCTGCTACAACCCCATAACACCGAGCTCGTGAGACTTTTTTTTAAATAAATAAATAAATGATCCCTCAAGCTGCTAAGACCCCATAACACCGAGCTCGCGAGGCTTTTTTTTAAATAAATAAATAAATGATCCCCCAAGCTGCTACAACCCCATAACACCGAGCTCGCGAGGCTTTTTTTAAAATAAATAAATAAATGATCTCCCAAGCTGCTACAACCCCATAACGCCGAGCTCACGAGTTTTTTTCATGAATAAATAAATGAATAAATAATCCCCCAAGCTGCTACAACTCAATAACGCCGAGCTCGCGAGACTTTTTTTTAAATAAATAAATAAATGATCCCTCAAGCTGCTAAGACTCCATAACAACGAGCTCACGAGGCTTTTTTTTAATAAATAAATAAATGATCCCCCAAGCTGCTACAACCCCATAACACCGAGCTCGAGAGTGTTTTTCAGAAATGAATAAATAAATAAATAATCCCCGAAGCTGCTACAACCCCATAACACCGAGCTCGCGAGTGTTTTTCAGAAATGAATAAAAAAATAAATAATCCCCCAAGCTGCTACAACCCCATAACGCCGAGCTCGCGAGGCTTTTTTTTTAAAATAAAAAAATGAATGATCCCCCAAGCTGCTACAACCAAATAACGCCGAGCTCACGAGGCTTTTTTTAATAAATAAATATATGAACCCTTAAGCTGCTGCA
This sequence comes from Encarsia formosa, assembly GCA_038277355.1. NCBI lineage: Eukaryota > Metazoa > Arthropoda > Insecta > Hymenoptera > Aphelinidae > Encarsia > Encarsia formosa. Next base: position 42,482,365 of record CM076187.1, read on the forward strand.
ACCCCATAACGCCGAGCTCGCGAGGCTTTTTTTTTAAAATAAAAAAATGAATGATCCCCCAAGCTGCTACAACCAAATAACGCCGAGCTCGCGAGATTTTTTCAGAAATGAATAAATAAATAAATAATCCCTGAAGCTGCTACAACCCCATAACACCGAGCTCGTGAGACTTTTTTTAAAATAAATAAATAAATGATCCCCCAAGCTGCTACAACCCCATAACGCCGAGCTCGCGAGGCTTTTTTTTAATAAATAAATAAATAATCCCCGAAGCTGCTACAACCCCATAACACCGAGCTCGTGAGACTTTTTTTTTAAATAAATAAATAAATGATCCCTCAAGCTGCTAAGACCCCATAACACCGAGCTCGCGAGGCTTTTTTTTAATAAATAAATAAATGATCCCCCAAGATGCTACAACCCCATAACGCCGAGCTTGCGAGTGTTTTTCAGAAATGAATAAATAAATAAATAATCCCCCAAGCTGCTACAACCCCATAAAGCCGAGCTCACGAGGCTTTTTTTTAATAAATAAATATATGATCCCTCAAGCTGCTGCAACCCCATAACGCCGAGCTCGCGAGGCTTTTTTTTTAAAATAAATGAATGAATGGTCTCCTAAGCTGCTACAACCCTATAACACCGAGCTCGCGAGTGTTTTTCAGAAATGAATAAATAAATAAATAATCCCCCAAGCTGCTACAACCCCATAACGCCAAGCTTGCGAGGCTTTTTTTTAATAAATAAATGATCCCCCAAGCTGCTACAACCCCATAACACCGAGCTCGCGAGGTTTTTTCATGAATAAATAAATGAATAAATAGTCCCCCAAGCTGCTACAACTCAGTAACGCCGAGCTCGCGAGACTTTTTTTTAAATAAATAAATAAATGATCCCTCAAGCTGCTAAGACCCCATAACACCGAGCTCGCGAGGCTTTTTTTTAATAAATAAATAAATGATCCCCCAAGCTGCTACAACCCCATAACACCGAGCTCGCGAGTGTTTTTCAGAAATGAATAAATAAATAAATAATCCCCGAAGCTGCTACAACCCCATAACGCCGAGCTCGCGAGGCTTTTTTTTAATAAATAAATGATCCCCTAAGCTGCTACAACCCCATAACACCGAGCTCGCGAGTGTTTTTCAGAAATGAATAAATAAATAAATAATCTCCGAAGCTGCTACAACCCCATAACACCGAGCTCGCGAGTGTTTTTCAGAAATGAATAAAAAAATAAATAATCCCCCAAGCTGCTACAACCCCATAACGCCGAGCTCGCGAGGCTTTTTTTTTAAAATAAAAAAATGAATGATCCCCCAACCTGCTACAACCAAATAACACCGAGCTCACGAGGCTTTTTTTTAATAAATAAATATATGATCCCTTAAGCTGCTGCAACCCCATAACGCCGAGCTCGCGAGGCTTTTTTTTTTAAATAAAAAAATGAATGATCCCCCAAGCTGCTACAACCAAATAACGCCGAGCTCGCGAGATTTTTTCAGAAATGAATAAATAAATAAATAATCCCTGAAGCTGCTACAACCCTATAACACCGAGCTCGTGAGACTTTTTTTTAAATAAATAAATAAATGATCTCCCAAGCTGCTAAAACCCCATAACGCCGAGCTCGCGAGGCTTTTATTTAAATAGATGAATAAATGATCCCCCAAGCTGCTACAGCCCCATAACACCGAGCTCGCGAGGCTTTTTTTAAAATAAATAAATAAATGATCTCCCAAGCTGCTACAACCCCATAACGCCGAGCTCACGAGTTTTTTTCATGAATAAATAAATGAATAAATAATCCCCCAAGCTGCTACAACTCAATAACGCCGAGCTCGCGAGGCTTTTTTTTAAATAAATAAATAAATGATCCCCCAAGCTGCTACAACCCCATAACACCAAGCTCGCGAGTGTTTTTCAGAAATGAATAAATAAATAAATAATCCCCCAAGCTGCTACAACCCCATAACGCCAAGCTCGCAAGGCTTTTTTTTAATAAATAAATGATCCCCCAAGCTGCTACAACCCCATAACACCGAGCTCGCGAGTGTTTTTCAGAAATGAATAAAAAAATAAATAATCCCCCAAGCTGCTACAACCCCATAACGCCGAGCTTACGAGGCTTTTTTTTAATAAATAAATATATGATCCCTCAAGCTGCTGCAACCCCATAACGCCGAGCTCGATAGGCTTTTTTTTTAAAATAAATAAATGAATGATCCCCCAAGCTGCTACAACCAAATAACGCCGAGCTCGCGAGGTTTTTTCAGAAATGAATAAATAAATAAATAATCCCCCAAGCTGCTACAACCCCATAACACCGAGCTCGCAAGGCTTTTTTTAAAATAAAAAAATAAATGATCTCCCAAGCTGCTACAACCCCATAACACCGAGCTCGCGAGTGTTTTTCAGTAATGAATAAATAAATAAATAATCCCCCAAGCTGCTACACCCCCATAACGCCAAGCTCGCGAGGCTTTTTTTTAATAAATAAATGATCCCCCAAGCTGCTACAACCCCATAACACCGAGCTCGCGAGTGTTTTTCAGAAATGAATAAAAAAATAAATGATCCCCCAAGCTGCTACAACCCCATAACGCCGAGCTCACGGGGCTTTTTTTTAATAAATAAATATATGATCCCTCAAGCTGCTGCAACCCCATAACGCCGAGCTCACGAGGCTTTTTTTTTAAAATAAATGAATGAATGATCCCCCAAGATGCTACAACCCCATAACGCCGAGCTCGCGGATGTTTTTCAGAAATGAATAAATAAATAAATAATCCCCCAAGTTGCTACAACCCCATAACACCAAGCTCGCAAGGCTTTTTTTTAATAAATAAATGATCCCCTAAGCTGCTACAACCCCATAACACCGAGCTCGCGAGGTTTTTTCAGAAATGAATAAATAAATAAATAATCCCCGAAGCTGCTACAACCCCATAACACCGATCTCGTGAGACTTTTTTTTAAATAAATAAATAAATGATCCCTCAAGCTGCTAAGACCCCATAACACCGAGCTCGCGAGGCTTTTTTTTAAATAAATAAATAAATGATCCCCCAAGCTGCTACAACCCCATAACACCGAGCTCGCGAGGCTTTTTTTAAAATAAATAAATAAATGATCTCCCAAGCTGCTACAACCCCATAACGCCGAGCTCACGAGTTTTTTTCATGAATAAATAAATGAATAAATAATCCCCCAAGCTGCTACAACTCAATAACGCCGAGCTCGCGAGACTTTTTTTTAAATAAATAAATAAATGATCCCTCAAGCTGCTAAGACTCCATAACACCGAGCTCGCGAGGCTTTTTTTTAATAAATAAATAAATGATCCCCCAAGCTGCTACAACCCCATAACACCGAGCTCGCGAGTGTTTTTCAGAAATGAATAAATAAATAAATAATCCCCGAAGCTGCTACAACCCCATAACACCGAGCTCGCGAGTGTTTTTCAGAAATGAATAAAAAAATAAATAATCCCCCAAGCTGCTACAACCCCATAACGCCGAGCTCGCGAGGCTTTTTTTTTAAAATAAAAAAATGAATGATCCCCCAAGCTGCTACAACCCCATAACGCCGAGCTCGCGAGTGTTTTTCAGAAATGAATAAAAAAATAAATAATCCCCCAAGCTGCTACAACCCCATAACGCCGAGCTCACGAGGCTTTTTTTAATAAATAAATATATGAACCCTTAAGCTGCTGCAACCCCATAACGCCGAGCTCGCGAGGCTTTTTTTTTAAAATAAAAAAATGAATGATCCCTCAAGCTGCTACAACCAAATAACGCCGAGCTCGCGAGATTTTTTCAGAAATGAATAAATAAATAAATAATCCCTGAAGCTGCTACAACCCCATAACACCGAGCTCGTGAGACTTTTTTTAAAATAAATAAATAAATGATCCCCCAAGCTGCTACAACCCCATAACGCCGAGCTCGCGAGGCTTTTTTTTAATAAATAAATAAATAATCCCCGAAGCTGCTACAACCCCATAACACCGAGCTCGTGAGACTTTTTTTTTAAATAAATAAATAAATGATCCCTCAAGCTGCTAAGACCCCATAACACCGAGCTCGCGAGGCTTTTTTTTAATAAATAAATAAATGATCCCCCAAGATGCTACAACCCCATAACGCCGAGCTCGCGAGTGTTTTTCAGAAATGAATAAATAAATAAATAATCCCCCAAGCTGCTACAACCCCATAACGCCGAGCTCACGAGGCTTTTTTTTAATAAATAAATATATGATCCCTCGAGCTGCTGCAACCCCATAACGCCGAGCTCGCGAGGCTTTTTTTTTAAAATAAATGAATGAATGGTCTCCCAAGCTGCTACAACCCCATAACACCGAGCTCGCGAGTGTTTTTCAGAAATGAATAAATAAATAAATAATCCCCCAAGCTGCTACAACCCCATAACGCCAAGCTCGCGAGGCTTTTTTTTAATAAATAAATGATCCCCCAAGCTGCTACAACCCCATAACACCGAGCTCGCGAGGCTTTTTTCATGAATAAATAAATAAATAAATAGTCCCCCAAGCTGCTACAACTCAGTAACGCCGAGCTCGCGAGACTTTTTTTTAAATAAATAAATAAATGATCCCTCAAGCTGCTAAGACCCCATAACACCGAGCTCGCGAGGCTTTTTTTTAATAAATAAATAAATGATCCCCCAAGCTACTACAACCCCATAACACCGAGCTCGCGAGTGTTTTTCAGAAATGAATAAATAAATAAATAATCCCCGAAGCTGCTACAACCCCATAACGCCGAGCTCGCGAGGCTTTTTTTTAATAAATAAATAATCCCCGAAGCTGCTACAACCCCATATAACCAAGCTCGCAAGGCTTTTTTTTAATAAATAAATGATCCCCCAAGCTGCTACAACCCCATAACACCGAGCTCGCGAGGTTTTTTCAGAAATGAATAAATAAATAAATAATCCCCGAAGCTGCTACAACCCCATAACACCGAGCTCGTGAGACTTTTTTTTAAATAAATAAATAAATGATCCCTCAAGCTGCTAAGACCCCATAACACCGAGCTCGCGAGGCTTTTTTTTAAATAAATAAATAAATGATCCCCCAAGCTGCTACAACCCCATAACACCGAGCTCGCGAGGCTTTTTTTAAAATAAATAAATAAATGATCTCCCAAGCTGCTACAACCCCATAACGCCGAGCTCACGAGTTTTTTTCATGAATAAATAAATGAATAAATAATCCCCCAAGCTGCTACAACTCAATAACGCCGAGCTCGCGAGACTTTTTTTTAAATAAATAAATAAATGATCCCTCAAGCTGCTAAGACTCCATAACACCGAGCTCACGAGGCTTTTTTTTAATAAATAAATAAATGATCCCCCAAGCTGCTACAACCCCATAACACCGAGCTCGAGAGTGTTTTTCAGAAATGAATAAATAAATAAATAATCCCCGAAGCTGCTACAACCCCATAACACCGAGCTCGCGAGTGTTTTTCAGAAATGAATAAAAAAATAAATAATCCCCCAAGCTGCTACAACCCCATAACGCCGAGCTCGCGAGGCTTTTTTTTTAAAATAAAAAAATGAATGATCCCCCAAGCTGCTACAACCAAATAACGCCGAGCTCACGAGGCTTTTTTTAATAAATAAATATATGAACCCTTAAGCTGCTGCAACCCCATAACGCCGAGCTCGCGAGGCTTTTTTTTTAAAATAAAAAAATGAATGATCCCCCAAGCTGCTACAACCAAATAACGCCGAGCTCGCGAGATTTTTTCAGAAATGAATAAATAAATAAATAATCCCTCAAGCTGCTACAACCCCATAACACCGAGCTCGTGAGACTTTTTTTAAAATAAATAAATAAATGATCCCCCAAGCTGCTACAACCCCATAACGCCGAGCTCGCGAGGCTTTTTTTTAATAAATAAATAAATAATCCCCGAAGCTGCTACAACCCCATAACACCGAGCTCGTGAGACTTTTTTTTTAAATAAATAAATAAATGATCCCTCAAGCTGCTAAGACCCCATAACACCGAGCTCGCGAGGCTTTTTTTTAATAAATAAATAAATGATCCCCCAAGATGCTACAACCCCATAACGCCGAGCTCGCGAGTGTTTTTCAGAAATGAATAAATAAATAAATAATCCCCGAAGCTGCTAGAACCCCATAAAGCCGAGCTCACGAGGCTTTTTTTTAATAAATAAATATATGATCCCTCAAGCTGCTGCAACCCCATAACGCCGAGCTCGCGAGGCTTTTTTTTTAAAATAAATGAATGAATGGTCTCCCAAGCTGCTACAACCCTATAACACCGAGCTCGCGAGTGTTTTTTAGAAATGAATAAATAAATAAATAATCCCCCAAGCTGCTACAACCCCATAACGCCAAGCTTGCGAGGCTTTTTTTTAATAAATAAATGATCCCCCAAGCTGCTACAACCCCATAACACCGAGCTCGCGAGGTTTTTTCATGAATAAATAAATGAATAAATAGTCCCCCAAGCTGCTACAACTCAGTAACGCCGAGCTCGCGAGACTTTTTTTTAAATAAATAAATAAATGATCCCTCAAGCTGCTAAGACCCCATAACACCGAGCTCGCGAGGCTTTTTTTTAATAAATAAATAAATGATCCCCCAAGCTGCTACAACCCCATAACACCGAGCTCGCGAGTGTTTTTCAGAAATGAATAAATAAATAAATAATCCCCGAAGCTGCTACAACCCCATAACGCCGAGCTCGCGAGGCTTTTTTTTAATAAATAAATGATCCCCTAAGCTGCTACAAACCCATAACACCGAGCTCGCGAGTGTTTTTCAGAAATGAATAAATAAATAAATAATCCCCGAAGCTGCTACAACCCCATAACACCGAGCTCGCGAGTGTTTTTCAGAAATGAATAAAAAAATAAATAATCCCCCAAGCTGCTACAACCCCATAACGCCGAGCTCGCGAGGCTTTTTTTTTAAAATAAAAAAATGAATGATCCCCCAACCTGCTACAACCAAATAACACCGAGCTCACGAGGCTTTTTTTTAATAAATAAATATATGATCCCTTAAGCTGCTGCAACCCCATAACGCCGAGCTCGCGAGGCTTTTTTTTTTAAATAAAAAAATGAATGATCCCCCAAGCTGCTACAACCAAATAACGCCGAGCTCGCGAGATTTTTTCAGAAATGAATAAATAAATAAATAATCCCTGAAGCTGCTACGACCCCATAACACCGAGCTCGTGAGACTTTTTTTTAAATAAATAAATAAATGATCTCCCAAGCTGCTAAAACCCCATAACGCCGAGCTCGCGAGGCTTTTATTTAAATAGATGAATAAATGATCCCCCAAGCTGCTACAGCCCCATAACACCGAGCTCGCGAGGCTTTTTTTAAAATAAATAAATAAATGATCTCCCAAGCTGCTACAACCCCATAACGCCGAGCTCACCAGTTTTTTTCATGAATAAATAAATGAATAAATAATCCCCCAAGCTGCTACAACTCAATAACGCCGAGCTCGCGAGGCTTTTTTTTAAATAAATAAATAAATGATCCCCCAAGCTGCTACAACCCCATAACACCAAGCTCGCGAGTGTTTTTCAGAAATGAATAAATAAATAAATAATCCCCCAAGCTGCTACAACCCCATAACACCGAGCTCGCGAGTGTTTTTCAGAAATGAATAAATAAATAAATAATCCCCGAAGCTGCTACAACCCCATAACACCGAGCTCGCGAGTGTTTTTCAGAAATGAATAAAAAAATAAATAATCCCCCAAGCTGCTACAACCCCATAACGCCGAGCTCGCGAGGCTTTTTTTTTAAAATAAAAAAATGAATGATCCCCCAAGCTGCTACAACCCCATAACGCCGAGCTCGCGAGTGTTTTTCAGAAATGAATAAAAAAATAAATAATCCCCCAAGCTGCTACAACCCCATAACGCCGAGCTCACGAGGCTTTTTTTAATAAATAAATATATGAACCCTTAAGCTGCTGCAACCCCATAACGCCGAGCTCGCGAGGCTTTTTTTT